>CM021101.1:696465706-696789072 GCA_007115665.2 Sequoiadendron giganteum
CTCTCTCACTCACTCCCTCTCTCTCTCCCCTCTCCCCTAAACCCTAAAACCTTAACCCTTAAACCCTCTACCCTCTACCCTTTACCGTCTAACCTCTATCTCTCTCCTACTTAATCTTTCTCTCTCTCAAGACTCTCCCTCCATCTCTCCCTCCCTCCATCCCACATTCTCTTCCCTAATCCCTCAACCCTTAAAACCTTGAACACTCAACCCTATACCCTAAACCTTCAACCCTCAACCCTTAAATCCTAAACCTCTAAACCCTCTACCCTCTACCCTCAACCCTTAAACCCTTAAACCCAATTAAACTCTCTACCCTAATCCCTAAACCCTTAACCCTTCAACCCTCATCCCTCAATCCTCTACCTTCAATCCTAAACCCTTAACTCTAAAACCTCAACCCCTATACCTTGTACCCTATATGTTGGACCTTGAACCCTAATCCATCAACCCTATACCCTCAACCATCTACCCTCATCCTTAAAATCTTGACCCTCAACCCTTAAACCCTAAACCATTAATCCCTTAACCCTCAATCCTCAATCCTCAACCCTGAACCCTTAATCCCTTAATCCTCAACCCTTAAACCCTAAACCCTGAACCCTTATACCCTCTACCTTATACATTAGACCCTCAATGCTAATCCTCCAACCATATACCCTTAAACCTATACCCTAAACCCTCTACCCTCAACCCTAAACCCTTAAACCTTCTACCCTCTACCCTCTACCCTCTACCCTAAACCATCAATCCTATACCATAAATTCTCAACCCTCTATCATATACATTAGATCCTCAACCCTCATATATCTCTATCCCTTTCTCCTATTCTCTCCTCTCTATCTCACTTCTCCCTCCATCTCTCCCTCCATCCTTCCCTCCCTCTCTACCCTAATCCCTCAACCCTATACCCTCAACCCTTAAACCCTTAAACACTCAACCCTCACCCCAATACCCTCTACCCTAAACCCAATACCCTCTTCCATCTACCCTTAGCCCTCAACCCTTAAACCCTAAACCCTCTCTAACTCTCTCCCACTCTGTCTTTCTCCCTCTCTCTCCCTCTCTCAGATATCTCCCTCCCACTCTCTCTCTCCCTCTATCTCATGTATCTCCCCCCACCCCCTCCATCTCTCTCGAATCCCTCTATCTTGAGTACTCCCTCTCCCTCCCACACCCTCTCTATCTCAAAAGTCTCTCTCTCTCTCTCACTCCTTGTATCTCTCCCATCCCTCTATCTCTCACTCCCTCTCTCCTACTCTCTTAGGTATCTCTTTCCCACCCCCTCTCTCCCACTTTGTCTCCCTCTCCTTCTCTCTCGGGTGTCTCCCTCCCACTCCCTCTCCCTCCCTCTCTCTCACTCTCTCTAGATCTGTCTCTATGGATTAGGGTTTAAGGGTTGAGGGATTAAGCCTCACTTATGTCACAATCCCTCTCTGTCAGGCCTCACTTACCTCCCACCCTACTTTCTTAGGTCTCTCCTTCCCACCCCCTCTCTCCCACTTTGACTCCCTCTCTTTGAAGTCTCTCCTTTTCAGAGGAACATATTTGGCTAGCGTCAAATGGGTTTTACCTTGAAACGATAAAAATAAGGGTTGACCCCGTGATTCAAGCCCACATTCTCCTGTATTTGTCTGGTTCAGCGCTTTATCCAGTTGACTTCATATTGTACTAATCTATGCTTGATCCATCTCCTTTTTACCACCAATCTGCATGGTAGATAATGTAGAAGAAGATATTTTGAAGTTTCTACATCATTTTACATTATCTGAGGTAATATATTCATTTTGGTAAATTGAAATGTTTGTCTTTAGTATATTTGTTTGTTTTTGACAATATAAACTAAATTTCCTTAATGATTTTATAAATCATAACAATTGGACTTAGAATTCAACATTGAATTAGATGGGATTTG
The DNA here is from genome assembly GCA_007115665.2 of Sequoiadendron giganteum. NCBI lineage: Eukaryota > Viridiplantae > Streptophyta > Pinopsida > Cupressales > Cupressaceae > Sequoiadendron > Sequoiadendron giganteum. Next base: position 696,467,622 of record CM021101.1, read on the forward strand.
CATAAAAAAGTTCAATTTTTATGAGTTTGAAGAACAAAAAAAATAAAAAACATGACATTTACTTAACATAAATTTACTTATGAATTCTATTTGCATTGCTTATAGTAGTCCATTTCTAGCATGGCTAGTGGAATTCACTGTATTTCATTCTTTTTCCAACTAATTTGGAAAACTTTTATTTTCATCTAATTTGGAAAACCTCATTGCCAAAGAAATAGTGAATAATGATAAGATATAGCATCACAAACCCTTCTTTGAATCCATATTCTTCATGACTTTGTTGACAATCAAAAATTTGGTTTTGAGAAAAATAAACACAAGAGTCTCTAGTTTTCATTTAGGTGGTAGCAATTTATACCCTAGGTTTGTGATTCTCATTGATTTGTTTTATTGAATGGCTTCCACCCCTCTCTGCATCAATATTTTTGTAAAATGCATTACTTACTTTTGTTCTATGTGTGTTTGTGGACATGTAGCATTCAAGGTCATGTTGAGGAAATGAATGAAGCCTCTAACACTAGAAGAGCATGCAATTAAAAATGCAAGGAGAAGAGAATCAAAAAATGTAGCTTGTGAAGCAAAGGAATTGCAGCCCATACAACCACAAACTTATGTGCAATCTAAGAGAGATGTCAAATTGGAAAAACAAGGGCACGAATGAGGAAAGTTCGTGGAAGGACAGGAATGAATACAGAAGTTGGGGGCACATCATCAACCATAGGTGAAGCTCAATGCACATCTCCAGTTGAAGACACATTGACAACAACATGTGGTTTTCCAGGTACATCGGAAATCACATCTCCAATTTAAGACACACCATCAAAAACATTGCATTTTGAAATTACATCAGCAAACACATCTCTATTTGAAGGAACTCCACAAACGACATCTCAAGTTGGAGGTACAACATCGTTTACATGTCAATCTCAAGGTATGTCATCAATTGCACCTCCAATTGAAGGTACACGATCTATCCCCGATGTTGTTGACCTTCCCAATATTGACACACATTTACATTTGAGAACTCCTCCTAGAGTTTTGCATAGAAAACCTACATTTTTTATTGATATTGATTCCAATGTTTTGAAATGGATGCCTAATAAGATTCCAAAATGTACATGTCAAAGATATGCATAAAGGATATGGAGTTTTTTTTGCAAAGCTAAGTGAGGGTGGAAGATGCCAACTATTTGTTGAAATGATGAGGCAACTCAAATTTAGGCCCACCATGAAGGCTCTTGGGCTAAGAGTTTTGAATGACTCAAGTGAAAATTCCATTGTAAGGAACTTGATGAGTGCATACGAGAGCGTGGGTTCCACCTCACGCAGGAAGGATAGTTGTGCCACACGACGTGTGATGACAACAACATTGTTAAGCAGTCAAACAAGGAGCAAGGTGAACCTTACAAAGGAAAGTAAGTCTTTGAAAATAAGTAGATCATCTCTGATGAGAGCCAAAGGAAGGCGCGAAAGAGTGGAGGATCCAAATAGCAATGAGTTATGGGCATTTTCGGGTAGAGTGCCACGGAAAGACACAAGAATTGCTCAAGGCTTGAGATCTTTAATTGTGAATTATTGGAAGGATAACACAAGGACCTCTCCTAATCAAAGAGATGTTGTAAGAAGGATAATTGGTAGTATAAACCATGAGCCACATCCAATGCATTGTTTGGATACCACTCAAACCCAATTTTTTGCTGATTTTGTACAAAAGTTTCCTGAAATTAAAATATGTCAAAGGTATTTTGAAATGCTAAAGCCTTTTTATGTCAAAAAAATCACACACACACTACTTGTTGTTGTAGGGTTCATATTGAGTTTTCTAACCATTATTATGTTTATCGACGTATATGTGTAGATATGCATACTAACAATGTTTTGCAGGAATGTAACATAATGCCTCCACCTAAATCATCAAGGAAATTTTTGTCTTCCATTTTATGTGAAAGAGAGGATGGTCAAATTTTTTATAAAAAATCATGTTTGGATGGCACATGTGATCATTGTGGTGGCATGCAACATTTGCCAATTTGCCAACATATGGCTAGTACACACACAATTGGAGACAAAATTGTGGAATTTGGCAAATATACGATAGTGGCATATAGTCTAAAAGATGGGAAAGAAGCAAAGAAGTGTGAATTGGTTAGTGATAAGATTCCAGTGTATCAGTTTATGGGCATTTTTCATGACCGGGTGGTTTATGATTATGCAATGCATACACACAGAGCACAATGGTTGGACTCATAGTTCAATTTATGCAAGGAAACATTTTCACTTCGTCATATCATTTCAGTTGTTGACTTCGCTGAGAACTACACACTACAACCACAAAACAAGGAGCAATCACAGTACTACAACTCTATGCAGCTTTCTATATTTGTACATATAGCATTCATTCATGCAAATGATGGTACAGAGGAAAATAGGAAAGTATTGAGGGAGTATCACTTTTACATTAGTGATGATCGCACACATTCTACAGAGTTTGTTCAAGGTTGCTTTCATATGTTCTATGCCGATATGGCTAGTAGGGGCATACCATTTAGTTAACATATCATATGGTCAGATAATTGTACATCACAATTCAAGAACACCAGAATGTCTTACTAGTTGAGGAGGATGCATAGGATTAGTGGTGTTCAAAATATATGGAACTTCTCAAAGGCCGGGTATGGAAAGGGGGAGCATGATGGAGCAGGTGCATGTATCAAAAGAGTCCTAGCACAAGAAGAGTTAAAGTACACAAATAGTGTAAAGTTGACAGATGCAAGATCAATTGTCCAGTGGTGCAATGGTTCAATGGGTCTAGGTAGTGAAGGAAATTCTTTAGTTCGTAGATTTTTTCATTTAGTAGATGATACTAACATTGCAAAATATGAGGATTGTTGTACACTAATAGGATTGAGTGAGCTACACTCTTTTAGAAGCTCCAATGCAGGTACATGGACTATCCATACAAGGAAGATGGCATTCTTTTTTTATGCATGTACACTTCAATCATGGAATGATTGCGAGTCAACAGAGTGCGTTGATGAATGGTCTGTAAGAAGTCTAACCCCACTTGACACTTATCAGCTCCCGATGACTCTACAAATCATGGAGATGCAATCATCCATTGACTTTGATCATGTATCGGACCTACTAGAACCAGGTAATATATCTTACTTACAAGTTTTATTATGTTGCTCAGTAAATAAATCTAACAAGATCAACATATCAATGCAGGGCACGTTTATACAGTAATTGCAGATGAAGACAATGAAGAGGGTACAGATTATTACCTGTGCCATTGTATCAAGGCCAAAAAGAAATTGGAGTCCCCAGTTATAGACGGAGAAAACATAGAATATCCTACAGGCTCGGTGGTTGTTATTGGATCATGGCTTCGAAGGTATCCAGTTAAGAATGTTGCAGTTTGGTTGTTTGAGGACTTCAACACGCATCAAAAAATTCTTCAGTATTTGAACCTTGTCATCACCACCAACATTCATTTGATCAAATATAAGGGTAAACCTGTGAACAAGAACTTGTGGAAAGTGCGTGAGTCTGACCACGAGGCAATACTCGAAACAATAAAAACTAGAGCAGACCTAGATGGTTCCCTGGAATGATTTGTAAGTATGCACATTGAATTTGTAAACCCATGTTATTAATCACTCTTTTGGAACAACACCTTGCAATAAAGCTTTTCCACAATTACTGTTTGATGTCATATGCATTTACGACTGTCATTGATCCTTTTCTGATTGTGACTGTAGGTAATACTAAAGTTTGTCAGAGTATATAAGAAAAGAACAACTTCGGTTGTTGGTGCAAGTGTTCAGTGGTATGAGAAACATCGGTTGCTGGTGCATTTTCTGGTTGTCAATCTTCTCTTTCTTTTCCATCTCCTAGATTTATTGGATTGTTATATGCTACACATTTTATGTTTAAGCCTCTCAGTGATATATTTGAAATTTATACTTAGGGTCATCGAGAGATGATAAAGTAGTGAAGGGGCACATCACCATTGTAGGAGCTTCAATTGACCTCCTTATCTAGCATGCATGAAGGTGATAGTAGGTCTCATTAGCTATATGACTAACATGATTTAGTTATTACTCTTTTAATGATTTTTATGTGAGTCTATGTCTAAGATTAAGAGGCTTTTGCAGGTTTTTTGTGGACCAAATTCCTATGATACTACACAACCACAGAGAGGCTACTACCCATGTGTTTCATAGGGAGCAGGTGATGTACATGTTTTGAACCATTTTGGAATGCAAATAGTTGGGCCAGCTGAGGTGGAATGGAAAAAAGAAACTGGGCAGCAACTCCTTTTGTCCTTTTCTCAAGTACAATATATTTCATGATTTGTGTTGGAAATGGGAGGATTATTTCCCTGCATGTATTGCTACAAGTATTGACAAATGGGAGGATTTTCAAGATGTTCTTCCATCACTATTGTAATATTTGTCATTGACTTACTGTATTTTTTGAAGACTCCACATTCATAAGGACCTATTGCTGCATACACAACCATAGCTCTTGGAGTCTTTAGACACTGACTGACATAGACTTGACACTCATAGGACATTGACTATGGTGAGTAAATTTGATTGTCAAGAACTTTATAATCATACACTCACTGTACTTAACAACTGATCACTACTCATTTCTAATCTTTCCTTTTCATTTGCACATTGCCATGTATAGTGACCCTTCATAGTTCCCTTGTGTTCATACATTCATGATGCTTGTCTTAATGAATAACCTTCCTTTAAATCTATTGTCCTTTGATGAAGTGACAAGGTAGGGGCAGCATATTCCTTAGATAAATTGATGCAACCTAGGTAATCTCTAACATACCTTAGGCTATGACATTCAAAAAAACAACTACTATGGTTCAACTGACTCGATCCCTTAAGGGTGCAAAGTGCAAAAGGGCAACAATATTTGATAGTGCATAACTCGTAAATCATGGTGATTACGAAATATCTGTCTGAACCTACGAGTTCACGTTGGTCCCCTCTACAATAACCTTTCTCGGTTTTCGCTATCTCGGAGGCTTTTTCCTATGGTGAAGAATTTTCACTCGAGGAAAAAGTTGTCAAATGCAAGTAGTTGAAAGTTGCAAAGTGGTGCAAATTTTGTTCTACAGCTCGTGTGACCAAACAAACTATTCCAACGCATCTGGGTGGGTATTTTTACACTAGGAATGGTCCTCTTTCACACCTAAACACGTGGAATCACTCCGAGCTACGTTCAACCGAATCGATCCCTTAAGGGGCCAAAGTGCAAAATGGCTGCAAAATTCACCATGCTATTACTCAGACACCATGATGCTTAGAAACTTCTTGTCTGAACCTATGAGTTCACATTGGGCCCCTCTATAATAACCCTTCTCGGTTTTTGCTATCTCGGAGGATTTTTCCTATGGTGGCGAATTTTCACTCGAGGAAAAAGTTGTCAAATGCAAGTAGTTGAAAGTTGCAAAGTGGTGCAACTTTTGTTCTGTAGCTCGTGTGACCAAACAAACTATTCCAATGCATCCAGGTGGGTACGTTTACACTAGGAACGGTCCTCTTTCACACCTAAACACGCGGAATCGCTCCGAGCTACGTTCAACTGGATCGATCCCTTAAGGGGCCAAAGTGCAAAATGGCTGCGAAATTCACCATGCTATTACTCGGACACCATGATGCTTAGAAACTTCTCGTCTTAACCTATGAGTTCATGTTGGGCCCCTCTACAATAACCTTTCTTGATTTTCTCTATCTCGGAGGATTTTTCCTATGGTGGCGAATTTTCACTCAAGGAAAAAGTTGTCAAATGCAAGTAGTTGAAAGTTGCAAAGTGGTGCAACTTTCATTTTGTAGCTCGTGTGACCAAAAAAACTATTCCAACACGTCCAAGTGGGTACGTTTATGCTAGGAATGGTCCTCTTTCACACCTAAACACGTGGAATCGCTCTAAGCTACGTTCAACCGGATCGATCCCTTAAGGGGCCAAAGTGCAAAATGGCTATGAAATTCAACATGCTATTACTCGGACACCATGATGCTTAGAAACTTCTCATCTCAACCTACGAGTTCATGTTGGGCCCCTCTACAATAAAATTTATCGGTTTTCACTATCTCAAGGCTTTTTCCTATGGTGGTGAATTTTCACTCGAGGAAAAAGTTGTCAAATGCAAGTAGTTGAAAGTTGCAAAGTGGTGCAACTTTTGTTCTGCAGCTTGTGTGACCAAAAAAACTGTTCCAACGCATCCGAGTGGGTACGTTTACACTAGGAATGGTCCTCTTTCACACCTAAACACGCGGAATCGCTCCGAGCTACGTTCAACCGAATCGATCCCTTAAGGGTCCAAAGTGCAAAATGGCTGCAAATTCAGCATGCTATTACTCAGACACCGTGATGCTTAGAAACTTCTCATCTGATCCTACAAGATCACATTGGGCCCATCTACAATAACCTTCTCTCATTTTTCGCTATCTCGAAGGCATTTTCCTGTGCTGGCGAATTTTCACTGGGGAAAAAGTTGTCAAATGCAAGTAGTTGAAAGTTGCAAAGTGGTGCAACTTTCGTTCTGCAGCTTGTGTGACCAAACAGACTGTTCCAACGCGTCCGAGTGGGTACATTTACGCTAGGAATGGTCCTCTTTTGCACCTAAACACGCGGAATCTCCGAGCTATGTTCAACGGGATCGATCCCTTAAGGGTCCAAAGTGCAAAATGGCTGCATACTTCAACATGCTATTACTCAGACATCATGATGCTTAGAAACTTCTCGTTTAATCCTATGGGATCATGTTGGGCCCCTCTACAATAACCTTGCTTGATTTTTGCTATCTCAGAGGCTTTTTCCTATGGTGGCGAATTTTCAATCGAGGAAAAAGTTGTCAAATGCAAGTAGTTGAGGCATATTATCAAACAATTCACTGCCTTGTCTATGGCTTGTCATGGAATTCCATCACCATGAGACCACTTTTATTTGGGGCATTTTTTGAAAAAAGTTCAATGGCTTGTCTATGCTATTGCTTACTATTATGCTTTCCTAGATTTTTTCCAAGCATCCATAGCTTGTTCGAAAGCATCTGTTTTAGGCTTTTAGCCATAGCAAGAAGGCAATGAACTATTTGATAAAATGCTTTGGTAGACATATATGAAAAATGTCGTAGCATAGACAAGGGAATGAACTATTTGAAAAAATGCCTCAAAGAAATGTGGTCTCATGGAATTCCATGACAAGCTAAAGCAATTGGCAGCTACTCCTAGTTATTAGTTATGCAATGTGAAGTAATTGCATAACTGCTTAGGTTGACTTTGTCAAAAGCTATATTGTAATTGAAATTTTGTCATCTATCAGCATCTAGTTATTCGTTATGCAATGTGAAGTGATGCTTTGAGTTTGAAAGATGTGCAATGCATGAATAAAAACTACAAAAATCTATTTTCTACATTTCATTAGTTAAACTCTTTATTTTATTTTCTCTCTATATCTCTATGCTATGGAAATGCCTTTTGATTTCAAAGAAGATAGTTTTTATCTCTTGTTATACAATTTTTTACCTTTTTTTATCTCTTGTTATAAAAAGGAGCAGATATACAATGTTAAAGAAGAGTGAAAGCACAAATAAATTTATCATTTCAAAGCAATTTTTTTGATGCATTTTTTCAAACAGTTCACTGCCTTCTCTATGCTATTGCTTACTATTATGCTTTTGATATATTTTTCAAAGCATCCATAGCTTGTTCAAAATCACTTGTTTTAGGCTTTTAGCCATAGCAACAAGGCAGTGAACTGTTTGAGAAGATGCTTTGGTAGACATGTATGAAAAATGTGGTAACATAGACAAGGCAGGGAACTATTTGAAAAAATATCTCAAAGAAATTTGGTCTCATAGAATGCCATGATAAGAAAATGCAATTGGCAGCTGCTCCTAGTTATTAGTTATGCAATGTGAAGAAATTGCATAACTGCTTAGGTTGACTTTGTTCAAACTATATTGTAATTAAATTTTCAGCATCTATCAGCATCTACTTATTACTTATGCAAAGTGAAGTAATGCTTTGACTTTGAAAGATGTGCAATGCAATGTAATCAATGACATGAATATAAACTAAAAAAGTCCATTTCTTACAATTCATTAGTTAAAATATTTATTGTATTTTCTCTCTATTTATATATGCTATGTAAATACCTTGCAATTATATTTAAAAGGCTTAATAGGTCAGTTAGGTGGTTTTTGAAAAATCAAGTTGTGAATGAATGGTAATTAAGAGCAAAATTGGCAAATTGCCATCTTAGAAGTCTAACAAAGGGTGGTTATGGTGGTTGATAGGCTCAAGGGGTAGTTGGAAGGTGGTATCAAGATATATTGCTGTAATACCCTGAGTTGAGGGTTGATTTTGTTTAGTTTCTAATAACAAAATATACCTGAAAACGCTGATCACGGGTTTTCTTTGTTTTCCTGAATTTTTTTTTCCTTGCATAGGCCCATACAAGTCTATCATGACTTGAGGCTTTGAATACTTGATTGCATATGTTTTTAATCTCTTTGCATCTTTTCTGAAGGTTTAAATCCATCGTTGGTGTGTGTGGGATCAACAAACTTGGTTACTGCTCTATTTTTTGTGTTACGGGTTTTGAGGGCAACACCATGACACATTAGCCAATCCACCTATGGTTCTGACCCTGTTGCTTGGTGGATTGTCCTGTACCATGATTAGTTTGGTGTATTAATAATTTGGAGGTTGAGAGAATGAATAAACTCAGTGGGGTGTGAAGTTCTAATGTTGTTCAGGGGTGTTTCCACCATGAAAGTAAGGAACTCAAGTACTAAATCTGAGAAATACTAAAAGGAATGGGATTGTGAGTGTCCTTTAAGCTAGGGCAGAGGTATTGTGGGGTGTTTGCACCTTTGGAATGATTGGGGGAGGTCTGGAGTTATGAGTTTCTTTAAAACCCTTATTTTTGTGAAGGTTTAGGATGGTTTGTGAGTAGAGGAATAGAACAAGTTCTTGGGGCTCTTAAAATGGGAGAATCCTAAGTTTGGTGAGCATCCCTAAGACTGTTTAAAGTTTCCTTGGTTTGGAGGTGAGTTTGTGAGGGGGATCCTTTGGAAATTAGGCCTAATTGTGAAGCCTAGAATGAGGGAGGTGTATTGAAAGTTCATGTTTGTCCAAAAGAGTTACTATCAATTTTGGCATATGTTGTGTAACCTTGAAAAGGGTATCTTAATCCATCTTTAAATGGTCAGGTTTTTTGGAAATGTTGGGAAAAATTAGGCTTGGACCGAGTTTTGAGTTTTGTGTAGGAGCACCTACACCACATCATCAATTTTTTTTTATTTGAATACATCAATAGGGAAATGTTAGTGTCTTTAGGTTTATTTTGTCTAATAATCTTTGAGAGATCAAACATAATGCAAATAAAGGGTGTTTTGTGTCTTAAAAGTCAATTAGAAATCATATAAGTTGTAAAATGCTCACAAAGCAACTTTAACACAAATAAATGTAATTAAGGGACCAACTAATCCCAAGGTTGGTTGTGGGCATTGGGGAGAATATGGTTTTTGGAAAATTATTTAAAAAGCCTTACCAAGGCTTGAATGAGAGAGTGGAAGAAGTTTTGTAATAATTTTACACAATAAACACCACAGTTTTGAGCAATTTTCTAGAAAAATACTATTTTCTTGATCTTTTTGAGTGTTGTATGGGCACATATAGGTTCTTAATGGTCTAATAATTTTAGAGGATGTGTCTATATGTTTTATAATTCATTTATTTTTTATTTGGTGTCTTAACTCTTTGTTTGTAGAGAGAACCAACACAAACAATGACTGTCCCAACGTTGTTGAATCAAGGGTTTGAGGGGAAATTTGTGATGTAACAATCAATCCACCTATTGATTGCTACTGTATCTTAGTGGATTGATTGAAAACATGTTATAATAAGTGTTTCAACTCATTTTGGAATAAGGAGTCATAATTATGTGGTGTTTCTGTGACTGTTCTAAGACTGAACAAGGGTTTTCCAACATGGAAGTGAGAAAACAAAGAGAGGTTTTTCAGAATTAATGCCTATAAGGGTTATGTGAGGGTCTAATGAGTCTGTGAAGAAGTATTTTGAGGTTTTTGGGGCTTTGGAAGTGTTGAGAGAGGTCTGGAGTTGTATGTTTCTTTAAAACCCTTGATTTTGTGAAGGTTTTGGAGGGTTTCTTGGGTTTTGTGAGTTAGAGGCTCTGTAGACACAAACTAATGACACAATTTGAGGTTTGGCACCATGAAATAAGACTTTCCAAGGTGTTTGGATAGATACCTAAAGTTGGAAGGGTGGTCCCTTTGGAAAAAAAGGGCTAATTGTGAACCAAAATTGAAGTAGGTGTGTTGAAAGTCTATGTCGGTCCAAAAGAGAGACCACTGATTCTTTGGTATGTCGTGTAGCCCTGAAAAGGGTATTTCAATCCATCTTGTAATTGTCTAGTGTTTTGGAAAGGTTGGGAGAAATCTGGCTAGAACCGAGTTTTGAGTACTACAAGAATAACGAGTCACAAATGTGAGTTTTGGAAACCTTGATGAATCTGACTTAGGGATTGTTTTCAATTGATTCAATTTTCATTGTATGAATGTTGATGGTCTTTGTAGGGCCTTGGTGGAGTCTTGTTGTTCATTTGCAAGGTTGAGGAGTTGAGACCCTTGAGGGTGGGTTGATGCCTATTAGGTTGAATCATTATGAAGAAGAGTTCTTGATTGAGAATTGACATTTCCATTGTTGTGAGTCTTCTCCACCTTGGCTCTGCATCAGAGTGCTACAAGGGTGGATTGTTCGGTAAGGTGTTAAATGAAGAGTTTGGTTTGATGGGGCTTTGAGGTTGTGTAGATTGCTCAAAATAGGTTGTATTAATCTTGTTAAGAGCCCCTTGAAGGTAGGTTGTCAGACTAATTTTGTTTGAGCCTCCTTGCCTCTGCATCAGTGAGACACAAGTAATTGAAGCATTCCAAAGGATACAAACCACCACGAATGGAGCTTACTTATACAATACGCTTTAGATGGGGCTTATTGAGCATGCCACGGTAATTAATTAAGCATTAGATGTAAACAAAATCCATGCCTACAACATTCAAGCATACAACTTACACGATACACATGATAACATCATTCAAGAATGGCAGTAGCAAAATAAGAGTTTCTTTAATCAAAAATCCGAAAGGCTATACAATGATATATATTGATAAAACTATATAAATATATCCAAAAAAACCATATAGGCTTAGTACGAAGGAGCCATTTCGACAAAATATCACGTATATATATCAATAGTATAAAACATATGTTCCAAAATGCCACATAGGCATACAAAAAACAACACTAATACATAGTCATTTCCCTCTAGGGGAAGGAAATAGATCCCGTGTTGCCTTCGAAATTCAGCTGGATGGAGTGACTGTTGCTTGTCTTGTCTTTCGAACATGCCCGCTACTCCTCCTCTCTTCACTCTGGACCTTCAACTGATACAATTAAAAGTAAAGATGTTAAAACATAGAAATTCAATTATGGAATGGCATATAACAAAATATAATCACTTACCGCATACATATAGTCATCATGCACATTTAAAGCATCACCATGTCCACAATCTGGAGTGACAACCACCTATAGAAACCATGAAGATAGAAATTAAACTACATAAAATTATCATGAAAATTTTCTATAATAGACCATAAAAGAGAAAATATAATGTCAAATCAACTAATCTATTCCATACCTCTCTCAATGGATCAGAACTGGCTATTGCTGCAGCAACTCCATGGTCCATCGTGCCACCAACATCACTAGGGCTATCTCTTGTCAACAGCTGCAAATGAAACAATATCTCAGGTATCATGTTGATATAGGAGAACATAATGTGACACGATCCAGGAATACTTGAATGCAATGTTTGTGTTTCTCATCAATTTTTTAGATTTGTATATACGCAAAATTATGAAAACTAGCTAGCACAGATTTACAACCCTATTAATGAATAAAGGCTACCTGAGTGTACATTGTTTGAAGATATGAATCATGAGGTGTGGAGGAAGAAGGTACACCAGGAAACCGTTTGAAATCCGAAGCATGTTATGAGACAAACATTCAAATATAACATTCAACTATTCAAATGCAATAATAATATCTTTAATACTAGTTGCATACCTATGGACTCATCATCGAGAATGCATAAGGGTCTGTAGGAATAGAGAATCCCTCATGAACTATGCGACCCTGAAATTTAATCATATCAAAATTCTACTAATTTAGTTATTCTTAAATTTCAAAATATATTTTAATAAACAACATTAAAATAACTTGCTAAATTTTACCTGAGTGTCAATGCCAAATGTATCATTCAAAATATCATTTGTGAAAGCCATCACCTCTATAACTGACGTAGGTTGTGTAGCTGCATCATGAGCACCCTGATAATTGTATGTGCAAATAGCACCACAAGCGCCACAATGGTGAGGTGGAGCTCGGGGCCTACACGTCTCCTCCACACTAGGCTCTACTAGAGGACTCACACACTGTAAAATGGTCTGGGTGAGTGAGCCAATCGACTTCATTGTTTCCACCTCTACACTATCCTTAACAATGGAAGGAACAACGACATGCTCCACCATGGGTTTGCCGAAGGCTCTCGGTGCCAACTATGGATTACATCGTGCAACAGGTCTATCATGTGTGGAGCCCCCACCTCTACCCTAAAAGTCTAAGATATCAAAATAGTTTGGCATTTTATTAAGGAAAAACTCACAATAGAGTTTCCTCAAAAAGTATTGCGGCACCTCATGGCTATTGCATGGAGGTTGGTCAAATACCATCCACCACCGCTCCCAAAATTTGTTTCTAATTAAATCATGGTGGCACCAATGGATGGGGAACCTCTTGCATGCATGGGACAAAGGTTCACTAGCTTTTGGGTCTTTAAATAGGGCACACAACTCAGCTTTGCTAATTTTTAGTTTTTTGACATCTGCATATGACAAACCATTAGCATAAAATTGCCTCATCTCATCTCTCTTAGTTGACCAAAAATTCATTTGCTCACTCATTCCTCCTACATGAGTTAAAATTGACTTCAATTATTCAGCAATCCCTCTCTTATAAGGGTGGGTTTTGGGATGCTCGGTTAATCTTGCAATTAATTGTTGAATGTCTCTTTTATTGTTTTCATTTTGATTTTGAATATTTTCTTGTGTTCCTTGAGGATTCCTATGAATTGATGGAGGGGTTTTGGGTTGTTCTTGTATAGGACGCTCTTGATGAGGGGGTGATTGTGAATTCTCAATGTTTTGAGGTGGAGATTCATTCCCTGAGAATTAGAACAAAGTTTTATTATAAAAATATATTTAAAGTTGCATTCCAAATCAAATTCAAAATAAATAGAATAAAAATACACACCTCTTTGCAATCGTCGACCTCTCTGACGTGTTGGCAGCATTCTCATGGAAAATGGCAAGCTAAGAATACAAATAATGGAGGAGATTTGGCGAGTGTGAGCTATAGACCTGAAATCTTCCTTCTCAAGCGACAAGTTGAAGACAAAATGAGAATTCCAAACCTGACTTTTGCATTTTATGTCTAGAAATACATTTGGCGCACACCAAATTTGGCATGTGCCAAATGTATTTTTAAACATTTGGCATGCGCCAAATATTTTTTTGACATTTGGCATGCGCCAAAGGCCTTATTTCGATATTTTTTTTGATCATTTTTTCAATTTGGCACCTAAATTGTGTCACAGATTGGTGCACTCACCCTTGGTGTAACATTGGAATCTCCATTACAATGAGCTTCTTTAACCAATGAAGCCACACCTTCCCATGTTAATGCGTGACTAGATTGTTGACATCGTTCAATCCACACTGTCATCCAATGAAGATTGTTTGCGATGTACAAATTTAGTGCAACCCACTCTCGACCAACTGTATAAAAAAAATGAAATTCACAAACGATGTATAATTAGTTAATTACCATGGTATATGACCTTGATTTATAATTGATGTACCTGAAAACCTAAAATCCCACTACCAATGATCTTATTATCTTTCATAAGAAGATCATTGGTATCCAAGACCCATTGTGTTAGAACTATAAAAATTTAAATTTTTTTATAGTGATTTTTACTCATAAGTTTCCCAAAGGAGCCCATATTTTGAATACAAAATTGATATAATATCCTTTGCATGACATGACTATCAATGATCACATCAGCCTTAACAATTTGATACCATGAATTTTGTCTAAGCCCAAGGATTTGAGTAAATAAGCCATATGGGAAAGAGATGGTGTAGGTCTCTTTGATTCATAAAGTATTATATTCTTATACATATTTTCCACCATATCGATGAGAGGTCGAAATGTCATGCCGATCAGATTTCATATGAATATGTGCATCGAGAAGATACAGTTCATGGTCTCACCAATGAAGAAGTTCATTGGCAAGATGAGCATCATTGAAAAGAGATCAATAGGTCATATCGAGAATATGTGTCTTACCGATGAAATACCATCAGTATGAGATTTTTCATGTCTCACCGATAAAGCATAAAGAATCACATCAGCAAGACAAAACACTATTAGATTAAGGTTCTTAAGTCAGCCCGAGCACATTTGTCTCACTGATGAAATATCATCGGCGAGACACCCATCCTATCTTACTGACGAAACAAAAGCATATACTATCAGAAAGACAATTGCTATCGAGGTGAGTTCAAAATGTTCCCCTGACTCTCCATGTCATGTCGATGGTATTACATCGGTAAGAGTCTTGGAAACATACTTAAGATTAAAGGAATGAACATCGGGGAGACTCATAGCATTAGGGAAACAACTTAGTGTCTTAGCAATACATAGTCTCTTGCCCATAAAGAATACAAATGGGTCAAAGGATTCATCAGGGAAACTCTTGGTGATATCTATGCGTATCAACGAGAGGTCGGGAATGTCACACCAATTAGATTTCATATGAAGATGTGCATTGATAAGATACAGTTCACAGTCTTACCGATGAAGAAGTTCATCAGCAAGATGAGCATCATTAGGAAGAGATCAATAGGTCATATTGAGCATATATGTGACTTACCGATGAAATACCATCGGTATGATATTTTTCATGTCTGACTGATAAAGTATAAAGAATCACATCGGCAAGACAAAACACTATTGGAGTAAGGTTCTTAAGTCAGCCCGAGCACATTTGTCTCACCGATGAAATATCATCAGTGAGACACCCATCCTATCTTAGCAATGAAACACAAGTAGATACTATCGGCAACATAATTTCTATCGGGGTGAGTTCAGAATTTTCCCCCAACACTCCATGTCATGTCGATGGGATTACATCGGTAAGAGTCTTGGCGACATACTTAAGATCGAAGGAATGAACATCAAGGAGACTCACAGCGTTGGGGAAACAATTGAGTGTCTTAGTGATACATAGTCTCTTGCTGATAAAGAATACAAATGGGTCAAAGGATTCATCGGGGTTACTCTTGGTGATACTTATGCATTATGGATCAGAATGATGAATTATGTGATATCGGCAAAAAGGACATAATGTCTCCCCGATCAATAGGGTGTTCAATGAACGTTGGCTGAACTCGAATAAAAAGGATTGCCTAGAGTTTGAAATTTCATGCTGATATAAAGCACTTGATGTGATAGTGATAATTTCAAAAAAAATGAAAACTTGTACATGCTTAGAGCTGGAACATTAATGGCGCCACAAACACACAAAGAAGTAGACAATTTTTGAATAGGAGATTGAAGGAAACTTTTGCAAAATTATTATTAGGAGAGTGAACGAAGGGCTGCAAGATTTTACAACCAAATATTTTCATATAGATTGGTAAGTTCTCTGCGATTGAATTTCCTATTATGTGATTTATAAAGAGTAAAATGGAAAGTACCAGCTTGGGGAAAATAGAGGGCAAGAGATAGGGTGAGAATAGTCACCCTAGAGGGAAAAAGAAAAAAAGAAAAACTGAAAATGAGCCAGGGGTAGTGGAAAGGAAATTGAACCAAGACTTAATCGACCAATTACCTGGTTTAGGACCTAACGCTAGGCATTCCGTTCAGCTTAGGGAAAAAGTAGAAAAATTGGAGGATAAGTGCAGACACATAGGTTATATCTAGACTCCAATTAGGGGATACAAGCTATTCATCTTTCATTACCACTGAAGGAATCGATATGAACTAGTGTGTAACCCTTGGAAGTTTAACCTAGGGAAATTGGTCTGCCCAAACATGTTTGTAGATGTAGAATTGGTAAAAATGCTAGTTACTCACTCTGACTCGAAGCTCAAAGCTATTTGTGATCCATAAGGAAAACCCTTTGTACACATATTAGAGGCTGCAATCAGTGAGGTTTTTAACCTAGGGGGGTATGTGATGAAAACATTGTAAATGAGGAGTTAGAAAGGGATTTTTGGAGAATGGATACTATATACAAGGGTTGGAGGTTACCGTTGCATAGACTCAAAAAGGATGGAAACTCAATTCCATTACAAGATAGTGATGGCCCTCCATTTCATGTTGACATGTTTGAACCATACTTGAAGTATACATATTTTTCAGCAGGCCAAGTATTAGGGATGGAGGTCCCCGAGTACATGTCAATTGTGCCAATGGTAGTGGCAACAAATGTTCAATGCCATAATTATAGACCTTTTGACTATGCTTCACATATTTCCAAAGAACTTGATGTAGGATTAATGTCAATAAAAAACAGATCTCCTATTTTGCATTTGAAGCCCTATACAATATTTAAATGCAAATGATATTGTACTATGGATAGGAACTAAATTTGTGGCCTGGAGGGTTAAGAGTTTCAAAATTTGATAAAGAAGGAAGATCATTACTATTACAACTCTGGACTGCCATCTCAGAGAACATATTTGCTAGTTCTTGCTTTATACATTTTGAAGAATATTTTGTGAAGCCATTGTATAAATTGTATAATCACCCTTGTGATTACTCATTGTATGATGAAATAAAAAAGGTTTCTCAAACCTAAGGACTTTGATGGGCCTATCAATCACAATTGGGGGGAATACTATTTATTGGAAGGTGTAACTATGATCAAGATATATGGGTTTGAGGATGCACCTTTTATCCTTCCCAAAATAGTACCTAATAGGATTGCCTACCTAGAGATTGCTAGTTAGTTAGATTTTTCAGATTTCATGATCTTAAGTTCTTATGGAAAACATGCATTTTTTCCTAGCACTCTTTGTTTTGGTGACTTCACTATGTTAGAAATGGATGGATATGATATGGTTCTAAATAAATTATTACAATACAATATGAAGAAAGGTCCACTATGGAAAATATTTGATCCAGAGGGGTATATCCACTTTGTAAGAGATAAAATGAACTTGGGTGGGTATGATCATGTACCCTATTAGTATGATGATCTGATCAAGAATTTGGAGGAAGAAGAAGCAAAAAGAGTGGTTGAATAATATAACAGAAGGTTTCCAGATGTTGGAACATTTTCTTCAGAGGAAGAGACATCTGGTGATGAAAGGCCCCATAGTATAATTAATAAAATTTCTAGGGAAATAACTCAAGCTTACGAATGTCCTCCTAGGGAAAAATGTTGAAAATAATTTAGATACAGATGCAAAACATATTTCATACAAGTCATTTGTAATTGGTGATGAATTTATCAAAACTCAAGAATTTAAAGCCTTCTTGTACAATCAAAAGGGGAAATCAATAAGAGAATCAGTGGAAGATATAACACCACATAATGAGGGGAAACTATTGAGAAATTTGAAACTAAGTGTAGAAAAAGAAATGGAAAACATGACCCCTGAAAAGGGAAGAAAATTTCTATAAAATGCAGGTGTTATGATTTTTCCTAGGCTGGATTTAAATTATTCTTTAGTTTTTGATAGTTTTTTGAAGAATAATAGTGCCACATACAAACCCATCCTTGAAGGTGTAATAGAGATATATGTAGGATCCAGGTATAATCTTGATGAGGGATCACTCATGCTTTGGGATTTGTACCCACCACACAAGAAATCTGTTGTGATTGATACAAAGAAAGCTTTTGGGCATGTAATGACATTAAAAGTTGGAGAAGCTGATCTGATAACGACAATAGATATTTGAATTAATGTTGCCAAGTTGAATAAGACACAAATGTAGATGTTAATTAAGGAGAAAGAAATGTATAAGATGAATAATGAAAGATTACTCAGAGAGAATGATCGTTTGAAAGATATTGTGGGAATTGCATTAGGATCAACTAAGCAACTAACTCATGGTGAGAGCTCCCAAGCTAAGGAAAAATGGGAAGAGCCTGGTGCATACTCTCAAGGAAAACATGACGCACTTACTGCAATAATTATAAAATGGTAGGACAACTTGATGATCTTGTTGAAAAAACTTTGGGGAGCAAGTTCAGAAATCCATATTGTAGAACAGGAACATATTAGAATTGATGGCAGGATTCAAGAAAAGTGTCAAGAAATAAATGAGAGGGATGTTCTCGATAATGAGGTTATTAATACTGTTGTTGACATCATGGGAAAACACAAGAGCTTTCATGAAGAGATGCAAGGAGATGCACAAGGATTAGTTGAAGCCACAAAAAAGGGATTACCAACAATATCTAAAGATGGAGGAAAAATGAAGGGAAAGGCCAAATGGGTTGATGAATGCAAGTCAATGCTGTAATAGCTTCTGGAAATGTCTAGAGAGAAAGACTCTCCACTAGATGAAGTTGGTGAGTTGTTCGAGAATATGGTAATGATGGAGATAGCAATTTGAAATGCGTTAGTAGATGCTGACACACATTTCTCTCAGGATTACCTGGATCATTTTTCAAAATTCCATTTATGGCTTAAAAAATCCTAATTTCTAATTTATTATTGTTGTTGTTAAGCAAAAACATTTCTGAAAGGACGTGTCCTTTCACTATTTTGTTGTATTTATATCTATTTTATAATTTCAAATAGATATAGGTGGATAGAAGAAGGATACAATAGATAAATTTGCAATAATGTTTTCATCTGAAAAGAATCAGATGCATGTATGAATTTCGATGAAGTTAATGAAGATATCTGAATTTTTGGCTTAATCTTGGTATCAGCTATTTGTTGAAGTTATATAGTTATATGGTTGTCTCCATTTTGATACTTTTATGTTGTTTAAATTGACATATCAAGCATATATTCAATTTATCAATACACATTTGTTATATTTATGTGATGTGGTTATCTGGTTCTTTCAAGTAGAGATTAAATCCTTCTAATCAATCACAATAACTAGGGAGTATTGATTGGATCAGTAAGAAGAATCACATAACTAGGATTGTCATTTAGTCTCAAGTAGATTTTGTCAATCATTTATTTGCATATATAAAAGTTATAAACTACATTTGTGTTCCAAATAGCTTGAATTATTGTCATCATAGATTACACTTTTTTAGATCTTCATTAGACTCCATATACCCAACAAGGCATTGGTCTAACAATTTTTATCTTTTAGTTCATCCATTTTATTTTTTACATCTGTTAACTGAACATATTTCCTACTCATACAATTTATGTTAGATTAGGATTACATCTGTTAACTGGACATATTTCAAGCAATTGAAGGTAATGTAAAAATGTATTCTAATTAATCTCCATGACCATCTTATAATTACCTCTCACTTTCCTCAATCTACCTTTACCCATCAGGTACTCCCCTTCGAATTTGTTAATGGATTTGGGATCCCAAATGCGATCTACATGGATCTTTTTTGTGAAATTAGGAAGATATTAAGTAATGTACACCATGGTCTGGTATACCATATATCCCTCCACCATAGAAACCTCGGGACGTTCTCTTTGTCTAACCAAAGCCTTCAAAAATTTCAAGTGCCTCTCAACCATCCACATTGACCTTGTGTGTACAGGTCCACACAATTCAATCTCCTCAACTTGGTGTATGAGGTAGTGTTCTTGTGCATTGAAAAATGTTGAAGGTAGACACTTTTGCATTTCACACATTAGACGAGGAATTTTTCACTTCCAATAATTTATATCTTCTTTATGGATTTCTTTAGATGACAACCATCTACAAGTGATTCGAGGCACAAATATATTAATGAAATTTAACAAAAATATACAATATATTACATAACAAGTAAAAAAAATGACAAATATAAGATCTATACAATGAATTGAACAAATATTGCTACTCACCTCATGTATTTTCCAAGATAATATATAAATTTCTTGACATTGTTGTCAAAGTTGTCTAGGAGAGATAGAGGTAGAACATACTACAACAATTATAAAATGATCTTTTCATTATTTTTCCAAAACTAGTAAACATAATACACTGAAAAGTACATGTAGTATACAAATATTAATAAAATATACTAGAATAGTTACCTTAATGAAGGTATGCCAATCATGCATTTTCATCCCTGACCCAAATTCACCTTTCTTTGTTATGATATTGTTTATGTTCACACCAAATCCTGTGAGAAATTGAATTTTTCGTATGAATTATTTTATAGCATTGCTTTGTTGCTTCATTAATAACCAAGGAAGGGCGCTTATATTGATTTTGTCTCCATCGCTATTTAATTGAATGACATTCTTCATGGCATGATTGGCTTCCTGAATGTCACTACAAACTTTGAAATTTTTTTCTTTGTCATGCTCTCCATCCAATATTTTCCATAACATTTATGTTATATTCTATCAAATATGCATTGTATCAAACAAATCCACAATTTGTAGCTGCTCATAGTAGGGAAACCTACTAAATTGTCTGGGATAACTTTCAGTCCCTGTGGAAGCTGACCATTAATGCCTTGACGACCTTCATGAAGCATATAAGTTAAACAAATTAACAACAAAAATCATTGTCAATTACAACATGAGTAAAAAAAACACAATATAAAAATATAAATTCTAAACATATCATATATGATAGATAAACAATTTGATCTGATGTATAACCTTGATGATTAATTCTATTATATTCCAACTTCCGTATGCAAGGTGTCATTCTTCGTGGTTTTGATTTAGTCTCTTCTTTCCCAATGAAAATATGTTTTTCAGTAGTTCGATACTTATGATTTTTGTGGAGGAAGTGCCTATACTCATCAAACACATGCTTTCCTAAACTTGTTGAATGACGAGATTTCATCTTTGGACCAAAAAATGGACATGCAAATTTTCCCTTTGTTTGAAGACCTGCAAGATCATATAGAATTGGATTAAATATGTCAATTTTTTAATTATATATAATGAATAGATTATTTAAAAAACATGCATGATATCTACTTCATAAAATTAAATATTGTTAAAGTGCAGTTGAACTTTATAACATACCACAAAAATGTGTTAGCCTTGGGGCATCATGAATTATCCATACAAGCATTGCATTGCATGAAATTGTCTTTGCCTATTGGTATAGAGATGTCATACATAGTGATGTCATTCCATAACTTTAGTAACTCGTCGATAAGAGGCTCGATATATACATTCATATCTTTAACTTGGTACTTACCTAGTTGAATGAGCATAAACATTACATAATTATTATAACCATTTTATTGCAATATATATAAATTAATGTACATCACTATTAAATGAAAAAAATATGTCATTATGCAAAAAATAAGACAAATGAGATGCTACTACATTAAAGAAAATTGATGTAAACAAATATCTGGAACAATCATTGCCAACATTATGTGCTCCTTCTTTATTGACATCCATGGAGGAATGTTATTGTTGATAACAAAAATACGCCACATCGAGTAAATAAATCTCAACTCTCCAAATGGATTGACACCGTCCGCTGCCAATGAAAGCTTGAGATTACGAGATTCTTCTTTAAAGTGTGGTCATTTTTCCTCCATGTCCCTAAATGTAGAACCATCTACAGGCATTTGAAGAATTCCATCTCCACTTCTATTTTGTGCATGGTAATCCATAAATTGCTCTAAGATTTCACACCTAAATAATCGTTGCATACGTGGAATAATGGGAATATAACGTAGAACCTTGCGAGGCACCTTTTTTGTTAGTTGATCTGTTTGATATTTATTGATATGACATTTTGGGAATTCTGTTACAAATTCATGTTGTTTATGACATATAATATGATCATTGGGACATGCATCTACTGCTTGATACTCCATTCCAATATCTTTCATAATGGAAAATAAATCTCAGTATGAGCGAGATAAAATATTTGATGGTGGTAAAAAAAATTCACCTATCAATCTACAATAGAAAAATAATTTGTTAATATAAACAATATTAATGGTACATATTTCATCCTTTATTTACTAGTGATGAACTAACAACAATTAAAATAGATGAAAAAAATGACATATATGACATACCTTAACATCTGTGAGATTGCTATGTTGGATAAACCATTCATAACCTTCAAGTTCACCGATGACAATAATACAGAGAGAAGAGTTGTTTGGGAGCCTTCATAAAGGGGCTTGTATGCCTTCTCAAGTATAGGTAAATAATGAACATTTTCCATGTCATCTTGGTCAGCTATGCCACTAAATGTGTCATGGATCAATGTATTTGTACCATCATCTTCAACTATATTTTCTGGCGCATGATCATGTTCTTCCATAGGATCATTAACTTCATCTTCGATATTCACAGCTCCATCCTCCCTCGCTTGAAAAACCACATTTTCCAGGCCATGGTAATCCATATCATGTGCTCTAGAGTGCCCCACCTTTATAATAATGATCAACACAAATAAACCATGATCATGATCAAGTGATTTTTTATATATAAAAAAAAATGTTAAAACGATATAAACATTTACAAATTCAATCAATATAAAGACATATAATGAAAAAATTACCAATAGACGATAATCATGCCCCCCTTCAATGTGACCATGATGCATACAATTTTTCTCAGCTGTTATGATTAAAATTCTTCTAGTCTTTAAGCCCTTGCAATTATTGCAAGGACAATAACATTTCCCATCACCCTTTCTTTTCAATCTAGGCCACAATCTAGCAAGTGTCTCTTGATTTTGTTCTGGACTAATATTATCTGACATGATTTTTATTTACCAAGCTTGAATATTTAGATCTTCAAAAAATATCAAACTCACACTCCAATAATTTTTAATCATAGACAGGTAACAAAATCTAATAATTATGATATTTTGCATTAAAAAAAATCGACATGCAACCACCCCTACAAAAGAGAAGATAGCCTAAGCCCTAAACCCCCAAAAGAACATTAAAATTCTAATTCAAGAACTTATTTAATTCTGATTTTACTATAATTTCCAACTATTCAACTCCTAAAATCTGAATATTGAACTTCACAAAAAAATCTGGAAATGAAATTCTGAAAATGTACAAGTCTAAAAATGAAATATGATGAGATGTTTCATTAAAATATGATTTTCAAACTTGGAACAAATCTGACTTCACAAATGAGTTCTAGAAAAAGACAATGACTACCCTCAACCTGGCGATATCTTGAATTTTTCCTAATTTTTTCCAAGAAAATCATCCTTAGTTCTCCATCAAGTATAGAAAATTCGCAAGTAGAGAAAATTAACAAGTATAGAAAAACACTGTCGCAAGTATAGATAAATTGTCGAGCTCACTTTTATTTATTAAAAAAACATTCGTCAGAACTCCGACAAACGGCCCACTAACCATATGTCAGCCACAATTTGACTTTACGTGTTTGTCAAAATATCGACGAAAAATTAGGATTGTCGAAATTCCAATGAACTTCGGGCATAAATTTTAAAAGAATTTGAAAATTTCACATTAAATATCATAGGTACCCGATGATACATCTAATTATACATCTTTCGTCATAATTTTTTTTCATATATTGTAGTCAAATGAGCTAGTGAACCAACCCCAAAAAATGACAGATTATCCACTCTTCTCCTTTAAATTCATCCCTTTCTCATTCAACTCAGATCTTTTGGCAATCTCTAAGAAAAAATTTGGAATTCTCATGTAGCACTTCCGACATTCTCTTCATCCTCATGTAGCACTCCAACACTCCATTGCAACAACAAAAATCCATCAACTCCATAAAGCAATTGTGAAGCAACTCATCACAACGTCGACTTAAGGTTTTGCAACACCTCCCTTCATCACAGTCAAGGTTGTGGTGATTGTTCAAGCCTTCTTTCTCCTCCATTGGCTAGTGCGCTCTTGGTGGAGGTGGTAACATTTCACTCCTCTCCTTTGTGATTTGGTTGAGTAGTTGTTTACTATTTTGTAGTGTTATTTACGTACCTTCTTTCTTTATTCCTTTATCATACATTTATCCCTTGTTTCTATCTGACTATCTATGGAGGTGGAAACACCAAAACGGGGGTTTGACTGAGGTAGACCCCTATACAACCCCAAAAGATTTCCCCTCTTTCTTGTGTGCAGGTGGATGTTCTTTCAGAGCTAACTAGTGCCTTGGTGAGATTATCTTCGTCACTCTAGCTCTCATATACTTACGTTACCATATTCTTTTGTACCTTTCCTACTTTATAATTTTGTTTTATTCCTTTAGAAGTCACTAGCTAGGCTGTCAACTTGTTTTCTAGTGGTTTGTACTGTATTTTTGGTCATCTGGTCATACGAATGCCAACACAGCTAAGAGACGCTAGCATGCTACACTTTCATCATATAATTGCACTTTTTTCCTTGAGCAAAGAGCTACTTGAGGTACAGTATTGAACTCGAAAACCATCTCGCCTAGCCCCAAATTAGATTTCAGGTCCGTAAATTGATTGAAGGATCTTATTGTCCTCATCATTCTCATCCCCTATTTCAAAACATCCTTTTAGAGTGAGGTAAGTTAGGGAAGCCTTCTACTCTTGGCTCTCCATGACCTGGGGCGGCCTTGAATGTGGTTAGTTCCCCTCTCTTACATTTTTGGTGTACCTAATGTGAACCATTTTGGTTGCATTTTGTGATATTGAAAGTTCATTTCCCTGTATTCTAGGAGCATTGTAGGTGTGAGTGTTGTGAGGCTCTCACTTGGAAACCCAACCTGCGATCCCTAGTACGCATAGTTGGAAGGTCCCATAAGTGTTGTTCAACGAAACCTTGATTGGGTCACTATCTTATCCTATAACCTTTGAGGGCATTTTTGAAGGTATCATCTAGTGTGCATGATGGCCTCTTTTCTACATCAACCTATCCCCTTTGAGAAGCCCGTGAGTGGTGGTCCAAGTATAACCTTTACCTCGCAAGACCTACTGATGGGCTTCAATAGAGAACTCTCTCCTCTTTATATCCCCACACGGATCAATGGGAACATTGTAGCAGGTGTTCTTGTTGACCCGACGTCAGAGGTGAACATCATAACTAAGGAGATTATTTTAATTAACTTTCTGCACAAAGATGGGTACAATACACCTATGAGCACCATCCTTACACATAACGGACTTTCCATACCTCTTGGGTAGTATTATGTTGTCGGTCCTTGTCGAACCTAAGTCCATGAACTTGCTATTTGAGATAATCTCAAGATTCAAAATCTTCAAAGTGAACCTAGGTATCCCCTAGTTAGTAGCTATGAATACAGTTCCCTTGGTTGTGCACAAATGCCTGAAATTCATTCATGGGGGGTCAATGCATGCAATTCATGACATTGGTTATAAACCACCAGTCACATGTGATAGCTACTTAGATTATTTTTTACCTACCCCCATTGGTCCTCTTCCACCTAGGAAAGACCTCTTATACGAGGCATATTAGAAGTACAAGAAAGGGCACCTAATACTGAAAGTCATGTACCCTCCATCGCCTTATGTTGTTTCACATAGGGCTTGCTTAAAATCTAACAATGATGCCACCAAGGCCCATAGAAGAGAAGAAGACAAGCAGTCCAAAGATCCTCCTTCTTCCTCTTCCACTATTCAACTTGTTGCTCCCTCTCACCTTATTGTGGTGCCATTAGATCTTGTCTCGCTCTTACGAGAGAACCCTATGCTGCCTACTTGATGAAAGCCTAAGCATCCTGCATTCGAGCTTCCTATTTTTCCCACAGAGCCTAGGCCCATTTGGTATGGCAGAAAGAAAGGTCCCCATAGGGAATCTTCTATGTCTCAACCCCCACATCCTCCCACCGCTTTTGCTTCCAAGGTAGTAAACAAGAAGAGGCCTGCTGCTAAGGGACTAGAACCGATTCCCCCCATTGTTTCTCAACTTGCTCCTCCTTCTCCCATCTAGGATTTTGTCCCTTTTCTAGAAACATCTATAGTAGACACTCCCATGGCAAAGTAGGATCCTTCTATCCCTTCATAGCTTCCGGCCTATAGCCCGAAGAGTCGCATAAATTGCCTTGCACGTGAGTGCAAGAGTCGGCGAAAGGACCTCACAGATGAGCAAGCCGCCTTGCAAAGAAAGGATGAGGAGATGATTGCCCCTATTTTAGGACCTCCTACTACATCCTCCTCTCTCCTCCACTCTTCTTTCATTCAGCTGAACTCTGTATTGCTCCTGACTCCTATTGTGAGTGTGCTTGACTCTAAAAGGGTGCAAGTCTTCATTACTCCAACTTGTGTCACCAAAAAGTGTAGACGTTGACACTTTTTACTCATTTAGACCTTTCCCTATAGATTTTGGACCTAAATAACCCCTTTTCAACATCATTTATAGGCCCCTATGACCACTTATTGTGCATCCCAAGGAAATTTGATCAAATATCTGATAAAATCATCATAACCCAATTTCTTCATTCTCAGACAATCCAGTTGGCAAAAGGGCCTCTTTGGGACTAGGTCTCCCATCTAGGTGAATTAGTCCTATCTAGGTGGACTAGGTCACCTAAGGTGGCGACCTAGTCTTATTGGAGCTATTTTTTGAGTTTTGAGTGGGAAATGTTAGGGTTTTAGTTTATTTCTCCTTCATGTCAGCCTTGAGGATCAAATAATGGGTGTTTTAGGTGGATTTCCTATAAATAAGCCTAAAAACCCTAATTCATCATTATTCATAACACATCACTCATTATTCACTATTCAATCTCTCATTCACCACTCTTCTCAAGCAAGCTAGGGTTTGAGCATCCTAGGTCAAGAAAGACATCTCTCAAGAAGCATTCAAGGGAAGAATCTTCCATTGCTACAAAAACACAAGATCATTCATCATGGAAAGGTATTGAATCTATCATTTTACATTTCATGCTCTATTATCTTGTCTCTTCATGTGATTTAATTATCTAAAAGGTGTTTGACCAAGGCAAACCCCCATGCCTTCACAATCAATGTTTATTTCTCTTTGTGTGTGCTTTTAGATTTAGGTAATCTTGGAATCTTGAAGATCATCCAAGAATGGGTTGAAGACTTTCCTAGGACATCTCCTTGTTGATTAGGACAAGAATCTACTCAAAAAGACACCTACAAACGAAAAATCAAGGTTTCTAGTCTAAACACTTGGAGGAACCAAAAGTGTAGATCAAGAGCTCCCGTTTCCACCTTCATATTTTCAGAAAAGGAAAAAGGGACACTTCATATAGTTGTGGTGACATAGTCCTATAGTACATATTTTTCAAAGATTTCTATAGATCCAAAAACCCATTTGGTTGAAATAGGTCCCGAAGCAAATTTTCAAAATCACCCCGAAAAAGGACTAGGTCGCCCAACTTGGCACAAGTGTCCTATTAGACATAAAAGTTATATTTTATAGAATTTATAGGACATCTACAATATTAATTCCAGCCTCTACCATTTTCCAGGTGCATACTTCCATTTTTATAGTTTTATATCTTTTTTCATAAGCTTTCATAGGTTGTTTAATTTAATTCTTGCATATCTATATGTGTTTTCAAACACTTTTGCATTTTAATAGTTTTATATTCAATAGATAGTTTCTTTCATTAGTTTACAACATTTAGACACATTCCACACACATCACACCTATTCCAAACTGCCTAATCCTTTTTAATGTAACCCTAAGCATTTTGGTCTCCCTCTCTATCCTTTTTGGTGAAAAACCCTAGAAGTGTTAGAGACCCTAAGTGGGTACCAAAATATTCGTTACATTTTTGTGAAACCGACCTTCAAATACCCTTCCTTTCTAGTTTAGAGTCCTTTATTGTCCTAGAATGATCTTGCATCACATTTTTCATTAGTTAAGATGAATTCTAGGGTTTCCAATTTTTGCATTAGTGAAAAGTGCATATAAGTTGCATTTTTACATTTAAAATCATTGAAACTTTCTGAAATTTTGCATTTTTATCTTAGTTTTTCTCCATACACTACGGAAACCACCTGAATCCATCCAAATATTTTGATTTTTTTTTTTTAAATCACCAGGTGGACTAGGTCGCCACCTTGGGCGACCTAGACCCTTTCCATCCCTGAAAAAACCTTTTATAGAGTTGAAAACTCTAGTTTTAAGCTTCTAGTTTCTCGCATTATCTATCTGTATTAGTTGGTTGAGTTTTTGTAACATGCATTTCATTACATTTAGATTAAATTAGCTCATTTTATGCATTGTTTAAATTCAATTTTTTATTTACACCACTTCATTTTCAGTTCATTGCATAGTGCAATTAGCAAATTACCTTCTTTCAAATCTGAAAATTGCATTGCATTCTATGTCTTCAGATTGCATTTTAATTTTGCATGGTTCCTATTACATTTCATTTATTAGAAATAGCATTCATGGCAATTTTCAATTTTCAATTTTTATTTTCTACATTAGTTCCTAGTTCATTTAGATCAAATTCATTACAAATTGAAAACAACAAATTAAAATCATAAGCACCCACTCACACCCTTCTTAAGCCCTTTAGTAGCGATGAATTAGACATGTTAGATGAAGCCCTTGAGGAATTCCTCTCTCGAGCTCATCCACTAAAGCTTTTCCACAAGAGGATGCAAACACCGATAATCATGATAGTCATAATTGTTCTTCTCCTAATATCTCTCCCATTGGTGATGAAGGTATCTTGTGGAAAGGAGACACAAACATTAAAGATCATGATGGTCTTGCTTGTCTTCCTCCTCCTCCCCTTGCAAAGACCTTATAATAGACAAAAATAAAATCATGGTTACTACCTTACCTAGTCTTCAATCATCTCCCAACACCTCCCCTATTTGTGATAATGCTTTAATAACTAAGGCTATGCTGGTCCCAAGCAACCTAATGATTGAGAGTTATAGCATTATTTCTCTCCTTCATAATGTTCCTCACATTTGGAAGAGTTTATTTGAACCAAGAAAGTCCAATCATTAGTAACCATCTAATTCCTAGTTATCATTCTCTTAATGCTTATCATATGAGCAATGAAGCTACCTTACCAAATCTAATAATGCCATGTGATAACCCTATTATTTGTCACTTTCCAAAAATATCTCCTCCTAGGATAGATACTATGGCATAAGAGAATGACATCTTAGAGGAAAAGAATGCAACAATCAACAATCACAACAATCCACTTTCCCCCTCTCCTAATATCTCTCCTATTAGTGAAGATGATATTATGATGTTACATGATCCAATTCATGCAAATGATGAGAATCTTATGAAACAAGACACTTGAACCATAGATCATTCCCTTCCTTGTGATGAAGTCAATGGTGTTGAACCAAACAATGAATATCCTATACATCTTGTTTTTTGTTCTCCTCAACACTCTCCTCCTAGGGAAGTTATCATGGTGCAATAAAATAACAACATGGTTGCGCTCCTTTCAAGCAATATTAATGTGTTTTCCTTGGGTAATAGTAAAACAATGATACTTGACTACCCTTTCTTAGAGATACATCAACCTAGGCCCACTAAGGTTATGCATTTGCAAGTGTCCATTAGATAACCATTTACTATTGGACGTCATAAGAATCCTCTCATCCCTCACCCACCTAAGCACAACATCTCACACCAACCAAGTTACCATGATGTTACTCAGATATATGATAAAGTGTATAGCATCAAGGCCAACTTTGTAAGAACTTTGTTTACTCATCCATATAAATAACATTAGCTTCTTCTCCTTACCTTGTAATAGTTGTAAAATCATATAATACTCACTATTTCATGTTTCACATCCCTTGTGAGGAGAAACATACCATCATCCATTCCAGGATCACCTTTGTCCTGCACTAAGTGCGAGCAAGGGGTTGAGCAACCTTTTCCTCATATGTCACTTATCGTTGTCTCTTTCGACTACTCGTTAACCTTTCATGAACATATAAGAGCAAGCTTGGGATGTTGATGACATGTCTTAATATTGACTTGAATGTGACATACTATCCCTTCTCATGATGTAGCTTACTTCAGAAACATATGACTTGGCATAGGGCTTTCCAAGTTAGCTCTCATGTCTTCTTTCCTCTATCCTTGGATACTTTAAGGAAATTGCTCACAGTGATGGTGTAGCAAACGCTTTAAAGTGAGGGCATACATAGATGAAATCCTTTTGCAAATTCAATGGCATGATTTTTCTTTTTCTTGTGATGTGTCCTCTTCTTGGTGGTGTCATTGGATTTGATGCCTTGCAAGAGTGTATGATCAACTGAAGTGGCCTGATCTGAATGAGGCATCCCATGGATAATGATCTGACACCCCGATTTTCCGTCTCTTGGAGACATTAGGCACAAAGATCCCTAAGAAGAAGAACTCACATGAACAAAGCAAAATACCCTTCATCAAAATTTCTTCACATAATATTCAAACGCATTTATAAAAGAATTATGGTGCCTTATCAAAGCTATCAACAAGGTAACTTTGGTATGGTTAGTATAATGGGAAGCCGACACAGTGGCATGAATTTCTCATTATATAGTGGGAATCTGGCACACTGGCATGAATTTCCTATCAAACCACTTCTTTGGGACAACTCACCCTGTGGATGACCTGATGTTTTGTGGTCCTAGAGTGAGCGCATCTTTTTCCACCTCATTCTTCTTTTCTCTAGTTCTTGTTGTTGCATGATCATGTATCTTATTTTGCTACAAAGCATTCACCCTTGAATGTTTCCTTCTTACATGTATGTCTTTTTGTCTTAGAATCCCAAATCTTAGGGGCTTGACTACCTCCTTTCTCTTTCTCATTCATCACCATCTCCACTTGGGCTAATTTAGCATGAGTTTGAAGAAAGTTCATCCTATCACTAAATTAGGGGCTAAATGTGTCACCACAAAGTGTAGCCTTTGACACTTTTCACTCATTTGGACCCTTTTCAATATATTTTGGACCTAAATAACCCCTTTTCATCATAATTTATAGGCCCCTATGACCCCTTATTGAGCATCCCAAGGCTTAATTTAATCAAATATCAGATAAAATCAACATATAAAATTCATTTCTTCATTCTCAGACAATCCAGTTGGAAAAAGGGCCCTTGTGGGACTAGGTAGCCCATCTAGGAAAATTAGTCCTATCCAGGTGGACTAGGTCACCCAAGGTGGTGACCTAGTCCCATTGGAGCTATTTTTGGAGTTTTGAGCAAGAAAAGTTAAGATTTTAGTTTATATCTCCTTCATGTCGGCCTTGAGGATCAAATAACGAGTGTTTTAGGTGGATTTCTTGTAAATAAGCCTAGAAACCCTAATTCATCATTATTCATAACACATCACTCATTATTCACTATTCAATCTCTCTTTTGCCACTCTTCTCAAGCAAGCTAGGAATTAAGCATCCTAGGTCAAGCAAGACATCTCTCAAGAAGCATTCAAGGGTTGAATCTTCCATTGCTGCAACAACACAAAAACATTGATCATGGCAAGGTATTGAATCCATCATTTCACATTTCATGCTCTATTATCTTGTCTCTTCATTTGATTTAATTATCTAAAAGGGGTTTGACCAAGGCAAACCCCCATGCCTTAACAATCGATATTTCTTTCTCTTTGTGTGTGTTTGCAGATTTAGGTATCTTGGAAGCTTGAAGATCATCCAAGAATGGGTTGAAAACTTTCCTAGGGAATCTCCTTGTTGATTAGGACAAGAATCTACTCAAAATGACACCTACAGACGGGTATGTGTAGGATCGTGATGGGCCAAAAAGTGACGATATGTAAGTGATATGATAGCCTATGTGGCCGACGACATTGTTTTACCCAAAATTGATGAAACGAAAAGGGTTTTTAAAGGAGATTCTTAGCTTTCCACCAATATATATTATGCTTTACTTTGAATTTAATAAATAATTATTATTCATTTTCTATTTGAATTATGACTAAAGTCTTGATTGATAGGCTGATTGAAAAACATCTATAGCTTTCAACAATATCACATTTTTTGAATCTGAAACATGCATCACATTCTATGCTTCACATGCTATAGGATTAAAAAAAAAAAAAATCATGAAGTTTTGACCAAGTTAAGGTGGTCAGACATACAAGTTTTTATATTTTTAAAATTTTTTAATAAAAAATTCATAATTAATTATTTACTTGTAAAAAAATTACAAAAAAATATGCATCACATCGGGACACGAGTCCTCTACTTATATCTTAAATATTATAATTTTATTGTGGCTAGGGTGGTTAGACAGATGTACCTACTTCTTATTTTTTCCCAGAAATTTAAGTACTACTACATTGAAATTTCAAATTTTCACCAAATTAATTTAAAAAATAAATAAACCTAGTAGTTTAGAAACTACATTCAATTTGCTACAATTATATTCTTACATATTTTTGAAATAATATAGATAACTTATTCAAATTTTTACGTCAAGTTGCCTAACTTTGATTTTTTGAATTTTCATTGCCACTTAAGGGCCTATTTTTTCCATGATGATCCTGCAAATACCTAGACCAAAAATCAAGGTTTTTGGTCTGAACACTTGGAGGAATAGAAAGTGCAGATCAAGAGCTCCCGTTTCCACCTTTAGATTTTTGGAAAAGGAATAAGGGACACTTCCTCTAGTTGTGGCAACCTAGTCCCACTGTGCATATTTTTTAGAGATTTTTGTGGATCCGGATACCCATTTGGTTGAAACAGGCCCTAGAGCAGTTTTCTGAAATCACCTAGAAAAAGGACTAGGTCACCCAGCTTGGCACAAGTGTCTCGCCAGACATAAAAGTCAAATTTTACATAATTTATGGGACATCTTCTGTCTTCACTCCTACCTTTTCCATTTTCCAGGTGTACACTTCCATTTTTTACAGTTTTCTATCTTGTTTCATAAGCTTTCATAAGCTTTCATACATTGTTTAATTTAATGCTTGCATATCTATATGTGTTTTCAAACACGTTTTCATTTCAATAGTTTATATTCAATAGATAGTTTCTTTCACTATTTTATAACATTTAGACACATTCCACACACCTCACATCTATTTCAAACCTCCTAATCCTTTTGAATGTAACCCTAAGCATTTGGGTTTCCCTTTCTATCCTTTTAGGTGAAAAACCCTAGAAGTGTTAGAGACCCTAAGTGGGTATGAAAATATTAATTACATAACTAATCCACCCTTTTTGATGTCCCTTTTGGGTGTCTCTCCTTTTTTGAAGCCCGTAGATATGTTGAACACTTTGGTGGTATCTGCTGCAATTTTTTCTTCCTCATCTTCCTTTGCACCTCTAGTCTCATCTGTAGGGAGTTCACACCCCCTGATGGAGCATAAGGTAGAAGTTGGTCCTTCCAAAAATGAAGGATGCAAGAGGATCCCACCCTCTTCGAAGGGTAGTCCTACACTAACTTATTTCATCCTAGTAACAGAACCACTCTCGGCTTCCCTCGAGTTCATCACCACTCCCAAATCACTCGGTGAGCCTAGTGGTGAATCTCGAGCACAACCCTCTCCATCTATTGAGGTACACCATGGTACTCTAGTAAAGTGTATGTTTAACTCTCTAGCTGAAGTTCTAGCCTTGTCAGTGATTTTCATGAAGTTGATAACCCTAGCTCCACAATAGCTTAGTGGAGGAGACCATGCCGTAGATTCTTCCTTAGCCCTTGTGGGAGGGTTGAAAGCTCTTCCCCTTAACATTCTACCATTGTAGCTCATCCTCCTTCCCCTTATGATGATCTAGATTTGGAAGTAGATGAGCTCTTGTTCGATCAATGTTAAGGGGAGGCCCCTTCTTTATCTTTAGATAACATGTGTGTGTGTGTTGTGATGTGTTCCCTCGTGATCATGCTTTGTGTTCTTGGATGACCCTTGTCACCCTTGTCGGTGCTAGGGTACATGCATGATTTTTTGTATCATAAACCTTCTTCTATTTGTATCATCATTCTTACATGTTTGTGATTGATTTTCGACAAATTGGGGACAATGCAAAGCGTTGGGGGCATTTAGTGTCCCCTTCTATGTTGACCCAATTTTTTGTTTTTACTTTGTCTTCTAATGCATTCTTCACATGGTTTGATATAGTAGGGGGTTGATGATAGTTCATTTATATACTACTATTATACTTTTATATATATATATATATATATTTATGAGCAGCTTTGACCCTGAAATATCAGATCACCCCTATGTCTCTTATTCGTTAATTTTCTTTTTCTAGTTTTTGCTCTTTTTCTCCTTCTTTCTTCTTTGCTTGAGTTGTCCCTCTCACGCGCGACAACACCTTTTATATAATAGTTTGATTTTCAAAAAATGCATTATTTTCCAATGAATCATTTCTTGAGAATCTTAACAAACCTTTTTGAAAAAATCACATTCTCGACTTAGACCCTAACGGAACATGTTTCCTTCAGCATGGGTTTGTAAAGAAATAAATTGAGAACTTTCCTCTGAGGTGGAAGCAAATTTTACCTTCCACTCGCGAGGAGGAAATTTCTGCCTTTCAAATTACTTGATGAAGTGAACATATTTAAAAAGCAGTTCTTGATGATGAATCGATTTGAGAAGGAACATATTTCTTGCACTTTCAAATAGCACATCCCTTGAGTGGACCCCCTCTTTACGGTGGGTTCTTGAGGGACCCCCTTAAAAGCTGCATAATTTATCGATGATCTGCATGATTGTTCGCTTGACTCCTTGTGTGGAACGCTTTGTTCTTGACATGCTTTATCTGCGGGTAGACATGTTACTTTGCAAGTGCACCTATAAAGACGCTTTCCAAATTTGACTCCATGGAGTCCCTTTCCTTTGGGTATCCTCCATGCGAGAGATCTTGGGGGATTCCTCCTTGTAAATCTGTGGATCTGTAAGCCCCTCTTTCCTTTGGGTTTCCTCCATGTGAGAGATTTTGGGGGACACCTACTTGTGGGTTCATGGGCCTATAAGGAAATTTCATCTGGGTTTCCTTCATGTGAGAGATCTTGGGGGATACGTTCTTGCAAGTCTATGGGTGTATAAGGGACATACTTCATGGGGCTTCTTTTATGTGAGAGATCTTGGGGGCTACCTTCTTGCAGGTTTGCAGGCCTATGAGACACTTAATTTTTGGGTTTCTTTCATGTGAGAGATCTTGAGGGATACCTTCTTGTATGTTTATGAACCTATCATGTGCTTTCATCCTATGGGATTTTTCCATCATTGGTCTAAGCGCCTTCAGTGTACCTTGTGCAGCTTCATAGTTTTGTGGGGCTATGGAGTCCTTTGTTCTACCCTGCACTTTTGAGGTTGTAGATCATGGTCTGCTTCCTCGATGATTTAGGTATACATTTCTAAACCCACCTATTCTTTAATCTAATTTACCAAGCACTCATCAGTATTCATGCTCACTCAAGTAGCGAGAAAATGTATAGGAGTGACTTTTCACCTCTCACGCAAGTTCCCATTTTACACATCCTCACCTCAGAATATTGAATCCGAAGGAAAAATTCCACATCAACTGGCCACTTTCCTTCCACTCGGCATCTGCTTTGTGTCGTTAGAAGAATATTTGTCGAGGAAATGTGTGCGGTGCATAGACGTCCATATGGTGTGCTTACATCCCTGACAAATTCTTGCATCTAAAGTTGGTAGAGGTGTTACACTTTCGATTGGGGTCGATTTGTAAAGTACCTCTTTGACCAATGGACCCCAAAAATGGAAAATTATCCCCTCTTCTCCTTCAAATTCATCCCTTTTTCATTCAACTCATCTTTTTTAAATCTCTAAGCAATAGATTGACATTCTCTTAGCGCTTCCAAAATTCTCTTCATTCTCAAGCAACACTCCAACACTCCATTGCAACAACAACACTCTATCAACTCTGTAAAGAAAGTGTGAAGCAAGCCATTGCAGTGTCGACTTGAGGTTTTGCAACACCTCACTTCATCACAGTCAAGACTATGGTGATTGTTCAAGCCTTTTTTCTCCTCCATTGGCTAGTGAGATCTTGGTGGAGGTGGTAAGGTTTCACTCCTTTCCTTTGCAATTTGGTTGAGTAGCTATTTACTATTTTTTAGTGTTATTTGCATACCTTCTTTCTTTACTCCTTTATCATACATTTATCCCTCATTTCTATCTAGTTGTCCATGGAGGTGGAAACACCAAAATAAGGGTCTGACTGAGGCAGAGCCCTATACAACCCCAATAAATTTCCCCTCTTTCTTGTGTGTAGGTGGACGTGCTTTCAGAGCTAACTGGTGAACTAGTGCCTCAATGAGTTTATCTTCATCACTAGATAGCTCCCATATACTTACTTTACCATATCAGTTTGTAATTTTCCTACTTTATAATTATGTTTTCTTCCTTTAGAAGTCACTAGCTAGGTCGTCAGCTTGTTTTGTAAGAGTTCATACTGTATTTTTGGTCCTCTAGTCATACAGATGCCAACTCGTCATGATGTCCCAGAACCATTTTTTCATCCTTGAGAAAAGAGCTATCTAAGCTACAGTGTTGAACCCAAAAACTATCTTGTCTAGCCCCAAATTAGATTTTGGGTCTACAAAGTGCTTGAAGGATCTTATAGTCCTCATCATTCTCATCCCTTATTTCAAAACACCCCTTTATAGTGAGGTAAGTTAGGGAAGCCTTCCGCTCTTGTCTCTCTATGACCTAGGGCCTTGAACATGGTTGGTCCCCCTCTCTTATAGGTTTCACAACCCTCAGTGGTTTCTTTAGTTTCATCCTTGAGCAAAGAGCTATCTAAGCTACAGTGTTGAACCCAAAAACTATCTTGTCTAGCCCCAAATTAGATTTTGGGTCTACAAAGTGCTTGAAGGATCTTATAGTCCTCATCATTCTCATCCCTTATTTCAAAACACCCCTTTATAGTGAGGTAAGTTAGGGAAGCCTTCCGCTCTTGTCTCTCTATGACCTAGGGCCTTGAACATGGTTGGTCCCCCTCTCTTATAGGTTTCACAACCCTCAGTGGTTTCTTTAGTTCCTCCCTTAAGAGAAGAAAAAAAACCAACGGTCAAGAAACCTACAACTACTGCGTCACAAATTTTAAATTGTACAAGAAATAAAAATGATAAAGTGTGTAGGCACATACTTCATGCTATTGTTCCTCAATTGGAAGACAAGAATAAAATAGAGCATGATAATCCAACACCTATGGAAAAAAATCAATAAGAAATACAACTCTCACCAAAACAAGACATAGATCCAAAAAAAGAAGTGAAAGAAGAAAATTCAACTGTAATTGTCATAAAACCTCCCATTGTGATTAATTTGGATGATGAACATGAAATTGCTAAAATTGATGAGGAGGTGCATAATGAGATTAATGTTTTATTGTCAAATCAAATGAATTTAGATGGGGCCAACCATGATGACTGTCCTGATGAGAGTGACCCACCACATGTTGAACCTAGAGATGCTCCTAGTATGGCACTTGTTGTAATCCCTTCAGCTAGTTGCCCAGATTTCCTTTGTGATGAGTAAGATTGGGATGCCAATGTCCTACTTTAGGTCAGCTCGTAGATGTGGCACTCTTTTATATGTGTTTCATGTTTTCTTCATGTCTTATTACATTTGATGTGATCTCCTGTGTTGTGCTACTTGGAGTGTCTTTTTGTTTGCGATTTTTCTGTGGATGACCCTTGTTTCTCTATTGGTGCAAGGATACAAATGAAATGAATTTTTTGTGATATTATTCTATTTATATCTTCATTCTTCTATATTCCATAAGATTTGTATCATTTTTTCCTTTTGGGGATGATGCAAGGCATTGAGACATTTAGTTCTCTTCAATGTTGACACAAAATTTTGATGTCTTGTCTCTCTATGTGTCATTCTTCCATTGTGTTTGTTGCTTCATGATTATTTGAAAATGATATCAATTTTGAGCTCTATTACACCACTGCATCAAAGAAATTTACTAACCTTGGATCCGTGGATCCCTCCAGTGTTCATTTCTATTGTATTTGTCATATTGCATTTTGGGGAAACACCTTCTCATGATGTAGCTATATTTGGAAACACATCATTGAAATGGGGCTTTCCAAATAAGCTCTTATGATCTTTTGGTATTTATCACTCTTCTACTTTATTTAGTAATTTTGTACACAACATGGTGTTTTACAATTTCTTTAAAGTGCGGGCATACATTGACATCATATTTTCTCCAGTTTATTCACAAGAATTGAACTTAGTGTGGCATTGAAATACCATTTTGGCCATTTTGTAGCACCTTATCAAGGTTATAAAGGAGTATAACTCTTGGTATGGTTATGGTGGCACACCTAGTGAAAAGTGGTCCTCACTAGACCTGGTGTGTTTCTCATTTTTCTAACTTGTCTTGGGGGATCACCTAGTGAATATTTGACTTCACTAGCTTGTGTGCCTTCTTATCATAACACAAGTTGTTAGTCCCTAGCCTCCTTTTTGCATCCCATGTTGACATTGTATATTAGTGTACTTGGTCTTGCTACATTTCATACATGTGCATTTTTTTGTACATATGTTGTCTTGCTATATGATCTTGGATCCTGGGGACTTGACCATCTCCTTAGATCCTTAGTCATCCTATCAATTCAACATGTGTACATTTGAACCTCTCTTGACATATATTTATCTGATTTAGTTTGATTTTGAGTGTATGTTCATACTCTTACTAAAATGGGGGCTAAATATAGCATTGTAAATTGTCACCCTTAACAATTTCACACTATATTTTTATCCCACTAAATTATTGAGCCTAATTGAGTTCCTAATTTCCTAAAATTATGCAATATATAGCCCATTTGTACCTCTTCCTAATAAGTTGCAAGCATTGAATAAATGCATCCAATTAGTATTTTTTCCCTAACAGTTAATATCTTGGAAGTTAAATCCAAGACCCATACACCCTTGGGCATATGTGTCCCCCTTCTTATCTAGGACCCAATTTTGGATATGTCGAAGTGGCCATTTTAACATTCAAAATATAAATTTTAAATATCAGATATCAAGATTTAATTCTCAAGAAATTAGAGAAATGGCTATAAAGACATAGTCTTCTCATCATTTTAAATCTAACAAGAAGAATTAATAAGAATTCATGAGTAAATACTATTGTTAAGAGAAAGTCAAGAGTAGCATTTTAGAGCTTTATTGTAGCAATTCAAGATCCAACATCATGTCAAATTATATGTGTGTTCATGATATCATTGTTTTGTGAAGGCTAACCCCTTTTTTATGTCTCCAAAGCATTCAAAAAAATCAAGCAAGCAAGTTCAAGATCTTGAGGTGATATGCATGACTTCAATCCTTCAAGGAAGCTATTGAAGGGTGGTAAGTTGAAACACTTTGTTATTTCATCATTCCTTCATTTCAATTATCCATTTATCATTAAAATTTTCCGTTGTGGAAGTGGAAACACTTACATGGGTTTTGACTAAGAAAATCCTCTAAATGGCCCAACATTTTCTCTCTTTGAATGTGTAGGTTATACATTTGAAGATTGAAGAAAGATTGAAGAAAGATTGAAGAATTTTTTTCATTGTTCCATTCAAAGCCCTAAACCTTTTCAAGCAACATAAACTCACTTATAGAATTATCTGATAACATTCCCAAAACTTCGCAAACATAAATAAGAAACTCACATGGGTGTTGCCACAATAGTGTGTCTCACTTTTGGGACATGCTGATTTTTTCCTCAAATCACTATTTTTAGAAGAAACTAATGATTTAAGTCTTGAGAGGCTACATCTAGAGGGTTTTAATTGAAGAGGGATAGATAAGCCCCCCTTAGATCAAACACCCTTAGATATAAACCTTCTAGTATTAAATCATGCACACAATGGAGTCTTATAAACTACTTTTTCTTTACCTTTTGAGGGATTAAATAACGTCATTTAAAAATTATATTTTGCAAGATTTTAGCCCTTGAAATGAGATTTCCAACAAGTATAGTTTTGATATACTTTCATTTTATCATGTATTTAATTTTCAATTTTTACTAAACATAATTTTTTCTTCGAACATCAAAATCTTTATTGTGCAGAGGTGGAAAAATAGTAAACCATTAAGAAAAAAAAAAAACCTTTCCCTAGGTATTCATGTCCTTGTTTCACCCTTCAAAAAAATTGCATTTTGATATACACACAACAAGTTAGGTTGTATGACACACATTCACGTCCAAATTATAGTTATAGTGACTTCAAAAATTAATTTAGAAAAAAATATACAACAAAAAATTATGATAAAATATCCTTTCCCTAGATATTGATGTTGAGAATCAATATTTTAAATACTTTATAGAAAAAAGTTATGTTGTACGACACAAATTTTACTTTCTAAAAATGTTGTTTTCTGTTTAAAACTATTTATTGAAGGAGATGTTGAAATGTTTATGACTTATTTCAGAAAATTTTAAAAATATGTATTTAGAATCTACACATAAATTTCCACATATCACTAGTTCACATCATCTTCAAATTCTTAATGGTTTAGTTGCTATAGGTCTTAGAAGATGAAGATTCAACTAAAAATATTGATGTAAATGTCCCTCTTGGGAAAAAAGTGAGACATAGTATTATGATTTAACCCTCAACTTTTTCATCAGAGGACCCCAAAAGAAAATCAAGACAACCTATTAGAGATCCATATGCCCCTAGGCATCCCAATCCTCCTATTCAGCTCAGAACCATCTTTTTGGGATAGCTACATAGTCTCTTACACTTTCCTATAATAACCCATCAAAAATTATTACCTAATTAACATTATTGAATTTGACACATGAATATATTCCAAATTAAAAAGAAATAAATAGTGGCTAAATTCAATCATAGCTACACATTTCCATTTTAAATGAGTCAATGATTCATATATCCACTTCAAAAGTCAAATTACAATATCCGGTTTGACTTGGCTCCTAAGGCCATAAAGTTATTACATTGTACACTTTACATCAAATACATGAATGTATTACATCAAGTTACATCTTAGACTAAAATAGTCTTGTGAACAACTAAGGTTCTTCTTTGATGCTCACCTCCACTGGTGGATGAGAACATGGTTGAAGCGCTTTACCACCCAACCACGAAGCTTACGCTTCCCCGAAATTCTTCCAACTTGAAGAATGCCCGACCTTGCATGAAAAGTTTAGAAAGAGAACAATCTGCAAGGTGGAATTTGGTGTGTGCCCATACATCAACATGCAATTTCAATCTACATGTTAGAAAAGAAAATGCAATATCTATGCTAGGAATGGAAAAGCGTGATATCACAGAGTTCATACATACAAAATTAACTATATTTCTTGGCCAAGCATAATAAATGTATTGTAACAACAACAAACAGTAGCTTCTAGTAAAGAAAACCTATACTCTCTAAACTCCATTTCGGCACCCATTCTGGAGGGTAACTTTATACATATACAACATCTCATAACAACTATCTACTCTCTAGTAGCATCTACTCTAAGGTGCTCTAATCTAATAAGGTATCAATGTTTCATTCAAGTATTAGAATTTTCTTTCACATATGTCTTCGAAAGAAGAATTAGATTACTAATTTACTCTCTAAGAAAAAATCAGATTTATGATTCAATAGAGTAATTCAACAATCAGTCATATCATTCTTATGACTATTATATAATTTTCATCATTAGAATTTTCAATTTAAAAATGAACTAAGAACAAAAGAAGGTATGTCACAAGTATGTATATGTACATAGACGAAGTATATGTACATAGACGAAGTCTATGTGCATACACATATATGTGCCTACTTAAGTTTTTTATTTGTGCATACATTCTAAAATAATCATTAATTCATATTACAATCATTAAATAATATTCTATTTGATGTTTCTTTTTGTCAAAAATAAAGAATTCGAACAAGTCTATATTAACAGTTTCACACATACTGTTGTTTCTTTTGCATTCTCACAAAACTGTGATACTCTAACATTGTTGTTTACATATGAAAATTCATCATTTAAACATAACTAGCATTGCTTCCTACTAAATAGTTACAAGACAAGTTTTTCTTAAAGAATGTTCATTGTTTACAACTATTCAATGTTGTTCCAACTAAATAATGTAATGAGCAAGGTTGTTTTGAAGTACAAAGATAACTTAACAACAAAATAGTGTCATTTGAAATAGATTAATCACTGTTTACATCTGTACAATACTATTTCAGACTAAACAATTACATTTTATCACAAAAAATGTTGTTTTCCAACATAACACTCACTGTTTACAATTACTCATTGTTGTTTCAAGCTATTTAGAAGCTAA
This sequence comes from Sequoiadendron giganteum, assembly GCA_007115665.2. NCBI lineage: Eukaryota > Viridiplantae > Streptophyta > Pinopsida > Cupressales > Cupressaceae > Sequoiadendron > Sequoiadendron giganteum. Next base: position 696,510,133 of record CM021101.1, read on the forward strand.
ATGATAGTTACAATTAAATGTTCACTGTTTTAAAATAGAATAGGATTTTCCACAATGAACTAAAAATAAACAATGTTGTTTTTCCAGTAACTAATATTGTCTACAACTTCTCATTTTTCAATTTCAAACAGGCCAAAAGATTTCTCTAACAAATCAAACAACCCAGTTTAATACATGAAAAAAAATGGCCTAACATTTAGATCTTGAACACTTTGATTACTGAAATTAAATGTGTAACTTAATAACATAAAGAATCTAAGTTTGGCATGCTTGTCGATGTAAAACTTGAACAAATATTTTGGTCAGGAAATAGGCATAGACATTTTAAGTTCTAAGTAGAACTCATGCCTATTCAAGCTACAAATAAAACAATCATAGGTTTCTCTAGAATCAACCATTCTTATAGGTTGGGTGCATTCTTTCTTAGCAACAAAAGTTATATTTGAAAATTCCCATATGGACTTGTTGGTTTATACCATGCTTACCTTTATATTCAACATGTAGACTTCTATCTTTACCATATATATATTCAAGAATCAAGGCCTATCAATCTTTTAGATCGACCCAAGAAAATCTTGGTGATTCTTAAACTTAGAATCATTCCATCATTCCTATGAAACGAGGTTCACTTCACACGAAACAACAATACACATACATATGCAAAGTTCTAAAGACATCTGTTAAAGCCCCTTTACTATTATCGTCCCATCTGATAATGAGCATTAGTAATTATAAAAATAAAATACTAGGAATCATGCCCCTTCCTTAGGATCGTTAGTTGATCCTTTTCAAGGATAATCGATGTAAAATAACATAGTCAATCAGAATAAATTTTGATAGCCATTATAAGGTTGGCACCATCTTGCAAAATAAAGATGAAGGTTGAGCTATTTAAGGCTCTCGAGCCTTGGCCTAACTTTGCAAATAGTCGTGAAGGCTCTAAAATTTAATGTTTTCCATACTAAGTAGTTCGTAGACCATGTGACCCCCACAAGGTGTTTGACAAAACTCATGCATTTGACTCAAGGTTAATTCAAACACAAACAATGACTCACATGTTTGCTATGCTATGAAAACTTTTGATAAAATGAAGAAATACTTCTAGCATGCTTCAATAATGGCAATAAAAGCAAGTTGATTGCTAAAAGAGAATTGATTTACCTCCAATTTGAGCTTTTGTGAAGTTTCCCTTAGATTTTTCCCCTATCTCGAGTACTTCCTTTGCTTTTTACCTTTGAGTTCCCAATTTCTTCTCTTCTCTTTGATTTTTCACCAAGTTATCAATAAAAAATGGAAACAACAATGTAGTTTTCATGTTACTAGGCAATGGCATTATTTCCTTGCCATCATCCACTACTTGGTTTGAGTATTGTCATTGAACTTGTGACAGACCACATCCTTTGTGGGATGCCTTCATGATTTTTCATTGATTTCGAATAGTTCTATTTAGAATATATTGATTATCGAATTTGAATTTGATAAGAATATAAATGTGTATGTATATATGTATATGTGTATATATATCTATATGTATTTATATTATTTCATTCTTATTTACCATGTTCATTCTTCATTTCATATATATATATATAATATATATGCATTCATGTGTCAATTATTTGTTTGGGAGAGCTTGTAAGTTCCATATGCTATCATTTAAAAAAATTAAGGAACTTTAGTTTCATCTTGAGCATCCATATATATAAACTAAAAGGAATTTATTTTCACTTAATTTTCACATAACAAAATCTTTTATCCTATTTAATCATTCTTTACAATACTTACTTTTGTCTTCTTCAAAACACAAAGACAATTTAATCTACAAGCCATTCATTTTCAATCATTGAAAACATTCAAGTCATGAAATTACGTTCTTCTATATATGCAAAATATTTTCAAATGCAAGTCATCATGTCATTTTTGGTGTGCACCTATATTCCAACTAGCTTATCGTTCGATCCGACTAAACAATCCTACTTCAATTGTATTCTCATCCTTCAACCTATCACCTTGCAACTGCACACACTTGCACCTACAAATTTGTTAGCAACATTCAATTCTTGATAACATATAAGATATTTCTCCGAAATTTTGCATAGTCAACATCAATCAACTTCTTTCATTCAATTTTTGAAAATTCCAAAATTTCCATTTAATGTATTGAATTTATTTGATAATTCAATTTTTTTGTATTATAATAAATATGCAATAAAATATGGTTATGACATCCTTCCCCTCTAGGAAGAGACATTGTCCTGATGTCCAATAAATAAAAAAGGAAAAAACATCATGTCAAATGGGAGCATACATGTCTATTTCAGCATCACATCAAATTATACATGTCTATTTCAACATCACAACAAATTATACGTCTATTTGAACATCACAATAGATTATACATGTCTATTTCAATATCACAATAAATTATACATGTCTATCTTAACATCACAAAAAATTATAGCATGAAATATCATAGTATCTCAATCCAAAAATTTCAAGAAAAATTATTGAAGTATCTTTCTGAAGAAAGAAAATGTGGAAAGGAGCATTCTATTTCTTCCACATCCTCCCAAGTAGCACCTTCCTCTGAATACTGGTCCCATTGAATCTTAGACTGAGCAATATCTCTTCTCTACAACTTAACATTGTGTCTATCCAGGATTTTAATGGGCTCCACTAGCACCACTCCTAGATCCTATACCTACAAGGATTTCCAATCAATTAAACAAGTCACATCAGGATGATATGGCTTAAGAAAGGAAACATGAAATATATTATGATTTTGAGCTAGAGCAGGTGGTAGATCTAGTCTATAAGCAACTGGGTTAATCACTTACAATACTTCAAATGGTCCCACATATCTTAGGGACAACTTGGAATACTTTCAAAAAGAAATAATTTTTTTATAGGGTTTAACTCTCAAGAAAATTTATCCCCGATTGTGAAGTATTGAAGAGTTTGATTCTTGTCGGTATAACTCTTCTATCTGTTTTCTACCTCTTTCAATCTACTCTTATTGACCCTCATTTTCTCTTCCATTTTCTTAAGGATTTCGGGTCCTACTATGATCTTGTCCTCCAATTTATCCCAACTGTTAGGGGTACGACACTTCTGCCCATATAGAGATTCAAATGTTGTCATGCCTAAGGATGTGTGATGAGAGTTGTAAGAAAACTCTACCAAAGAAAAATATTCTTCCCACCTATAGTGTTGTTCCATACAATACATTCAAAGGAAGTCTTCAACTACCTAATTCACCCTCTTTGTCTGCCCGTCGGTCTAAGGATGATAAGACGAGTTGAAATTTAATTTGGTCCCCAACATAGCATTTAGGGTCATCCAAAAACTTGAGGTCATCCATGTGTCCCTATTAGAAATGATAGTCTCTGGCACTGTATGCAAGTGGAAGATCTCCTAGAAACATTTCTTAGCTAGGGTCAACAATCCATCCTTTAGATTTCCTGGAATGAAGTGCACAACCTTAGTTTAGTCAACTTATCAATCACAACCGAGATAACATCATAATTGTTCTTGCTCAATGACAACCCCTGTATAAAATCCATACTGGTACTCAGGTATGTCATGAGGATACAGTACCCTGGCTAGATGTGCATTCTTAACCTTGACTCACTGGTACTCTAAGCATTTGGCTACATACTCCACTACATCCATCTTGAGTTTAGGCCAAAAATATAGATTCTTCAACTACAAAATCATCTTGGATACTCTAGGGTGTCTTGAATAAGGTGCATTATGAACCTCTTCTAAAACCAAATTTCTCATCTCTCCAGAGTCAAGAATATACATTCTTCTTTGATATCTTAAAATACCATCTAGTTCGATCTCATACCCATCAAACCAATGATCTGATAGATTTATTGATAGGGTACTCTTCACTCTCTCATAGTGCTCATCCCCTGGTAGATTTTGAATCACTTGTTGTCTCAATTTAGACCTTCTTGAGATCATGGCTGCCAGAAGTCTTCATCTACTAAGAGCATTAGCCACTTTGTTCTCTTTTCCCTTTATATACTCAATTCCAAAGTCATATCCACTAAGGAATTCCAACCACCTTCTTTGTCGTGCATTAAGGTATGGCTAAGTAAATATGTATCTCAATCCTAAGTGGTATTTCTTGAGTTCAAACAACTTTCCTAAAAGAAATGCCTCAACATTTGTAATACATGAACTATAGTTGTCAATTCTAAATCATGAGGCACATAGTTCACTTCGTGCTACTTAAGCTTCCTTGATTCATATGCGACCACTTGTCTATCTTGCATTAACACTGCTCCCAATCCCTCTCTTGAAGCATTTGTGATTATTGTGAATCTCCCATTAGGATCAAGGATGGTTAGCACTGGTGTTATAGTGAGCCTCTCCTTCAGGAGTTGGAATACCTACTCATATTTCTCGGTCCATTCAAATCGTGTTCCCTTCCTTTGGAGTGAGGTAATAGGAGATGCAATCTAGGAGAATCCTTGCACAAAATTACTATAATATCTTGTGAGGCCCATGAAGCTATATAATTCCAACACATTTTGAGGCACTAGCCATTCCATGATTTCCTTGATCTTCTCGAGGTCTATGAAGACTCCTTCAGCTAAAATGATATGGCCTAGATAGTGCACTCTTTCCTAATAGAGTGAACACTTGGACAACTTCCCAAAGAGTTTCCTTTCTCTCAAGAGTTGAAAAAATATCCTCAAGTGTCTATCATGGTCTTCGATAGTCTTTGAGTAGACTTGAATTTCATCACTAAAGATAAGAACAAAGTCATCTAAGCAATCTCTGAACACACTATTCATGAGATTCATAAAGACTATTGGTGCATTAGTTTAGCCAAAAGGTACCACTGTGAACTCATAATATCCATAGCGAGTTCTAAATGAAGTCTTTGGAATATCTTCTTCCTCAATTCTCAATTGATGCTACCCTGACCTAAGATCAATTTTGGAGAGCACCATCACTCCCTTCATTTGGTCAAATAGTTCATCAATCCTCAGGAGTGGATATCTGTTCTTGATGGTTACCTTGTTCAACATATGATAATCTATACACATACACAAAGTTCCATCCTTATTTTTCGCAAAAATAACTGACATTCCCCAAGGAGACACACTGGGTCTTATAAGTCCTTTATTCAACAATTCCATCAATTGGGCCTTCAACTCAGAGTTATGTGGTTGTCATCTGATAAGGTGCCTTGGATTGAGGCTTAGCTCCTAGAACTAGGTCGATAGAAAAATTCAATTTATGCATTGGAGGCAACTTCGTAAGTTCATCAAGGAATACGTCTTGGAACTCCTTGAGGATAAGATAGTCATCTAGATATGGTTACTTTCTATTAGGATTACTAGTATGCATTGCATAAATTGCACACCCCTTTTGACAAGCCTTCTTGAGCTGCTTCGCAAAAATATGTCTAAGCTCTAAGGGTGACTGCATTCCACAAACCTCAACTAGGTTTTCATAATCATCCAGATAGTTGACCACCTTATCCTCATAGTTCACTATAGCCTTATGCTTAGTTTTTTGGAAGAATGAAGAAGATTGTATCCCTTGTTAATAGTTTTGGTGTCATTGATGTCACCATGACATATGATATGAAACTGCAAGACTCCAAATCACATCAATCCGATGTTCTGAACCAGTAATATAGGCTCAGTCTCTGGTATTTTTCTCTGGAATCCCCTCTCGTAAATAACTACTACTTAAGTTTTTGGGAAATGGTCTGTGACTAAGAAATGTATACATGGATAGGAAATTGTGAGCACAGTTATTCGTGGTCATCACTAGTATCATTTTTGTTGTTTCCAATTTTTCTATAAGGTCCATTGTTGGTTGATCTATCAAGTAGATAAAGATATAATGGAATAAATTTTATTTGTGTAATCCATTCTAAAAAGTTGTAGCATGTTGCACATTTGAATTATTGTTGAGAATATTTTTCAAGTTGACCTGATTGTTATCCTTGAAAATCAGATATATATACAAGATATTTTTGTAAGAGTTGTAGTAGAGTGTGTGGATTGAGTGAATATTAGCAGACTACATGTGGAAGTGAAAAAGGCAAAGTGTTATCTGTTGGCATGCAAATTCTCCTAAATTACAAAGGAATTGAATCTGCACTTGAGGTGTACTTCTATCATTTCATTCAGGTGGTTAGATAGATTTTGTTACTTCATTTTGTAGGCAGTGAGCCACCCCTTTTGCAATATCTTATAATCGGTTATACTATATTGTGAGTTAATCCTCATCATGGTTTTTCCCACTCTTGGTTTTCCACATAAAAATTCTAGTGTCTCTTGTGTTTTGTGTTTCATGTTTCATTGATGACTCTACTTATCTTAATTATCATATGCTTTGGATTGATTGGATGGAATTTGTTCAATAAACTATTTAAGAATATACTAATTCACCCCCCCTCTCAGTATATTTGATATTTTTAACAATTGGTATTAGAGCTTGGTTCCTCTAGAGAAATATAAAAACTTGAGGAAGATCTTGAAGATTGAACAAATGGAGGATAATGCAGAACTTGAGACTTCCCTTGATGATCTTGACAAATCTGAAAATGAGAATAAAGATCTAAAAGATAATCTTGATGAAGCAAATGAATGTGTCCAGAAATTGAAGGAACAATTAAGGAAGTTCAAAGAGAGAGATAGAGAAGCCAGTGACCAATTGAAACAAGCAAATGAAGACATTACCAGACTGAAGTTACAAATGGAAGAAAATGAGAGGATTGAAGAATGCTTGAATACAAAGGCAAAGAAAAAGTCTAATGAATGTTCCAGACTTGAGCAAGAAGTGGTAAATATGAGAGAAGAATTGGAAAAGGAAAAAGTCTATGAAGATAGTTTCAAAAAAAGCTCCACCAGGCTTGATGAATTAATTGCAGGAGAAAAACCTTCTAAAGTCAAAGGAGGATTGGGATTAGAAACAGGTGAAATCTCTAAAGCAATAAATGATCAAAAGACTCAAGATAAAGAGAAACAAAAAAGAAATTCAAGAAGGAAACCACCTGTCAGATAGCCAAATACACAAAGGTACCCATCTTTCAATGGCACTTGTTTTTCTTGCAACAATTTTGGGCATAAGGAAACTGAATGCAGAAGTAGGATGAATCAGTTTTTTGGTTCTTTCCCCAAAAAATCTTATGCCTGTAATAAGTTTGGACATAGAGCTAGTGAATGCAAAACTTAGATGATGAACTCGTTTAATAGAGGAAGGATGAATCAATCATTTGTTGGTTATTGCTACACATGTACTAAATATGGGCATAAAGAGAATCAGTGCAGAACAAGGTTTAATGGAAGTCAATCAAATCAAATAAATATTGTCTTTTATAATTGCAACAAACCAAGACATATTTCAAAGGTATGTAGAAGCAAAAAGGGAAATCAATCTTCTCTGGTAGAAAAGAATGAACATGTGAAGAAGGTTGACAAAGAAGAATTTAAGAAGGAAATGAGTAAAGTATGGAAAAAGAAAGAAGATTTAGGGACTACTAATGCGACTGTACCCTCACCTGATGCAAATAATTCCTCTAAGAACTAGACCTAGCATGGTCTTAGAGGGAGCTCTAGTAGAAAATCTGTAAAACCCCCTGATTGCAAGCGTGTCAAGTCATTGACATGAAGTAAAGTCATAAGAAATAAGTGTATAGAGGTTTTGAAAAATAAATCAGAAGAAAAGAGGCTTGTATGCTCGTTTGCAGAGCATATTAGGGTTTTGAGTGCAGTTAACGAAATTTGGCAACTTTTTAAATTTCAAGAGCATTAAATCTAAATTAGGGCATCACATTAATTTATAAAGTGAAAAAATAAAGGAATTTCAATCATTTGTGCATTGGAAAGAGGTGAAGAATGAATTGAAGCAACTTAGAGCAGATTTGAGGTGCGACTGGTGCAAACCCTAGTTTTGGCTATTTGCGAAGAAAAAGGTATTTCTCGATTTTGTGTTGATGTGAGCTTGTGAAAATTCCTTTCTTGAATTCTTTAAAGCTCTATATATAGAAAATGTAAAATCTTGTAGTCGTACATACAACAGAAAGACCTAGGCCCTCCTATAGGAAATACTTGATGAAAGTTTTTGAAGATGAACTTATGGGTTCTTTCTCTTCGATTCCTCATGGTATCATGCTGATAGAGGATACAAGGATGTACATTAGGGTTAAGTCAAAAGAATTCAATCACATAAAATTGCTTGATATATGGATGAATGAACTCACTGATGATGATTTCTTTATAAAACCTGAATATTCGAATCTTGTGATGAAGAATTTGGACTGTTGGAACAATTTTCATTTTTTTTGTTCTATATTAGATGATCCGTATGTAAAGTCGATTCTCAGCAGAAATTATGATCAATTCTTATGGACTCATGAAACACACTTTATAAACAAGGAAGCCATCAAAGCCGTCATCGGAATCTGGGACACCAGACCAGTACCTATGCTTAAGGCAGTGAAAAATGAAACGGTATCAAAACTCACTAGTGCTACCTATGACAAAAGGGCTCTAGTGACAAAACCTATTACAAATCCAACCATGAAGTATGCATCCATAATGATTGGCCACAAAATCTACTTCACCAACAAAGAGAATTATATGTCTACCACAACTATCTATATTATCTATGATATGTTTGTAAATGGTGTGAATTATTATCTATGTGAGCTTCTCAAGCAATAGATGCTTGAAAATTTGAGAATGTCAAAGGAAATGAAGTACCCATTTAAGTTTGGTTCTCTCATTGTGTGCTTGTTGTTCTATTTTCTCGAGATGCTTCTGGGAAAATCTGGAACAGTATATTGGGATCCATCTTGACCGGTGGCAAAATAGATTTTTGATCACATGTGTAATTTGGGTGATGTGAACAATGTAGAAAATGCCTTGATGACATTATTTTTTATGTTTAAGAAGAATATGAATGAGAGGGATAGAATTCTAAGAAATATTGTTGAGAAGTATAAAATGAGATTATATTTCATTTATCTTCTAATGAGTGTATGATAGAAGTGATTGAACCCCAGACCATCTGGATTTAGCCTTTGGGTTATGAAGTCTCAGAAGATGATGTTGAAGGCTATGTGAAAGTCTTGTTAAAGATTCCTAAACAGCAAAATGAACCCCGAATTGGGACTTATGCAGAGAAATCCATGGAAGTTCATTTAGAGTAGAACAAAGCTAAAAGTAAGAAAAATATGGAGGAAATGCTCAAGAAATGTTTCACAGGTGAAGAGATAGCCTGAGGAAGATTTGTTCAATGAAAGAAGTCTGAAGAAATACCTATTGTAAGGAGATCCAATAGGACCCCTCCTTCCATACCAGCTTTTGGACTAGCTACAAAGAAGTCTATGCCCAAAACTGTTGATAAAGGCAAAGGCTCAAATCCTTCCAGACCTACTACTAGATCAAGAAAAAGGAATCGTGTTCCTCTGGTAGCCCCTATCAAACGAAGAAAATAAAAGGATAATAGGAAGAAGAATATGTGTTATTGATGATCAGGAGGGAGAGGAAGAAGATCTAGCTACAAAATTGACAAGAAAGAGAAAGGTGGGTGCTTCCTCTAGTAAAGGTGCATCACAAGAGACCAATATTGGTTCAAAGAAGGTTCACCTTGTGTCATACTTAGAGGAAATGATGATAATGAAAATAAGGCCAAAGATACAGAAGAAATTCCATCAAACCTAGAAGAGCATAATGCCTCTCCGATAAGACCCGACTCCCCTCTTAAACTAGATGTTTTGGTAAATAATATAGTAAATCAAGACAAAATGGTGAAGTACACAATGGAAGTGTATAATTTAGTAGGAGAAGAGGATAAAGAAACAATAATCCTGGCCATCATCAAATATGTCTTTATTTTGGAAGCTAAATCGGATAACATTATATGTGATGTTTATGAAAATATATGGGAAATTCTGATGAAAAGAAGAGAAGAAGTAGTTCAGCTAGAAGAGAAAATAAGAAATAAATCATATAAAGAAATTGCATCCTCTCTAACTCTGGATAATCTAGAATATTTGAAGAAGATTTGTGCTAAAATGTTCAGGGAGAAAAGAAGAGTTGATACTCTGATGAAAAAAGATAAGAAAGAGATTAGAGGAATAAGGAAGGAAAAACTAAGCACTATCAAGGATATTGCGGCAAAATATGATATGATTGGTGCATCTGGTTCAACATTTGAACCCAAAAAATAAATTTCTACAAAAGTGATGGAAGAACCTTCTTTCGGTGTTGCTAATGATAATATACCTTTGGAAGTGAATGACACCAATATCCCTTCGGAAATAGGTAGTACATATGTTCTACCTAAAATCAATGATGCTAATGAGAATCCAAAAAATGAAAAACATGTTGAAGAAAATATTGAAGCAAAAGTTCATGTTGCTACCCCACTGGTACACCCTGAAGAAGAGGATTAAGGTAAGGAAGAAGAAGAGAAGAGGGAAGAAGAAAAATAAGAAGAGAAAATTGAAGAAAAAAAGAGTATAGGAGAAGGAAATGCAGAAAAAGAAAATGTAGAGGAAGAAAAAGCAAAGGAGGAAGAAGAAAACAGAAATATGGAATCTGTCGGTATTGATGGAAATAATGAAGAAGTGTCCAACAAAATTGTAGAATCACATAAGTCTACTAGAGAACCCTCCTTGGGTGATGATTTTTTGAAGGGACTATTGTCTAAGTAGATCAAATTCCAATTTGTAATTCCTCCAGAACTCTTGCAACTTCGAATGAATCAAGGTTATGCACACTTGAACAACTTTTCTCTGGTACATAAATTGGTGTTAGGTGATGTATTTCATGCATCCAGTAGGAGAGAAATCTTAGAAATGCATCAAAATGGAATTGAACTTATTGAAGATGATATTAAAGCCTTGCAATATGTTACATCAGATACATTTGTTGATACATCACTCGCTTCGATTGAAAAATTCAAGCTTCTATTGGACTCCTTCAAGGAGCATGCTGATGAGCCAAGTTTTTGGCACATTTAGATCATGCTTTTACAAACACTTTTGTGCTTTTCATTATGCTAAGACAAACATGTAGTGCTGATTATGGGACAAGACATAGACTTTTTATGCTTAATATAATAGGTATATTATGATAAGTCTTTCCATGATTATTACCTTGAAATGTTTTATTAGTTTGATGAATGCCTTATGACTTTGTGTGATGACAAACCCTTCCTGCAGCCATGTCTGAAATAATGTTTGGCTTAGATTAATGCTTAATGAATGAATAAATGAAGTGATGGATCATCTTAAAGGTTGAATGTGTTGAGCTAACTTTCTGCCACAAGAATAGTTGTTAAGATATTTTGCAGGTACCACATTTGAGGAAGAAATTTAGTTTCCACTTAAAGGCTGAAGACTAATTCAATGAAGACTGGTTCAGCACCAAAGAATAAGGAGGCAGCTTCAAGTCATCCACCATGCAGGGAGAATGTTCCAAAAATCTAGCTCAGGCGTCTTGATGGCGCATGAATCTAGGATGGTGGCACTTTGAAACTTCAAAACTGATTTGACTTAGTTCTTCCTTTTTCATCAACCTCTTCACTTAGTTAGTTATGATGTAATAAAGACTTCCCATTTTATGAGGGAAAGGTTGGTTAGTCGTTAGATTCAGTTTCAATAAATAGCCAATTCTCCTTCAGAGAAAGGGCTAAAAGATCGTTGTTGTAATACATTTCATTTTTTAGAAATATAGTTGAAGATTGTGAGCTATGTACTTATCTATTTTGGATCAATAAAGTGTTTATGAAGTTACAGTCTAATCTATTATTTACCTTTGGCACTACCTAAGGGGGCCCACTTAGGGAGTTGTCCATCCTTTCATTCTACAAGTTAGAATAGATGCACTTCCTTTCATAGAGGTTAATGTGACTGTTCCTACAACTGGCAGGAACACAGAGCTGTCAACTATTCCTGTAGCCACTAGATACATAATAGTTTTGTCTTTCAGTTTTCATTTCCAAGCAATTTTATCCAGTAAAGTTGTTTCCAGTAATTCAAATTCCAGTATAAGCATCTTTAGGAAGTTATGCATGTCTGAGAAAGGTAATTAGTGCATATATTATTCTAACCCATTTCAAGTTTACGTCCCTGGGTTGATGATTAAATGAGGTTCTTTAGTAGGTTATGACTACTGGTTGTGATGTTCAATCCCTGAGTAAAGGAATTCATGTTCCTAGTTATTAAGCTAATTAAAGGACACTACACATGCTACATGACTTGTTGAGAAAAAAAAAAGGATGTTGATCCTTCATGAAAAATGTGCCTCAACACATGCCAATGTAGAGAAGATCCTTGAAGCTGTGAAGGCTTGTGAAGCTAAAATCAATTCTATGTGTGCATATTGTATAAGGTGGCCTGATGCCACTCAAAGCATAAAATATCTCATGGACTCCATTGAGTCCCAATTGACCATTGTCTCCAATACCTATAATGTATCAATGGATAGAGATGGATCAACTTGGAATGTTATTTTTATGCATAAAGAAAAGTTCTTTATGTTAGAAAAGCATAAGGAAGAGATAATCAAGAAATTGGACCTGCTTGGTGATAACGTGCGAATGGAGTATACTCTGATGGCCAATGCTTTGGCTATTGCTGAAAATTTGGATAAGATCAATTTGACTCTGGATACTCTGGATGAAGCTGAAGAAAATTTTATTGCCTTAGAATCTTTGAAAAAAACTCTACTATCTATGAAGTAGAGTTGGGAGAATGGAAAAACGGCTTGGCAAGGCATTCTTCAGGAATTGCAAAATGCTTCCTCCTTCGGGTAGGATTTATTTATTTATTTTTTCTATTTTTACATTGCATGAGATAACTCCTCAAGGGGAGTTCAAAAGTTTGATTCTATGTGTTTGAACATTTTAGACATGTGTACATATCTTTCATGTTTCTTTATTCGACCTTTGTCCTTGATGTCAAAGGAGGAGAAAAGGAATGAGAAATAGATTATACCTTGTATAGTTTTGTATATTCTTTTTGGCACATGTTGCCATCAAAGAAAAAGGGGGAGATTGTTGGAAGAATGAAGAAGATCATATCCCTTGTTAACAGTTTTTTTTTCATTGATGTCACCATGATATATGAGTTGCAACTGCAATACTCCAAATCATATCAATCTGGTATTCTGAACCGATAATATTGGCTTAGTCTCTAGTATTTTTCTCTAGAATCCCCTCTAGTAAATAACTACTACTTTAGCTTTTGGGAAATGGTCTGTGACTGATAAATGCATACATGGACAAGAACTTGTGAGCATAGTTGTTCATGGTCATCATCGATATTTTTTTTGTTGTTTACAATTTTTCTATTAAGTCCATTACTAGTCGACCTATCAAGCAGATAAATATATAATGGATTAAATTTTGTATGTATAATCAATGCCAACAAGTTGTAGTGTGGCATACATTTGAATTATTTTTAAGAAGATTTGTCAAGCTGACTTGATTGTTATCCTTGACAATCAGATATATATACAATATTATTTTGTAAGAGTTGTAGTAGAGTGTGTGCTTGAGTGAATATTAGAAGACTACATGTGGAAGCAAAAAAGGTGAAGTGTGATCTGTTGGAATGCAAATTCTCTTGAATTACAAAGGAAATGAATCTGCACTTGAGGTGTGCTTCTATCAGATCATTTTGGTGGTTAACCATTTTGTTACTTCATTTTGTAAGCAGTGAGCCTCCTATTTTTGGACAATGAGTCCTAGCAGTAGCCATCACTTTTGTAGTATCTTATAACCGGTTATACTATATTGTGAGTTAATCCTCACTGTGGTTTTTCCCACTCTGGGTTTTCCACATAAAAATTATGGTGTCTCTTGTGTTCTGTGTTTCATGTTTTGTTGATGACTATGCTTATCTTAATTATCATATGCTTTGGATTGATTGGATGGAATTTTTTCAATAATTTTAAGAATATACTGATTCACCACCCCTCTCAGTATATTGGATATTTAACACAGTTAACCAATTTATTCCCAAAATTACATCATATGAGCCTAAAGGTGCCACATACAAGTTGACCTAAGTTTGAATGGTTGGAAGCTATAACTCACTGCAAAAGAGATAGGTATCTGTACCCTCCGCTCTACTCGATTACCATACTGGATTGTCCATGAATTTTCCATGTATCTAGGTTTAATGGGTATCTTGGATATTATTCTAAGATCTATAAAACATTTAGTAGCTTCAATATCAAATAAGATAGAGATAGAATGGACATAGAGCTTACCCATTAACTGAATTGGTGAAGACTAATACTCTCCCTGCCTCTTGTCCACTACATCGTGGATCTAGTGATGCTAAGTTTGCTAGTAGATTCCTTCCTTTCACGAATTTGACTATTGAGGAAAATTTGAGGCATAATTTTTGCCTCCACAAGTATAGCATCCATCACGAGGACCTTTGCAACCTCTTGGCTTGACCTCTCTAAATCCCTTCTGTTGATGGTCGTCTTTACCCTTTCCTTTGTTTTATTTATTATTCTTTCCACCATTACCAAGTTCACCCTTGTCCTGTGACTCACTTCCCCTCTTGAGATTATGAATCTAATGGCTCTTATATCCATTATGAATTTTATTTTTCTCATACCATGACTTAGAATTTGAGTCATTGTGAATATTGGATAGCTAATGTAGTTTTTTTTCCTATTTGGTGGCTTTTTGGAGGACTTCATTCATGGTTTGAGGTTCATGCATATCCACTTTAGCTCCTATGTGAGGTCTAAGTCCCATTATAAATATTTGAATATAAAACCCTTCATCTCCTTGATACTGAGGCACATATTTCAATAGGTTGGTAAACTTTTCCCAATATTGAATCACAGTCATATTTCCTTGGGTTAAGTTCTAAAATTCCATCACTTTCTTTCCAAAGAAAAGCTGTGGTAACCATCTCTTCCTAAAATATTGGAGGAAGAGTTCCTAAGTGATCTCAGCAAGCTAAATATTTCATTCTAACTTCTCATTATCCCACCAAGTCGTTGCTTCACCTAAGAGCTAATACGTAGCCCATACCACCTTAGTCTGTTCAAAAAGGTCACAAAGCCCAAAGTATTTTCCCATCTCTATAATCCAAGCCTTAGCTCCAGCTCCAATAGCCTTACCATTGAACTTGGATGGTGCTACTCTTTTTTGGTCTTTCCAAGCTCTTCCCCAATTCATCCTCATGGACCTACCCCTAGACCATCATCTGCTTGATTTCCTTCTGCATTCCTACGGTCTGGGTCCTCAAGTTCCACTTAGACTTCTCTCTCTATAAGATACATGTAAGACTCTTGCTGATTTAGAAGCTTTAGAATTTTTTCAAGCCTCTTGTTAGGTCCATTATAAGAACCACTACCACCCATGTCTTGTTTGGTGGTCACCATGTCATCCCACACTTATCAGGTGCAACACATTCACATTTATCGCATCTCAACACAAGATTATATGAATAAATGTTCTTATGCTACATCACATAATTCTTCATATGCATACATCCCTCATTCTAGAGGACATACACATTCATGCATAATAAACACATTTTAGAGTCCTTCTTTGAACACACCAAAAAAATATTATCTGATTTTATTTATATTAAAGGTGATTCAATAGATGCTTATTTACAATAGGCTTCTTGTTACATCATTTTGATTTCTTGGCATTAGAAAGAGGACATTACTCTAGGTCCTCATCTGAATTTACATCAAACTTTACAGAAGAGGATGGTTGAGCATGCAAGCTCTCCTTTTCCTCTTTGGTCAACAAGGGTGCATTGGGTCCACACCATAGAGGCCAGTCCCAGATTGCATAGAGCTTTTTTTATCTTAGCTGTTCACTTCTCCTCAATCTTCAAACCTCTCTCTAGCTTAAGTCGTGTAAGAGCTTGAGCTAGAGTTTCATCATCGGTAATTTTTGATTGAACCTCAGTCTTGGTGTTTCCTTCCTTCATGTCATTCTTATGTGAGGTTCTAACAATGTTCCCTTTCCTCCATCCTTCCTTTGACCTTCCCATTCTTGCATTCAACCCAAGTTTGGTCAATTCTCAAGACAACCAAATTTTTGGGTCAAGGGTCAACTACCCCTAGTCATCTATGGTTGACTCAAAAGACCTATAGTTGAAACCTAAGCTCTAATACCAAATACAATAACCCATCCTAAATTATTACTTGATTAACATTATTGTATTTGAAACATGAATATATTCCACATTAAAAAGACATGTAACTAGTGTCTAAAGTCAATCATAGCTACACATGTCCATTTAAAATGAGCCAATGATTCATATATTCACTTCAAAAGTCAAATTACAATATCATGTTTGACTTGGCTCCTAAGCCCACTAAGTCATTACATTGTACACTTTACATCAAATACATGAATGTATTACATCAAGTTACATCTTAGACTAAAATAGTCTTGTGAACAACCAAGGTTCTTCTTCGACACACACCTCCATTGGTGGACAAGAACATGGTTTAAGTTGTTTACCGCCCAACAATGAAGCTTACACTTCCCCAAAATTCTTCTTCCTTGAAGAATTTCCAACCCTACATGAAAAGTTTAGTAAACGAATAATCTTCAAGGTGGAATTTGGTGTGTTCCCATAAATTAACATACATTTTTTATCTACAAGTTTGAAAATAAAATGCAAGATCTATGCTAGGAATGGAAAAGAGTGATATCATAGAGTTCATACATACAAAATGAACTATATTGCTTGGAAAAGCATAATAAATGTGTTGGAACAAAAAAAAACAATAGGTTATGGTAAAGCAAACCTATACTCTCTGAACTCCATCTCGGCACCCCTCCTGGAAAGTAACTTTCTACATATACAATATCTCATAACAACTATCTACCCTCTAGCAGCATCTACCCTCAGGTTCTCTAGTCTACTAAGGAATCACTGTTTCGTTCAAGTATTAGAATATTCTTTCACATATGTCTTCGAAAGAAGAATTAGATTACTAATTTACTCTCTACGTAAAAATCAGATTTATGATTTAATAGAGTAATTCAACAATTAGTCATATCATTCTTATGACTATTATATACTTTTCATCATAAGAATTTTCCATTTAAAAATGAACTAGAACAAAAGAAGGTATTCACAAGTATGTATATGTACATCGATGAAGTCTATGTGCATGCTTAAGTTTTTGATTTGTGCATATATTATGGAATAATCATTAATTTAGATTTCAATCATTAAATAATATTCCATTTGATGTTTCTTTTTTCAAAAATAAATAATCAGAACAAGTCTATATTAACAGTTTCACACATACTATTGTTTCTTTTGTGTTCTCACAAAACTGTGATACTCTAACATTGTTGTTTACATACGAAAATTTATCATTTAAATAGAAGCAAAACTATTTCCTATTAACCAATTATAAGACAAGATGCTTCTTAAATAACATTCATTGTTTACAACTATTCAATGCTTTTCCAGCTAAACAGTTTAATGAGCAAGGTTGTTTTCAGCTACAAAGATAACTTAATAACAAAATAGTGTCATTTGCAACAGATTATTAATTGTTTACATCAATACAATACTATTTCAGAATAAATAGTTACATTTAATGACAAAAAATGTCATTTTCCAACAAAACACTCACTATTTGCAATTAATCATTGTTGTTTCAAGTTGTTTAGATGCTAAATGATAATCATTACAATTAAGTGTTCACTATTTTAAAATAGAATGGTTTTTTCCACAATGAACTAAAATTAAACAATGTTGTTTTTTCAGTAACTAATATTGTCTACAGCTTCTCATTTGTCAATTTCAAGCGGGACAATTTTTTTATCTAACAAATCAAATAGCCCAGTTTCATACATGAAAAAATAATGCCTAACATTCAGATCTTGAACACTTTCATTACTAAAATTCAATGTGCAACTTAATAATATAAAGAATCTAAGTTTGACATGTTTGTCGATGTAAAACTTGAGAAAATATTTTAGTGAGGAGATAGGCATAGAATTTTCAGGTTCTAAGCAAAACTCATGCCTATTCAAGTTACAAAAAAAACAATCATAGGTTGCTTTGGAATCAACCATTCTTATAGTTCGGGTGCTTTATTTCTTAGCAACAAGAGTTATATTTGAAAATGCCCATATGGGCTTGCTGGTTTGTACCATGCCTACCGTAATATTCAACATGCAAAATTATGCCTGTACCATAAGCATATTCACGAATCAACCTATCGATCTTTTAGATCAACCCAAGCAAATCTTGGTGATTCTCAAACTTAGAATCATTCCATCGTTCTTATCGAACAAGTTCAATTTCCCATGAAACAATAGTACACATACATATGCAAAGTTCTAAAGGAATCTATTAAAGCCCCTTTACCCTTATCCACCCATTCGATAATGAGCATTAGTAATTATAAAAATGAAATATTGGGAATCATGTCCCTCCCTCAGGATTGTTAGTCAATCCTTTTCAAGGATAATCTATGCAAAATAACACCCTCAATTGAAATAAATTTTGATAGCCATTACAAGGCTGGCACAATTGTGCAAAATAAATATGAAGGCTAACCTATTTAAGGCTCTCAAGCCTTGACCTAGCTCTACAAATAGCCGCGAAGGCTCTAAACTTTAATTGTTTCTATACTAAGGAGTTCGCAGGCCATGCGACCCCCACAAGGTGGTTGACAAAACTCATGCATTCAGCTCAAGGCCAATTCAAACACAGACAATGACTCACAATTTTATTGTGCTATGAAAATATTTGATAAAATGAAGAAATACTTCTAGAATGTTTCAATAATGGCAATAAAACTATGTTGATTACTAAAAGAGAATCGATTTACCTCTAATTCAAGATTTTGTGAAGTTTCCCTAAGATTTTTCTCTTGTCTCGAGTTCTTCCTCTATTTTTTTCCTTTGAGCCCCCAATTTCTTCTCTTCTCTCTGCTTTTTAGCTTGGGTATCAATCAAAAATGGAAACAACAATGTCTTTTACATGTTACTGGGTGATGTCATTATTGCCTTGCTGCTAGCCACTAGGTTTGAATATTGTCATTAAACTTATGGTAGACCATGTCCTTCGCAGGATTCCTTTGTGATTTTTCATTGATTTTAAATAGTTCGATTTAGAATATATTGGTTATCAAATTTGAATTCGATAAGAATATAAATATGTGTACATATATACATATATGTAATATGTATATGTACATATATACATATATATAATATATATATACACACACATATATATCTATCTGTATTTATATGATTTCAATCATATTTAACATGTTCGTTCTTCATTTCAAATATATATATATATATATATGTATGTATGTATGTATTCACATTTATTTACATACATGTATATATATACATTCACATGTGTAAATTATTTGTTTGGGAGAGCTTATAAGTTCCATATGCAATCATTTAAATAGTTAGGAACTTTAATTTTATCTCAAGCATCCATATATAAACTAAAAGGAATTTCCTTTCACTTAATTTTCACATAATGAAATATCTTATGGAATGTTTAATCATTCTTTACAATACTTACTTTCATTTTCTTCAAAAAATAGAGTTTGAGTAGACAATTTACTCTACAAACCATTCATTTTCAATCACTAAGACAATTCAAGTCATGGAATTACGTTCTTCTATATATGAAAAATAGTTTCAAATGAAAGTCATCATGCCATTTGTGGTGTGTACAACTAGATTCCAACTAGCTTACCATTCGATCCGACTAAACAATCCTACTTCAATCATGTTCTCATCCTTCAACCTATCAGTCTACAACTACACACACTTGCACTTGCAAATTTATTAGTAACTTTGAATTCTTGACAACATATAAGATAATTTTCCAAAAGTTTTCATAGTCAACATCAGCCAACTTCTTTCCTTCAATTTTCAAAAATTCCAAAATTTCCATTTAATATATATTGAATTTCTTCAATAATTCAATTTTCCATATTATAATAAATATGCCATAAAATTGGGTTACGACATTTCCAGATCTGTCTATAAATTATTGTTTTGTGTCTTTCATTTGTTAGGATCTTGCATTTATGTATTAGGTCATATAGTATAATTAAGCTATCAAATCATTTCAGTCCATTTCCAATCTGTCAAAAAGGAGATCCAATTTTGATTGCCTCACCTTCATGGTTGATAGTCAATATATTCACCTTGTTGATCTCCCTTTTTAATGAAATAGTGGGAAGGGGCCACCCCCCTTTATAAATCCCAGGTTCTTTGCATTAAGGACCTAGGATCCCTTTTCTGTTATTTGTAGAAGTTGTGAAATTAGATGTTTGAGGATATTTTATAGAAGATTGTGTAGATGCCACTATGGATTCTTTTTATTCTTCAGACGTAGATGGTTAGATTTTATGCTCTCCCATGAAATTAGGTGTAAAATATAATTAACCCCAATCATTGTCCAAGAATTTAGTTGTGGGTGACTCATAATCCTCTTAGTCGTTATCATTTCTAGGCATAGGTTCCACCTTTGAATATGGAATGAATGTGTTAAAAGATGTTTTATTACATGTTTCAGTTTTCAAAAAAATTTCAAACTTAGGATCAAATTCTATTGTATAAACCTTGTTGTTATATGTATATTTCATTATACGCTGATGGGTGGAAGGAACTCCTTCCATAGAATGAATCCATGGTCTTCCAAGGAGAAGGTTATATGAAAGAGCATCCAACATGACATGGATAAGGGTAGGTAAGACTATGGGACCCACTTTAATAGGTAATGTGATCATTATAACGGTTTCTTATCAACATTATCAAAACCATGAGTAGATAAAGCATTAGGTTGAATGAGAGACCAATCCACACCAAGCTTTTATAAAATTTCAATGATACAACAATTAAGACTTGACCCATTATCAATAATGGTACGCCTAACACTAGTTTTATTAATGACCACCATTATCATCAAGGCATAATATTGCTTTTGAGTCTTAAGAGGGGGTAACTAAATTTGGTAAAAGACAATATAAAAATTTATTGATTTTACACCCTCAAGAAAGGTTACTACATTATTTGGCTTAGCATAAGGTTGTACTACAATCATTTGTAAAGTCTTTTGAAGCATGATATTATAGATAGTTGTGTTCTTAATTAAGTACCACAGTGAAATATTAGATCGAGTAGCATGAAGCTACTCAACAAGATCATACTACTTACCATTATGTTGAGGTAAATGATGTTGGAGTTGAGAAGATACAACACCACAGAATCCCAAAAGATCTTTGCAAGCAAATAACCTATTACAAGGAGAAACAAAGAAAAGCAACAAAGGAAATGCTCAAGAATGTGGAGCAATGTATTCACCTGAAAATGTAAAATGAATAATGATACAAAAGATAGTTTTCAACTACATATAGATGAAAACCCTAAAAAAGGAAAACCATAGGCTTGCATAATAATAATTAATAAAGTAATTAATTATTATGTACCTAATGTTAGCTTAAGTGAAAAAGAGTTAAAAGGAAACTTTACGTAATTAAACAAATATTGTTTAATTAATAAAGTAAATGTCCAATTACTCTAACACCCCCCTTTAAGATAGACATAGGGAGAAGCTAAAACCTAGAAGAAGCTACTGAAAGCAAAAGCAATGGGTCCCAGCAACAAGGCCAGATCAGGTACCCAAGTACAATGAAATCTCTATGAAATGGAGAAAAGGAGAAAACCCAGTGGGAAAAACTCCTCTCCAAAAAGAGATAGAACAACATGTTGAAAGAAATATGAAGGAAGGAAGGCCTCATAAAGACCCCCCAAGGACAACTTCCTTCACCCCAAGCATAGAGCGCAACTGAACATAGCACGAAGATGCAAAAGGTTTCATGAAGATGTCTGCAACCTGCTCGACAGTGGGAACATACTCCAAGATGAGAGAACCATCCTGAATCAACTATCTGATGAAATGCATATGAAGCTCAATGTGCTTCATCCGCTGATGCTCCATCGGGTTGCACAAAATGTGTATAGCACTCTGATTGTCACACCAAAGAATAGTGGGACTATTAGGAGGAAAACCAAACTCAGTTATCAACTGACAAAGCCATAAAATCTCCTAACTAGCAAGCATAGCAACTCGGTACTCAGCCTCTGTAGATGATAATGCATGAGCAGTCTGCTTCTTGCACGACCATGTGATAGGACCAGAGCCAAGATAAAAAACAAAGCCAGAAGTAGACTTTCAATCATTGACATCACTAGCCCAATCTAAGTCAGTGTAGCCAACAATGTGAGGATCCCCTAATGTGTAGTGAATGCCATATGAAGTGGTGCCCTGAATGTACCTCAAAATACATTTGGCAGCTTTCCAATGACTCTCATGAGGATCATGTGAGAATCGAGAGACAAGACCAATTGCAAAGGAAAGATCAGGACGAGTATGAGTCAGGTACAACAAATTGCCATGAAACCCTGAATTTATCAATGTTTGCATCCTCTTGTGGAAAAGCTTTAGTGGATGAGCTTGAAGAGAGGAATTCCTCAAGGGCTTCATCTAACATGTCTAATTCATCACTACTAAAGGGCTTAAGAAGGGTGTGAGTGGGTGCTTATGATGTTAATGTGTTGTTTTCAATTTGTAATGAATTTGATCTAAATGAACTAGGAACTAATGTAGAAAATAAAAATTGAAAATTTCAAATTGCCATGAATGCTATTTCTAATAAATGAAATGTAATAGGAACCATGCAAAATTAAAATGCAATTTGAAGACATAGAATGCAATGCAATTTTCAGATTTGAAAGAAGGTAATTTGCTAATTGCACTATGCAATGATCTGAAAATGAAGTGGTGTAAATGAAAAATTGAATTTAAACAATGCATAAAATGAGCTAATTTAAGCTAAATATAATGAAATGCATGTTACAAAAAATCAACCAACTAATACAGATAGATAATGGGAGAAACCAGAAACTTAAAACTAGAGTTTTCAACTCTGTAAAAGGTTTTTTCAGGGATGGAAAGGGACTAGGTCGCCCAAGGTGGCGACCTGGTCCACCTGGTGATTTTTAAGAAAAAAATCAAAATATTTGGATGGATTTAGGTGGTTTCCATAGTGTATGGAGAAAACCTAAGATAAAAATGCAAAATTTCAGAAAGTTTCAATGATTTTAAATGTAAAAATGCAACTTATATGCACTTTTCACTAATGCAAAAATTGGAAACCCTAGAATGCATCTTAACTAATGAAAAATGTGATGCAATATAATTCTAGGACAATAAAGGACTCTAAACTAGAAAGGAAGGGTATTTGAAGGTCGGTTTCACAAAAATGTAATGAATATTTTGGTACCCACTTAGGGTCTCTAACACTTCTAGGGTTTTTCACCAAAAAGGATAGAGAGGGATACCAAAATGCTTAGGGTTACATTCAAAAGGATTAGGGGGTTTGAAATAGGTGTGATATGTGTGGAATGTGTCTAAATGTTGTAAACTAATGAAAGAAACTATCTATTGAATATAAAACTATTAAAATGCAAAAGTGTTTGAAAACACATATAGATATGCAAGAATTAAATTAAACAACCTATGAAAGCTTATGAAAAAAGATAGAAAACTGTAAAAATGGAAGTATGCACCTGGAAAATGGTAGAGGCTGGAATTAATATTGTAGATGTCCCATAAATTCTATAAAATATAACTTTTATGTCTAATAGGACACTTGTGCCAAGTTGGGCGACCTAGTCCTTTTTCAGGGTGATTTTGAAAAATTGCTTCGGGACCTATTTCAGCCAAATGGGTTTTTGGATATGCAGAAATCTCTAAAAAATATGTACTATGGGAATATGTCACCACAACTATATGAAGTGTCCCTTTTTCCTTTTCTGAAAATATGAAGGTGGAAACGGGAGCTCTTGATCTACACTTTTGGTTCCTCCAAGTGTTTAGACTAGAAACCTTGATTTTTGGTTTGTAGGTTTCTTTTTGAGTAGATTCTTGTCCTAATCAACAAGGAGATGTCCTAGGAAAGTCTTCAACCCATTCTTGGATGATCTTCAAGATTCCAAGATACCTAAATCTAAAAGCACACACAAAGAGAAATAAACATTGATTGTGAAGGCATGGGGGTTTGCCTTGGTCAAATCCCTTTTAGATAATTAAATCACATGAAGAGACAAGATAATAGAGCATGAAATGTAAAATAATAGATTCAATACCTTTCGATGATGAATGATCTTGTGTTTTTGTAGCAATGGAAGATTCTTCCCTTGAATGCTTCTCGAGAGATGTCTTTCTTGACCTAGGATGCTCAAACCCTAGCTTGCTTGAGAAGAGTGGTGAATGAGAGATTGAATAGTGAATAATGAATGATGTGTTATGAATAATGATGAATTAGGGTTTTTAGGCTTATTTATAGGAAATCCACCTAAAACACCCATTATTTGATCCTCAAGGCTGACATGAAGGAGAAATAAAGTAAAACCCTAACATTTCCCACTCAACACTCAAAAAATAGCTCCAATAAGACTAGGTCACCACCTTAGGTGACCTAGTCCACCTAGATAGGACTAATTCACCTAGATGGGAGACCTAGTACCACAGAGGCCCTTTTGCCAACTAGATTGTCTGAGAATGAAGAAATAAGGTTATGATGATTTTATCAGATATTTGATCAAATTTCCTTGGGATGCACAATAAGTGGTCATAGGGGCCTATAAATGATGTTGAAAAGGGGTTATTTAGGTCCAAAATCTATAGGGAAAGGTCTAAATGAGTAAAAAGTGTCAACGTCTACACTTTTTGGTGACACAAGTTGGAGTAATGAAGACTTGCACCCTTTTAGAGTCAAGCACACTCACAATAGGAGTCAGGAGCAATACAGAGTTCAGCTGAATGAAAGAAGAGTGGAGGAGAGAGGAGGATGTAGTAGGAGGTCCTAAAATAGGGGCAATCATCTCCTCATCCTTTCTTTGCAAGGCGGCTTGCTCATCTGTGAGGTCCTTTCGCCGACTCTTGCACTCACGTGCAAGGCAATTTATGCGACTCTTCGGGCTATAGGCCGGAAGCTATGAAGGGATAGAAGGATCCTACTTTGCCATGGGAGTGTCTACTATAGATGTTTCTAGAAAAGGGACAAAATCCTAGATGGGAGAAGGAGGAGCAAGTTGAGAAACAATGGGGGGAATCGGTTCTAGTCCCTTAGCAGCAGGCCTCTTCTTGTTTACTACCTTGGAAGCAAAAGCGGTGGGAGGATGTGGGGGTTGAGACATAGAAGATTCCCTATGGGGACCTTTCTTTCTGCCATACCAAATGGGCCTAGGCTCTGTGGGAAAAATAGGAAGCTCGAATGCAGGATGCTTAGGCTTTCATCAAGTAGGCAGCATAGGGTTCTCTCGTAAGAGCGAGACAAGATCTAATGGCACCACAATAAGGTGAGAGGGAGCAACAAGTTGAATAGTGGAAGAGGAAGAAGGAGGATCTTTGGACTGCTTGTCTTCTTCTCTTCTATGGGCCTTGGTGGCATCATTGTTAGATTTTAAGCAAGCCCTATGTGAAACAACATAAGGCGATGGAGGGTACATGACTTTCAGTATTAGGTGCCCTTTCTTGTACTTCTAATATGCCTCGTATAAGAGGTCTTTCCTAGGTGGAAGAGGACCAATGGGGGTAGGTAAAAAATAATCTAAGTAGCTATCACATGTGACTGGTGGTTTATAACCAATGTCATGAATTGCATGCATTGACCCCCCATGAATGAATTTCAGGCATTTGTGCACAACCAAGGGAACTGTATTCATAGCTACTAACTAGGGGATACCTAGGTTCACTTTGAAGATTTTGAATCTTGAGATTATCTCAAATAGCAAGTTCATGGACTTAGGTTCGACAAGGACCGACAACATAATACTACCCAAGAGGTATGGAAAGTCCGTTATGTGTAAGGATGGTGCTCATAGGTGTATTGTACCCATCTTTGTGCAGAAAGTTAATTAAAATAATCTCCTTAGTTATGATGTTCACCTCTGACGTCGGGTCAACAAGAACACCTGCTACAATGTTCCCATTGATCCGTGTGGGGATATAAAGAGGAGAGAGTTCTCTATTGAAGCCCATCAGTAGGTCTTGCGAGGTAAAGGTTATACTTGGACCACCACTCACGGGCTTCTCAAAGGGGATAGGTTGATGTAGAAAAGAGGCCATCATGCACACTAGATGATACCTTCAAAAATGCCCTCAAAGGTTATAGGATAAGATAGTGACCCAATCAAGGTTTCGTTGAACAACACTTATGGGACCTTCCAACTATGCGTACTAGGGATCGCAGGTTGGGTTTCCAAGTGAGAGCCTCACAACACTCACACCTACAATGCTCCTAGAATACAGGGAAATGAACTTTCAATATCACAAAATGCAACCAAAATGGTTCACATTAGGTACACCAAAAATGTAAGAGAGGGGAACTAACCACATTCAAGGCCGCCCCAGGTCATGGAGAGCCAAGAGTAGAAGGCTTCCCTAACTTACCTCACTCTAAAAGGATGTTTTGAAATAGGGGATGAGAATGATGAGGACAATAAGATCCTTCAATCAATTTACGGACCTGAAATCTAATTTGGGGCTAGGCGAGATGGTTTTCGAGTTCAATACTGTACCTCAAGTAGCTCTTTGCTCAAGGAAAAAAGTGCAATTATATGATGAAAGTGTAGCATGCTAGCGTCTCTTAGCTGTGTTGGCATTCGTATGACCAGATGACCAAAAATACAGTACAAACCACTAGAAAACAAGTTGACAGCCTAGCTAGTGACTTCTAAAGGAATAAAACAAAATTATAAAGTAGGAAAGGTACAAAAGAATATGGTAACGTAAGTATATGAGAGCTAGAGTGACGAAGATAATCTCACCAAGGCACTAGTTAGCTCTGAAAGAACATCCACCTGCACACAAGAAAGAGGGGAAATCTTTTGGGGTTGTATAGGGGTCTACCTCAGTCAAACCCCCGTTTTGGTGTTTCCACCTCCATAGATAGTCAGATAGAAACAAGGGATAAATGTATGATAAAGGAATAAAGAAAGAAGGTACGTAAATAACACTACAAAATAGTAAACAACTACTCAACCAAATCACAAAGGAGAGGAGTGAAATGTTACCACCTCCACCAAGAGCGCACTAGCCAATGGAGGAGAAAGAAGGCTTGAACAATCACCACAACCTTGACTGTGATGAAGGGAGGTGTTGCAAAACCTTAAGTCGACGTTGTGATGAGTTGCTTCACAATTGCTTTATGGAGTTGATGGATTTTTGTTGTTGCAATGGAGTGTTGGAGTGCTACATGAGGATGAAGAGAATGTCGGAAGTGCTACATGAGAATTCCAAATTTTTTCTTAGAGATTGCCAAAAGATCTGAGTTGAATGAGAAAGGGATGAATTTAAAGGAGAAGAGTGGATAATCTGTCATTTTTTGGGGTTGGTTCACTAGCTCATTTGACTACAATATATGAAAAAAAATTATGACGAAAGATGTATAATTAGATGTATCATCGGGTACCTATGATATTTAATGTGAAATTTTCAAATTCTTTTAAAATTTATGCCCGAAGTTCATTGGAATTTCGACAATCCTAATTTTTCGTCGATATTTTGACAAACACGTAAAGTCAAATTGTGGCTGACATATGGTTAGTGGGCCGTTTGTCGGAGTTCTGACGAATGTTTTTTTAATAAATAAAAGTGAGCTCGACAATTTATCTATACTTGCGACAGTGTTTTTCTATACTTGTTAATTTTCTCTACTTGCGAATTTTCTATACTTGATGGAGAACTAAGGATGATTTTCTTGGAAAAAATTAGGAAAAATTCAAGATATCGCCAGGTTGAGGGTAGTCATTGTCTTTTTCTAGAACTCATTTGTGAAGTCAGATTTGTTCCAAGTTTGAAAATCATATTTTAATGAAACATCTCATCATATTTCATTTTTAGACTTGTACATTTTCAGAATTTCATTTCCAGATTTTTTTGTGAAGTTCAATATTCAGATTTTAGGAGTTGAATAGTTGGAAATTATAGTAAAATCAGAATTAAATAAGTTCTTGAATTAGAATTTTAATGTTCTTTTGGGGGTTTAGGGCTTAGGCTATCTTCTCTTTTGTAGGGGTGGTTGCATGTCGATTTTTTTTAATGCAAAATATCATAATTATTAGATTTTGTTACCTGTCTATGATTAAAAATTATTGGAGTGTGAGTTTGATATTTTTTGAAGATCTAAATATTCAAGCTTGGTAAATAAAAATCATGTCAGATAATATTAGTCCAGAACAAAATCAAGAGACACTTGCTAGATTGTGGCCTAGATTGAAAAGAAAGGGTGATGGGAAATGTTATTGTCCTTGCAATAATTGCAAGGGCTTAAAGACTAGAAGAATTTTAATCATAACAGCTGAGAAAAATTGTATGCATCATGGTCACATTGAAGGGGGGCATGATTATCGTCTATTGGTAATTTTTTCATTATATGTCTTTATATTGATTGAATTTGTAAATGTTTATATCGTTTTAACATTTTTTTTTATATATAAAAAATCACTTGATCATGATCATGGTTTATTTGTGTTGATCATTATTATAAAGGTGGGGCACTCTAGAGCACATGATATGGATTACCATGGCCTGGAAAATGTGGTTTTTCAAGCGAGGGAGGATGGAGCTGTGAATATCGAAGATGAAGTTAATGATCCTATGGAAGAACATGATCATGCGCCAGAAAATATAGTTGAAGATGATGGTACAAATACATTGATCCATGACACATTTAGTGGCATAGCTGACCAAGATGACATGGAAAATGTTCATTATTTACCTATACTTGAGAAGGCATACAAGCCCCTTTATGAAGGCTCCCAAACAACTCTTCTCTCTGTATTATTGTCATCGGTGAACTTGAAGGTTATGAATGGTTTATCCAACATAGCAATCTCACAGATGTTAAGGTATGTCATATATGTCATTTTTTTCATCTATTTTAATTGTTGTTAGTTCATCACTAGTAAATAAAGGATGAAATATGTACCATTAATATTGTTTATATTAACAAATTATTTTTCTATTGTAGATTGATAGGTGAATTTTTTTTACCACCATCAAATATTTTATCTCGCTCATACTGAGATTTATTTTCCATTATGAAAGATATTGGAATGGAGTATCAAGCAGTAGATGCATGTCCCAATGATCATATTATATGTCATAAACAACATGAATTTGTAACAGAATTCCCAAAATGTCATATCAATAAATATCAAACAGATCAACTAACAAAAAAGGTGCCTCGCAAGGTTCTACGTTATATTCCCATTATTCCACGTATGCAACGATTATTTAGGTGTGAAATCTTAGAGCAATTTATGGATTACCATGCACAAAATAGAAGTGGAGATGGAATTCTTCAAATGCCTGTAGATGGTTCTACATTTAGGGACATGGAGGAAAAATGACCACACTTTAAAGAAGAATCTCGTAATCTCAAGCTTTCATTGGCAGCGGACGGTGTCAATCCATTTGGAGAGTTGAGATTTATTTACTCGATGTGGCGTATTTTTGTTATCAACAATAACATTCCTCCATGGATGTCAATAAAGAAGGAGCACATAATGTTGGCAATGATTGTTCCAGATATTTGTTTACATCAATTTTCTTTAATGTAGTAGCATCTCATTTGTCTTATTTTTTGCATAATGACATATTTTTTTCATTTAATAGTGATGTACATTAATTTATATATATTGCAATAAAATGGTTATAATAATTATGTAATGTTTATGCTCATTCAACTAGGTAAGTACCAAGTTAAAGATATGAATGTATATATCGAGCCTCTTATTGACGAGTTACTAAAGTTATGGAATGACATCACTATGTATGACATCTCTATACCAATAGGACAAAGATAATCATGCAATGCAATGCTTGTATGGATAATTCATGATGCCCTAGGGCTAACACATTTTTGTGGTATGTTATAAAGTTCAATTGCACTTTAACAATATTTAATTTTATGAAGTAGATATCATGCATGTTTTTTAAATAATCTATTCATTATATATAATTAAAAAAATTGACATATTTAATCCAATTCTATATGATCCTGTAGGTCTTCAAACAAAGGGAAAATTTGCATGTCCATTTTTTGGTCCAAAGATGAAATCTCGTCATTCAACAAGTTTAGGAAAGTAGGTGTTTGATGAGTATAGGCACTTCCTCCACAAAAATCATAAGTATCGAACTACTGAAAAACATATTTTCATTGGGAAAGAAGAGACTAAATCAAAATCACGAAGAATGACACCTTGCATATGAAATTTGGAATATAATAGAATTAATCATCGAGATTATACATTAGATCAAATTGTTTATCTATCATATATGATATGTTTAGAATTTATATTTTTATATTGTGTTTTTTTTACTCATGTTGTAATTGAGAATGATTGTTGTTGTTAATTTGTTTAACTTATATGCTTCATGAAGGTCATCAAGGCATTAATGGTCGGCTTCCACAGGGACTGAAAGTTATCCCAGACAATTTAGTAGGTTTCCCTACTATGAGCAGCTACAAATTGTGCATTTGTTTGATACAATGCGTATCAGAAAGAATATAACAAAGAAAGGTGAATTTGGGTCAGGGATGAAAATGCATGATTGGCATACCTTCATTAAGGTAATTATTCTAGTATATTTTATTAATATTTGTGTACTACATGTACTTTTCAATGTATTATGTTTACTAGTTTTGAAAAAATAATGAAAAGATCATTTTATAATTGTTGTAGTATGTTCTACCTATATCTCTCCCAAACAACTTTGACAACAATGTCAAGAAATTTATATATTATCTTGGAAAATACATGAGGTGAGTAGCGATATTTGTTCAATTCGTTGCATAGGTCTTATATTTGTCATTTTTTTTACTTGTTATGTAATATATTGTATATTTTTGTTAAATGTCATTAATATATTTGCGCCTTGAATCACTTGTAGATGGTTGTCATCTAAAGAAATCCATAAAGAAGATATAAATTATTGGAAGCGAAAAATTCCTCGTCTAATGTGTGAAATGCAAAAGTGTCTACCTTCAACATTTTTCAATGCACAAGAACACTACCTCATACACCAAGTTGAGGAGATTGAATCGTGTGGACCTATACACACAAGGTCAATGTGGATGGTTGAGAGGCACTTGAAATTTTTGAAGGCTTTGGTTAGACAAAGAGAACGTCTTGAGGTTTCTATGGTGGAGGGATATATTGTATACTAGGCCACAGTGTACATTACTTAATATCTTCCTAATTTCACAGAAAAGATCCATGTAGATCACATTTGGGATCCCAAATCCATTAACAAATTCGAAGGGGAGTACCTAATGGGTAAAGGTAGATTGAGGAAAGTGAGAGGTAATTATAAGATGGTCATGGAGATTAATTAGAATACATTTTTACATTACCTTCAATTGCTTGAAATATGTCCAGTTAACAGATGTAATCCTAATCTAACATAAATTGTATGAGTAAGAAATATGTTCAATTAACATATGTAAAAAATAAAATGGATGAACTAAAAGATAAAAATTGTTAGACCAATGCCTTGTTGGGTATATGGAGTCTAATGAAGATCTTAAAAAGTGTAATCTATGATGACAATAATTCAAGCTATTTGGCACACAAATGTAGTTTATAACTTTTATACATGCAAATAAATGATTGACAAAATCTACTTGAGACTAAATGACAATCCTAGTTATGTGATTCTTCTTACTGATCCAATTAATACTCCCTAATTATTGTGATTGACTAGAAGGATTTAATCTATGTTGAAAGAACTGGATAACCACATCACATAAATACAACAAATGTGTATTGATAAATTGAACATATGCTTGATATGTCAATTTAAACAACATAAAAGTATCAAAATGGAGACAACCATATAACTGTATAACTTCGACAAATAGCTGATACCAAGATTAAGCCAAAAATTCAGATATCTTCATTAACTTCATCAAAATTCATACATGCATCTGAGTCTTTTTAGATGAAAACATTATTGCAAATTTATCTATTGTATCCTTCTTCTATCCACCTATATCTATTTGAAATTATAAAATAGATATAAATACAAACAAAATAGTGAAAGGACACGTCCTTTCAGAAATGTTTTTGCTTAACAACAACAATAATAAATTAGAAATTAGGATTTTTTTAGCCATAAATGGAATTTTGAAAAATGATCCAAGTAATCTTGAGAGAAATGTGTGTCAGCATCTGCTAACACATTTCATATTGCTATCTCCATCATCACCATCTTCTCGAACAACTCACCAGCTTCATTTAGTGGAGAGTCTTTCTCTATAGCCATTTCCAGAAGCTGTTGCAGCATTGACTTGCATTCATCAACCCATTTGGCCTTTCCCTTCATTTGTCCTCCATCTTTAGATATTGCTGGTAATCCCTTTTTTGTGGCTTCAACCAATCCTTGTGCATCTCCTTGCATCTCTTCATGAAAGCTCTTGTGTTTTCTCGTGATGTCAACAACAGCATTAATAACCTCATTATCGAGAACATCCCTCTCATTTATTTCTTGACACTTTTCTTGAATCCTGCCATCAATTCTAATATGTTCCTATTCTGCAATATGGATTTCTGAACTTGCTCCCCAAAGTTTTTTCAACAAGATCATCAAGTTGTCCTTCCATTTTATAATTATTGCAGTAAGTATATCATGTTTTCCTTGAGAGTATGCACTAGACTCTTCCCATTTGTCCTTATCTTGGGATCTCTCACCATGAGTTAGTTGCTTAGTTGATCCTAATGCAATTCCCACGATATCTTTCAAATGATCATTCTCTCTGAGTAATCTTTCATTGTTCATCTTATACATTTCTTTCTCCTTAATTAACATCTACATTTGTGTCTTATTCAACTTGGCAACATTAATTCAAATATCTATTGTCATTATCAGATCAACTTCTCCAACTTTTAATGTCATTACATGCCCAAAAGCTTTCTTTATATCAATCACAACAAATTTCTTGTGTGGTGGGTACAAATCCCAAAGCATGAGCGATCCCTCATTAAGATTATACCTGGATCCTACATATATCTCTGTTACACCTTCAAGGATGGGTTTGTATGTGGCACTATTATTCTTCAAAAAACTATCAAAAACTAAAGAATAATTTAAATCCAGCCTAGGAAAAATCATGACACCTGCATTTTATAGAAATTTTCTTCCCTTTTCAGGGGTCATGTTCTCCATTTCTTTTTCTACACTTAGTTTCAAATTTCTCAATAGTTTCCCCTCATTATGTGGTGTTATATCTTCCATTGATTCTCTTATTGATTTCCCCTTTTGATTGTACAAGAAGGCTTTAAATTCTTGATTTTTGATAAATTCATCACCAATTACAAATGACTTGTATGAAATATGTTTTGCATCTGTATCTAAATTATTTTCAACATTTGTTTCCGTAGGAGGACATTCGTAAGCTTGAGTTCTGTCCCTAGAAATTTTATTAATTATACTGTGGGGCCTTTCATCACCAGATGTCTCTTCCTCTGAAGAAAATGTTCCTACATCTGGCAACCTTCTGTTATATTATTCAACCACTCTTTTTGCTTCTTCTTCCTCCAAATTCTTGATCAGATCATCATACTGATAGGGTACATGATCATACCTGCCCAAGTTCATTTTATCTCTTACAAAGTGGGTACATGATCATGATTAAGGTTTAGTAACCTAATGAGCCAACTACTTCTCAAATCTAGCAAGCTTCACAACTTACCATAAATTTGATGGAGAAGCATAAAAATTGAAAGGGATGACGAAAAATCTAAAAATTTCACCATGATCAATCCACTTCCATGCCTGATAGTTAAGCCAAAGAGGCTTTGGTAAGAAGAATTATCTATAAAATTGACCATTTTTCTATTGAATAGTTGAACATAAAGCTTTAAAAAAATATCCAAGCATTCGAGAGTTCATTTAACATTATTTTTTTCTTCCAAAATAGTGAGAAAAGAATCATTAGCATAATGGCCATTAACATGTTGAGGTGAGAAATTAGTAAATAAAATGCTTTAACTAGCACTTAAGAAACTGAATGAGCTAAGAGGATATCAAATCCTTCAACAATAAACACATAAAATGTGTGAGCTAAATGGCACCCTTGGTGAATAGACATGAAGAGGCCAAAAAAACTATGTTGATGGTCATTAATAGTGAGACAATCTAAAGTATCAATAAATAGCATAGAAAGCAATTAAATAAATTGATAATGAAATAACAATGCTTGAAGCATTCCAATGATAAAGGCCACCCAATTTGATCCTAAGCTTTAGCAAAATAAATTTTAATGAAAATGTCTTGTTGATGAGATTATTGAGCTCATTCTATACCTTCCCAAACCACAATGATATTATCCATAGTAAATCTAGATTTGATGAAGATAATTGTATTAGGATGAACAATCTAAGCAAGAAGATCGGGTGAATGTAGAGCAATGAATTTGGTAATGATTTTATATGAAACATTGAGCAAAGTGATCAATCTCCAATTGTATATATTGTCTACATTGTCAAAGTTGTATCAACTTTATATTTTTATTTTTTAATAACCTTTCCTAAGGAATTATAATGGAAGGCTTCAAGATAGACATTATGAAGATCCTAAAATTCCCAAATTTTCTCATAGAATTTACATGGGAAAATTTCATACTAAAGAGATTAATCATTATCCATAGTAAAAATTGATTCATGGAGAGCAATAATGAAGAGAAATAATCATAGAAGGTTAACTTAGAAGTTATCCAGAAAGGAACAACCTTGAGGCACTCTTGTAAATCATAGTCAAATTCATGAGAAAATTGAGCCTTGAAAACTTACTCTTAGTGCTTTATAAAATCTTGACCGATATCTAGAAATTCCTTAAGAAAATTACATTCATCTTTAATCTATTTGATGCCTTGAAAAGTATGATAAATCTTAGAAAGATCAAATTATTTTTTTAGAATTGATCTCCCACTTACAACCAATATAACCTATCCTTTATTTGATCATCTCTAGCATATTGATTATCATTAATATGATTCTAATGATTTGTCTCAACCACTCATAACTAAAACTTAGGAGAAAATAAGTTATCTTTGAGTGTAGTGGTGGCACGGAGACCTAAACTTGTAGCATCATATACATAGCAACAAAATTATATCTAGTTAATAGCCATAGATATAAAAAATAGATAAGTACAATTACTATCTCTATCTAGTGCAATCCACCCAATTGGTTGAAAATTCCTACCCTCCAAATCCCCTTGTTGATGTATGTGGGCTAGTGTGGTTGATAAGTTAGGAAAGAAGCATTAAAATAAAAATACACATTTTTAACCCTGTGAGAGAAAAATCATTCAATTTTAAACCTAATGGGATAATTATCAGAAATATTATATTGTAGCAAAGGCTCAACTAGAAGAGGGAAATAATTAAAAAATAAAAGAAGGATTGAGAAGGAATAATAGCATGATCAAGTTTTTTAAACACTATATCAATACTAGCAAGAATAATAGCATGATCAAGTTTTTTAAACACTATATCAATAGTCATTTACTCTTATGTGATAATCCTCTTTGTGTATTTACATCCTTTTATAGAACATAATTAGTCTATGATTTTAGATATATTTTAGGCTTTCATTGAAGCTACCTTATCTTGGTTGTCTATCTCTATATTTAAATATTACATTTCATTTGTGAAGAAAATATGCACTAAATCATGGTAGAAGAGATATA
Source organism: Sequoiadendron giganteum (assembly GCA_007115665.2). Taxonomy (NCBI): domain Eukaryota; kingdom Viridiplantae; phylum Streptophyta; class Pinopsida; order Cupressales; family Cupressaceae; genus Sequoiadendron; species Sequoiadendron giganteum. Next base: position 696,545,942 of record CM021101.1, read on the forward strand.
TTGGAAAAACGGGAAAATTAGTAGACTAGGGGTGTAATAAAGGAAGAATTTAACCATCTAGAGAAAGTGGAGAGATTGGGAAAATAGGAAAAAACTAGAGATAAATTAGAGGAAATAAATAATTAAATTATAATATATTTCATGGTATAAAATAATCCTATGTAATTTTTTGTTTTCTATAATAGTTTAAGTTCTTTCTTGGTATGATTATCTATCATTTCAAAGGTTAATTTTTAAAATTAATACAAGAAATTGTTGTTTCTACTTTTTGGTGCATAATGTTGTCTAAGAACCATTTAGACCTCTAGGTTAGGTTGTCTTTCATTGAACCCTTCTACCTAGATTGGTCTAGATCAAAATAAACAAGATGCCAATGGATTGGACCATATTTTTCTTTCATTGAACCCTTCTACCTAGATTGGTCTAGATCAAAATAAACAAGATGCCAATGGATTGGACCATATTTTTCTTTCATTGAACCATTGTATGTGCCCCCGCCCCCCCTCACCACCCGCCCGCTCCCCTTCCCCCCACCCCGACCCTCTCCGCCCCGCCAAATTAACAACCATAGAGAAGGTGATGATTGTAAATGTGACTTAAGAAAATATATTTCAACTATAATAAATATAAAAAGAAAATTGATGATAAATATAATTTAGTCACTGTGATATAAAAGAATAATATAATATAGAAATAAAATGTAATATAAAAAATGTTATTAAGTTTTGATGGAGTAAAAATATTATTTGATTTTAATTATTGAATTTAAAATTTCACAAAACAATTATATATAAATATTAATGATCATGGAAGTCTTATAATTTTGAAGATTAAAAAAAAAGAAAAAAAAGAACTAAATTATTAAACTGTTGTGAGAGCTTGCTTTCAGACCTAAACCAAAAAGAAGGGATCCATATATATAAATTTGATGTTACAAAAACATGAATAAAGAGACATGCAAAATGTTCAAATTTGTAGCAGTATAAAATCACCAACTAACTACTTTTATAGTTCAGTCTTAGTTAATTTGACAGCATAGTAAGATCAGTGCAAGTTAGTTACTTAATTTGACATTCTTCTCTTTTTCTGTTTACATATTATTCTGGTGATGGATCATGGAATGATCAGAAACGTTGATATAAAAATTTCTACACAGTTTCAATCCAGAATAACTTGCAATGAGCATAATAAGAATATATATTGAAGCAAATAGAACAGAAATAACAAATGATTTGGTAACAAATGCCAAGGATCTAAAAGCATATGATGTAAATTAGAAGAATCAAGAAACAAAATCTGATGTGCTATCTTTTATTGCAGAACATCGCACAGGAAACATTTTCACAGGCACGTATATTCTAATGAGAGCATAAATACTATAAATACTCGAGCTGTGAACACAACATTTAAAATATAATATTTAACTTTTTTAGGGCACAATATTTATTGTATTGTCAGATGTTCAACTACTTTCTAATGAATTCTTTTGCCGCCGTCGTTACTATCGAAAAACAACCTAGTTCGGACTGATAAGATAATGCATTCTTTTCTTGGGATTTTCCCTCCCATTTTTTCAAGATATGGCGTTGGATTTCGAAACCCATTTCAGATATAATTCTGTAATGTTTGAAGAAAGTGCGGCACGTAAGCGGAGAGCTTTAATCGTTTCCAAGTGCTTTCTATGCTTTGGATTTCTCATAGTGTTATCTTTCAGTTAAGAATACAAATAGATAAATTGAAAAATGATCAATGTAATTAAATTTCTATAATTTATATGAATTTAAATCTATTTGTTTCTAGTTTTGAAAAATGATGTCATTTGTTTTCTCGTATTTGTAATACGAGAGTTCTTTATGTCAAGCTTTGTTATTGGACTGCTTTATGTAACATCCTTTCTCGATGCAGTTCTTTGTTGAACTGCTGTATTTTTGTTACTTCAGCTTTGATTAATATAAAAAAAACATGAAAGAATGAAACATTGTAGAGAATTATATTATGATTGAGGGTTGATGTTTAATGGTCACAATCAGTTATACATTCAATTTTATACTCTATTCTGATTGAAAAAATATTCATGTTTTCAAAGGAGAGTGACATGGCCCTGTCAAATTTTTATTATTTTTATATGAAAGTCATTGTGTATTTTTTTATATAAGAAATTCTAATATTGTGATAGAGTATATATTTGTGATTTAGTTATATTCTTATAAGTAAAAGATCACATCCTTCAAAATAATCAGTGGTGAATATAAATTTAAATATGAAATTGTCCTTTAATTAAATTGTCAAAGTAAGGTCCCATTTAGTTCATAAAAATCATTGATTAGCCTTTGATTAAGTTATTTTAAATAATAGATCAAACTTATCAAAATTATTAAGAAATAGTTGTCAAAATCACCAGACCCAATTAAAAAATAAAATAAAATAAACTAAAACCTTAATAAAATAGTGAAGAAACATGCCATCTACATTACCAATTAAACTTCATCTTTATTTATCATTTACTCCGTTAACAACACTATTACCTATTTTAAATGAAATCTAAACCCATCGTATTAGAACATGCATGACCGGTATTCAACAATGAACAAATATTAGGGTTCAACAATGAGCAGGGGGATTTTTGAATTGTGCTTTGCAGCTCCAATGGCTCTGGCGCCTTCGGCTCCATCTTCTGCTACGGTTGCTAAGTCCATTGGCTCCTCCCCTGGCGTTGATGGGCTTGCTCCTGGTTTCGGTCTGTCATGCGGTTCTGCTGGGGGCTCTGGCCTCCCTCCTTTCTCGGCCCCTGTGTCCTGCGTGCGCAGGAAGTCATCGATGGTTTTGGTGGTGGATGGTCCTAGTTCGGGGGTTCTGGGGCATTTCTCTGTGTCATTTGGTGGTGCGCCTACTGTGGTTGCAGGTGTTGCAGTTCCCTCCGAGGTCCCTCCTATCACTGTCCCAGGTGTGCAGTCTGCCAAGCTCCCGTCTGCTTTGGGGGGTGGGCTGAACGATGGAAGCAAGATTGTTGTTGCCTCTATGGCTCCTGCTAAGGGGGATTCGGTGTTTGAGCATGTCATTGCCCCTCGATTACCTGTTACTGGAGGTTTTTCTAGATCGACCAAATCTTTTGCTGCCTTGGTGGGTTCTTGTAATCTTGGCAGGTCTATGCCCTGTGCTAGGGATACTCCTGTGGTTGTATGTGGCCCAGAGATCGTGGAAAATGAGGATTTTTGCCTCAAGATGAGTGTGGTTTGCAGGTTCAATGGGTTGTGGCCTTGCCTCCCAAACCTCCATGACTGGGTGGAGGCTTCTTGGAAGCCTTTGGTGGCTAGGGAAATCGAGCTATACCCTAGCGCGAGAGGCTTCTTTATCGCTACCTTTGGCTCCCCTCATGAACGTAGCTGTGTTTTAGATAGAGGATGGATGTTGGGTATTCATTCTTTGTCCATAAGGCCCTGGTCGCGCTCTTTCAACCTACTTATGGAGCCGTTGAACACCAGACCTATATGGGTTCGTATGCCAAACCTTCCTCTCCAATTCTCAGAGGAATCCTATTTCAAGGCCATTGGCAATTCGATTGGTCGTTTCTTAATGGTGGATTCTACTACACGGGAGTTTGGGCACACCACGGTTGTTTGGGTGTTAGTTGATATGGACATCTCCAAACCTCTCCATGGGGATGTTGTTTTTGTTGGTGGAGGACAAGCCTTGGAAGCAACTCTTAGATTATGAAGGTCTCCCCTTTCATTGTAGGCAGTTCTTTTCGGTGGGTCATTTGGCCACTTCTTGCCCTCTTGCCTGTTGCAAGGGTGCTACGACTTGGTGGAAGGATGCGCCTCTGGATCACCTTACGGTGGGTTCTTCCTCGGAGGTGTCTTCTTTGGGGGTCGATGCTACTCCTCCCTCGGACCTCTCTGTTTCGGATCCACCTTTGGTCCAGTCTGTTAACACTATTGTGCCTGGTTCTACCTTCGCTGTCGCTGCTCTGCTAGACCCTGTCTGCCCTCTATTGGAAGCCTCTTTTGTTTCGTTGGCTGATTTGTCCTTGGATACCTCACCGTCGACTCCCTCGCTAGTTGGTTGTCCCGTGGTGGCTACGATGGAGTCACTCCTCTCCCCGTTCTCTTCGCTTCCTGCTTCCAAGCCTCCCTGGTCGGTTGTTCTCTGGAAGAAGAAATTTCTTTCTACTTCTCGGACTTGGGCTCATGGAGCCTTCGTGGACCCCTCTATGTCTGGGGTTGCTTAACTTCTTTGGTTTTCCACAGCTATCTGTCAACTGTTTCTAGTTGTTTCTACAGTTCAAAACCTGTTCTGAACTATGCTTTTTTCTTTGGCCGTTTGGGTCCTTTGTGAAGGGTGCAACACCCTAAAAATGTTGCTTTACTTTTCAAAAACATTCTAACCAGAAGAATATAGGCCCTTGGTTTTTTGACTATAAAACTTTATTCTGCATGATATTAAAATGTAGTTGTAATCACTCAATAAGATTTCATTTACTGAAAACCACACATTAATTTAAAAATGAATATAAAAAATGTAAGAGAATTCAAAACTTTAAAATTACGTGAATTAATGATATTCTTTAATCACACCAATCAAATTAATCATGCTTAAAGTTTTAAATCAATTATTTACTAAATTAAAAATTTCGAGTTATTAAATATTAGTAGTATTAAATTAAAAAAATTACATAATTTTTATTTAAATATTTTAATCTTTAAATTTGCATTTATATAATTTTTATTTAATATTATGTTTTTTCAATTTAATTCATGGTTTATCTTTTGTTTTTTTTCTTCTATCTATATTTATTTTTATATACTTAAATTTTTTTATTTTTTTTAACTTTCATTTATAATTATTTTTATATATTTAATTTTTAGTTAAAAAATATGATTTATTTGTAAGGTTCATTTCCAAATGGCTTATGATTAACCTAGCTCAATTTAGAGTGATTCAAATGCTTAAATTGCTATTCAAAATTCTCCCTTCGTTTAAAAACCAAATTAACACATATTTGTGTGACATAATTCTATATTATACAATTTAAAGACATTCAATATGCACTTAATTTCATAAGGAAAAACATAATTACAAGAAGAATAACCATAATACACCATGATTTCTAAAAAGACAACACAAAATCATATCCACGTCAAATTCTTAGTCATCTACATGTCTACACATATTTTCTTTAATCACTCATCACTATTAAATCAACTTGGTAAAGGGACAAACTCCTAAGTGATGCCTTTAGAAACCACCTTGATGAGTTCAACTATGTAGAGGCTAAAGAAAAATGGGTTTTTATGTACATATTTTGTTAGATTTCTCTTGCATACTAAACATCATATCTATATGGAAGATCCATTCCTTGAGATTTGGGATCAAAATTGTAATGCTCAAGAATGAACTACAAAGTAGTTAGAGAGGTTGTAGAGCTAGAGACAATGCCATATAATGACAATTACTATCTAAAAATAGTAGATCAATTCTACACAACTTCAAAACTACTCTTGAATTATTAGTTTTAAAGTTGAGTATTTCTATTCATCACATTTAATTATAATGTATTTATTACAATTATATGTGGTAGCTCTAATTAATATAGATTAATTTTTACTTAGCTGATTACATTTATTTATTTACCTTATTGTTTATTTTTATAGAGTAATTCATTTCCTTATATTTTTGGGTGAACCCAACTTATCCTACACTCCCTAGAATTTTCCTTAAGATTTAACTTCTAATTTTCCTTAAGAGTGTGAGTCAGGTACAACAAACTGCCATGGGAAATTAAAGAATTGCATATAAATACAAATCTTTTTCACCATTTGAAATCCTAAATACACCTAACAAGAGCTAGAAATTTTAGAGTGATAATTGAGAATCCTAATCGAAGTCAAGAGTAAAATTATAGTAGCATTATTTTAGTCAATAATATTGTTATCAATGCATCATATTTTCATGTTTCATCTCTATTTGTTTTGCAAATATTAACACTTGTAAGAATTCAAATAAAGCATCAATTTATCTTTGATAGTGATGAGTACAATGAATTCAATCCATCAAGGATTATAGATCTAAGTGGTGAGTTGTGGAAATTGTCAATTTTTCAATTGTTTATCATTTAGCCACTGCCTGACTGAGGGTAAGCACTCTTTTTCATCGTCATAGATGTTGTGGAGGTAGAAATACCAAAAAATGATTTGACTTAGGAAAGCCTCTATATGACACAACCCTTTCCCCTCTTCCTTGTGTGCATGTTATAGATCTAAAGAAAATTTGGAGAGGATTTAAGACCTAAATTTTCATTCAAGCATTCAAGTCCTACAAGTCAAAATATTGGGGAAAGTGGATTTTATGAGCGATAGACAAAGTTTCAACATTGAACCTAAAGGAGAAGAACCTACAAATAGAGACCAATTGAGATTTGAATTTTGATTATGAGTAATTGCACTTCTTCATCTAGGGTGCCCAACACCCCTATTCGATCGTATCAAGCTCAAATTTATATGTGAAATTCCTATGTGTCTACACTCTACTCTTTTAGAATCTATTTCTAGTTCCTAATTCTATATTTTATATAAATAATCCCAGTTTGTTGTATTTTCATAGTTAACCTAGGTACATATTTACATTATCAAATTAAATCATTTAATCCTTATCAACACACACACATCAAAGGATTGAAATCTTGATCCAACATTTTGTCTCTTCCATTGAGGTTAGTAGCCAAGTCTATGTTTGAGATCAATTTTACTCCCTCCACTATGATATAATATAAAGTTTGGTTTATACTTTAGATCCGTTTTTACTACATCATAACAATGAACTAGGGTTTCCAAAATTTTAAAAAATGATACTCTTTTTCAACCAATTCATGCACCAATTTAAAAAATTATCAAATTTCTCTATAGATCTAATCTATTATTGAAATACAAATGAGATAAAGTTTCTAATTATTGTAAAATAATAAACAAACAAAACTTAAATTTTCCAATGTAAACACACTTTTTACAAAGACAAGGAGATTTAATTTCTAAAATTTTGCTTGATATAAAGAATTGTTTTTTTCTAGTGAAGGATATGTTGAGTTCACCAAAATGTGGTGTGGAAAAAGAGATCCTAGACCTAGTGAGTATATTACTAAAATCAATCTTTGTTTGCATCAACATTAGAAGCCAAGCTGACATGGTAATGAGATTGGCTAACAACCTAGAAGGAGATCCAGCCTTCCTTGGACCTAATTCTTTTTTTTCTTTGAAAATTTATTGGATCTAATATGAATAATTCACCTATAATTTAACTATGCAACTTAATCTAAAAAATATAATTCTTCTACACAAACAAAACTGAAAAGGCACAAACTAAATAAAAATTTTACAAGGGAAAAGTTTTGTGCACCTATCCTACAAATCTGAAGATAAATTAAGATTTCAAGGATGCTAGCACCCTTGACTAATAAGTGTACATCCTGGTTTGCAACTTTCTTGCATGAAACCTATAGGTTTGCACTCTGCTCTTTCATTTTGAAATTTGTCATCTTCTTATTTGAACCTATAAAATCATATAAAAGAGGGGGGAAGGGGTGTCTATATAGGATTTTTCCTTGTTCAAATCCCATTTTGGTATTTCTACCTCCATGAATAGCCCATTGATTGATTGATAAAATGTGTGCATTCCTAACCTTAAGTGTGTCTAAGGCTATAATGAGCTAAAATGATAAAAACCTACTCAAATTTGTTAGAGAATTATTCCTAAATATCATAAACAAGATCAACCCAAGAGAAATTCGAATACCCTATGGAAAATCAAAACTCATAAATACCTTGCTTAGGGTAACATGTAGATCAAATTCAAAAGATGAGGAAACTTAAAAAAAAATGTCATTAGGTGCTTAAAAAAAGCCAAAGCTATCTCCAATATCTAGATTCCATCATGGCCTTCCATTGGCATCAAAATCCCATAATTAAGATCTTGATTAATTCTGAAAAATTATATTTGTAGATCTATAAAAATGGATGCATTTTGGAAGAAAAATTGTTCTAATTATAATTTCTTCTCTTTTAAATTGAAATAATAATTCATGTATTTATAGTGGAACATAAAAATAATTTAAATTTTAGCCTGCCTCATTTAAATTTAGTTTTTGGGATTAATTTACCACTAAGTTTGAGGTTTGAATTCACATCTCCAAAATTTAAGATTGACATAAACTGGAAATCAAAATTGTCAAGAAAAACACTTGGACTAGGGCACTACCACCCCTGTCTAGGCATTTTGCACACATTCAAATTTGAATTTTAAGTTTAAGGTCTGCTAAATTAAGACTTATCCAAAAGATGAGCACATGTCGGGATCAATTTGATGACATATAATCGATAGGGTACTTTTTAGGGTAGCACTGACACATTCTCCTAGGTTGATTTAAGAAAGTTCAAGGTTAGAGAATGTCTAAAATGCATTAATGGAGAGGTTCCTAAAGCAAGTTCCAAATAAAACATAAAATTGTACTCTCCACAATTATATTCTAAGAGTTATTTACTCTTTAAAAATATGATCTAATTATATTCTTTAAGATTTTAAAAAGCTTGTGATCAATTTCTAAAACCATTTCATTATAACCTTATTTTATTGTTTACATATAGCTTTGAGTTCATATGTTATTTAAATTTCCTCAAAAAAAACACCTCAAACTTTTCTCATAAATGAATTGATGTAGAAATAATGTGTGTACTAAACATATGCATTATTAATCAACAAATGTGCAAAAAGGAAACAAGAATCATCTTCTTGCATGGCATGGTGCCACATTATCAAGGTCTTTAATGTTTGTGGGTACTCAATTTAGGTTTAAAATTTGAAAGGAGCTCACTATAGTTCCCTAAAATTCTGATAGGATACTCACCAAACTCCTATCTCAAAATGAAAATATTCTACGTGTGCTTGTTTACCTTTCTTCTTTCTTACCTCTTTTTATACTTTTTGGGGTTTCTCAATTTTCTTTTTTCTTTTTTAGATTCAAGAAAGGTTTTGGAAGTCAAATCAATTTGGATTATCACTTTATGTTTTTAATATCCATTAGGATTCATCTTTCTACCCTTCTTTTAGCACTAGCTCTATCAATATGTATTTTAACATAAAATTTTGGAATAAGATCGTTTCCTTACATGAAAGAAAGTTAAACCAAGAATTTTTGACATGAGTTTGTAAGATTTTTGAGAACTTGAATAACATATAGTACGTAGGTAGTTTGAATATCTTGTTTAAAAGGATCTAGAAAAATATCTAAGTTATCATATTTATATATTTATTTATAGTTTCTTGAGCTATTCATGTTGGTTGACTGTATGCATATAAAATTAAATAAATTCCATTATTATTATTATATGACATCAATTTTTTTATTTACAAATCATATAGATCCATAATATTATATAATATGTTGTGTTAAAATCTTAAATTTTAATCCTATATTAACCAATGTGATAAGAAAAGTATAGAAGAAGGTAAGAGAGAAGGTTTTACAATGAGTTTGGGAAGTCTCATTCTCCTACAACACTTTGTAAGCAAAAAAATCTAACTCTAGCCATTTTTTCTTGTCCTTTGAACTTGTAGCCATCATAGAAGAAGGTGCATCTCCTAACAAGAAAAAAACATGGAAGAAATAATCCATAGCCACCTATTCCAATTGTATATTGAAGATATAACACCCAATGTTGGCATGCAAGATTGATGTTCATTTCAAGACTACACAAACACATGTAAATTAATCACACAAATCAGTTCATCGTTAGAAAGACATTAGTGATGTGGAACACATTTTAGAATCATCAAAGACTCACTAGTTTAACAACACAAAGAATAATATTTTTTGACCCATAATTGAAAAACCAAAACTAGAAGAAAGAATATAGATTTATTTATTTATTTTTAAGTCATATTAAGCTTTTGAAATGGTTTCCAATCCCTACAAACTCATCTTCGTGCACATAAATAATTTTACAATGATAGGGAAATTGAGGGGATTTCACTCCATTTTGAGAAAAATGAATAAATTCAGAAAATACATTTCATAAAAGATCATTTTCTAAGAAAAAAATGTGTTATGTTGAGCTTAAAAAAACATAAATTACCTTTAGCCAACAGTCATATGGATATCTTCATCAAGTGTAACACTCTATCTAATTAAACAACTCCTAAACAAAATATTCAAAAATTCCTAATATCTTATGAACTTCTTTTAGATATCCATATCAATTGATTCTAATCTCTTTATTTTATAATGTATACACCTATATACAACTTCAGAAAATCAAAGTATTCTAATCTACAAACTAGATTATCATATTTGATATTCTATTGATTTTTCCTTGACCATAATCCTTGTGCTATTTCTACTATCTGCATTAAATTTTTATTACTCATGTGAATCATATTATCTCTATGTCTTAACTCTAAAATCCAATTTCATGCTATAAATTCACACAACACAAAATAGAGAGAAATGCCCTTTTGATTAAATTTTGATAATCTTGAGATGCTCCATTTTCCATATTCAAAATCTTCTCCATAATCTTGTTCAAGGCTCCATAGACACTAAGACCATGCCTACTAAATGCATTAACCTAGTATATCCCTCCTTTGTTTTCAATTTTCATCATTAGGTCTCCTATGAATTCTATTTGTCCTATTGTCTCGCATAGCTCCAACACCGTATTATAAACATCCTACAATTATATCTCTCGTAGCACCTGCACCAAACCCTATAGCATCTGACAAGAATAGAATATCAATGTGACTAATGGCTTAGATGAGAAGACAAAAACAATTTATATGTTAAAAATTTATAATCAAGAACACACTATAAATTAAATTAATTGCGCAATTTAATCCATTGAGTACGATCTTTCCAATAAAGTTTTAACTCAAGCTATTCACTACTTTCTATATGACTAACCACTTAAGACAACACTGGTAGCAACTCCTAAGATACCAATCCATGTACATATGCATAACTATACGAGGACAACAGTCCTGTTCATGCAAAAGTCATCTCATATGTTTAGATTAAATCAATACAAGTCTAATAAGTCTAATGCCCCTGATATTAACTGTGAATCTGTGAATAAACAATCATAAATACCTATAGTTATAGACAGAATTACGTGGCTTACATTATACAATTGCCTTTAAAACATTTATATATTGAGCTCAAGAATCGAAGTGGACGCTGACAATGTTTGTGTATACATAAAAAAGCAACCCTTTTGCATTGAAGATGACAAAAAATTAAGTTTAAAATGAAAAAAAAAAAAAACACAACGTTCTTGGCACCTAACCATTCATAAAGCATTCACCCGTGTTTCATCATGGCAGAAATAAGAGCTACATGACTCGAGAAGACGCAACACAGAATCTATGTATACATCTAAGCTTGTGATGGGTTAAGATGGGTTCAGATAGTGTGAAAATAAAGGAGAATTATCCTTGGATGGGCCCTGCATGCCAGTCATTCCTCTTATGGACTACATGTCAACTTTAATCAGTATGCGCAAACGAAAGTGGCAAACAAAGAGGGGTCTAATGGTGGGTGCCAAGGCCCACCTAGATCGATGGTCAGGGAACGCGACGTTCAAAAAATACTTGTATCATTTTAAATTTGGCCATTAAGGCTCTTTGTGCACTACCCATTAATGGTAGACACAAGAACTATGTGGTTGGGCCTGACAATGGGCAAGGAAGGCATGTGACGAGGGATAAGACCGAATGGCTATAAATGCTTAAAAACTATTGGTGGAGTCCACATTGGGAACTTTATGTATGACATTCAGAGAATGCATTACATATGGTTCAAGAGCAGCGTGGATAAACATCGAGCCACAAGTATTCAAATTGGCCAGCGAACCCTCTTTGCCTCGTAAGCAACGAATTATTACCATGTAGGCAATTCAATGCATGACATTGATGACACAAGGGCGAAAAATGGCCATGTAGGTAGTGGGTGGATGTAAACCATGCAGTAACTGATAGTAAGGGGCAATCAACCCTCGCCACGTGGTTTAACCATGGTAGAGGAGGTTTTGAGTTGTGTTGTTCATTACTTAAAGGCAGTCAATATAAAATTCAAAGAAAAGTAATGGTTAGGGTTTGTATTTTTATTTGAAATTTGTCGCCATTCTTATGTTATGTCTTTGGTGTAAGGAAAATCTTAACTTTCACTATTTATTGCATTTTTGTATATGGTCTCAAATTCTATCAATTTAACAATTTTGATGATGTTGATGGTTTGATAGTTTTTTATAATGGTTTGATCAAACTAGCATCCCTAAAAGTTTATGTTCAAGATCTTGCAGTGATTGGATATAAACCATGCAATAATTGGTAGTAAGGGGTAATCAACCCTCCCGGGCAACGGTCTAACCATGATAGAGGAGGCTTCGAGTTGTGTTGTTTATTACTTAGAGCTAGTCAATATAAAATTCAAAGAAAAGTAATGGTTAGGGCTTGTATTTTAAAAAGAAATTGTTGTGATTCTTATGTTATGTCTTTGGTGCAAGGAAAATCTGATCTTTCAATATTTATTGCATTATTTTTTATATGGTCTAAAATTCTATCAATTTAACAATATTTGATGATGTTGATGGTTTGACAACTTTTGGTAATGGTTCGACCAAACAAGCATCCCTAGAAGTTTATGTCAAAGATCTTGCATGAGGTAGAATTTTTTGATTTTCCAATAGATGTTTTTTTAATATTCTTGAGTTTGGTAATGATTGTACATCATGAAATAATTTTACTTTGATAGGTTATTTTGTTTGGAGAACTCCCCCAAAAATCATGCTTAGAGAGTGGGACGAGCATATATCTTTGTGTGGGATCCAACTTGATGCGGTCCAAAACCTTACTAAAGGTTTTTTTCTCTTTTGTTTTTGTTGAAGCTAGTCATGCATAGACTATCCTTAAACATGCCTTGTGGTATGTTTGTGTGTCTCTCTTAGTTTTTCAACCTTAGATGCTTGACTATTCCATCCCAGATGAAAAATATTTCATGCTTGTATTTAGCTTGAACTCCAAGAGTTATCTTTAACATATAAGAAGTTTTTGACCACTATTGTTGCCTTTCTTGGCAAGGTCATTTGCGTTGAGCTTGATAAACTCCATTCAACTCCTTCACAAAAATGTGTGTGCATAGAGATTGATCTCTCTAAGGAATTGAAAGAATCTATGGATATACAAACTAGTCAATTATGCTACATCCAATGTGTTTTTTTCCTTAACTTGCCAAATAATTATTTTTTATGTTAATCATCTAATTATAAGATTATAGGATATCATTTGATTTCTCCTCATAGTAATCCATCTTCCTAGTCTATCAAATTTCCCTCTCCAAAAAATGATTGAGGGCCCGCTACAATCTAAAATTAAAAAAATAGAAATGTCAATACTAGAAGAACTCAAGAAAAAACCTTAGTTAATGTTGGTCACCCAACTAGTAAGTCACAAATAGGGGTGACATTACACCTTCAAGAAAAGGGAATAGAGGTAGCTCCATTTAAGAGTGAGCCTTTCAATTGGCCTAAATTTTTCAGAATGACACAAATATATCATATATTTTAACTTCATAATAAGAGTACTATTCATTGTCCTCCTCCATCATGTTTTCACTCTTCTTGCAGTTTATGAAGGAATCTATAGGAAGAAGAGTGTTTTGCGAATAAAATGGATGATGTCAACTCGAAATAATGAGTTGGATTGTTTTTTCTTGAAATGAGTTTTTGTAGAATAGTTAATTTTCTTGTGAAGAGTCAAATACCTACTCTAATATGCCTATTGACTCTCATCAGTGAAGTTTCGCTTAGAATATTTGAGTTCTTTTCTATTTATCCAAGAATTATCCAATAAGGGATGGTCATAATTTTAACTTTTTGGAAATCCTCTATTTTTAGGAGGCTAAATTTTTTGTTTCTTGTGTTTTATTTCTTGTTGTATTATTTTTCTAACCAATTCATTTTTATGGAAATCATGATGTAAGTCATGAAGGGGTTATCACCTTTCTCTTCCATGGATTGGTCCTGCATGTGGTCAGCTAGATTTTTAACCCTACCAACCAAATGATTTTGAACTTCTTAAATACTAACAATTATTCCTTTGACATTATCAATACTTAGTATTATAATGAATCTATTGAGAGATTTATTCTATAATGGTGAGTCACTAATTAATTGTCTATCATAACGTAGGTTATGTGTGAGGACTTTAATATTGGTTAGATGACATATGATATACATGGGTCTCTTTATTTTTTTTGGACAACTAGTGAAAGCAAGCCATGGTTTTACATGTGTATTATCTTAGGCCTTTTTTGCTTTGAAAATGGAATGCCACTAGAATGATATGCATTCTCTTACATAGGATAATTTTTGGGCTAGTATTGATATAGTGTTTAAGAAACTTGATCATGTTATTATTCTTGTTCATTCCTTCTTTTATTTTTTAATTATTTCCCTCTTCTACTTGAGCCTTTGCTACAATATAATATTTCTGATAGTTATCCCATTAGGTTTAAAATTAAATGATTTTTTTCTAACAAGGTTATCAATGTGTATTTTTATTTTACTGCTTCTTTCCTAACTTATCAACCACACTAGCCCACATATATCAACTGGGGGATTTGGAGCATAGGAATTTTCAACCAATTGGGTGGATTGCACTAGATAGAGATAGTAATTATACTTCTCTATTTTTTATATTTATGAATATTAACTAGATAAAATTTTGTTTCTATATATATGATGCTACAAGTTTAGGTCTCCATGCCACCACTACACTCAAAGATAACTTATTTTCTCCTAAGTTTTAGTTATGAGTGGTTGAGATAAATCATTAGAATCATATTAATGATAATCAATTTGCTAGAGATGATCAAATAAAGGCTAGGTTATATTGGTTATAAGTGGGAGATCAAGTTTCTAAAAAAATAATTTGATCTCTCCAAGCTCATCATACTTTTCAAGGCATCAAATAGATTAAAGATGAATGTAATTTTCTCAAGGAACTTCTAGATATCGCTCAAGATTTTATGTAGCACTAAGAGTAAGTTTTCAAGGCTCAATTTTTTCATGAATGTGACTATAATTTACAAGAGTGCCTCAAGGTTGTTCCTTTATGGATAACTTCTTAGTTAACCTTCTATGATTATTGCTCTTCATTATTGATCTCCATGAATCAATTTTTACTATGGATAATGATAAATCTCTTGATTATGAAATTTTCCCATGTAAATTCTATCAGAAAATTTGGGAATTTTAGGATCTTCATAATGTCTATCTTGAAGCCATCTTTTCTAATTGCTTAGGAAATGTTATTATATATATATATATATATATATATATATGACAATCTAGAAGATATATAAAATTGGAGATTGATCACTTTGCTCGATGTTTCATATAAAATCATTACCAAATCCATTGATCTACATTCACCCCATATTCTTTCTTCGATTGTTCATCCTAATAAAATTATCTTTATCAAATCTAGATTTACTATGGATAATATCATTGTGGTTTGGGAAGGTATAGAATGAGCTCAATAATCTCATCAACAAAACATTTTCATTAAAATTTATTTTTCTAAAGCTTAGGATCAAATTGGGTGGCCTTTATCTTTGGAATGCTTCAAGCATTGGTATTTCATTATTAGTTTATTTAATTGCTTTCTATGCTTTTTATTGATACTTTAGATTGTCTCACTATTAATGACCATCAATATAGTTTTTTTGGCCTCTTCATGTCTATTCACCAAGGCTGCCATTTAGTTCAAACATTTTATGTGTTTATTGTTGAAGGATTTGAAATCCTCTTAGGTCATTTAGTTTGTCAAGTGCTAGTTAAAGAATTATATTTACCTAATTTCTCACCTCAACATGTTAATGGCCATTATGCTAATGATTCTTTTCTCACTATTTGGGAAGAAGAAAATAATGTTAAATGAACTCTCGAATACTTGGATATTTTTTTAAAGCTTTATGTTCAACTATTCAATAGAAAAATGGTTAATTTTTTAGACAATTCTTCTTACCAAAGCCTCTTTGGCTTAACTATTAGGCATGAAAGTGGATTGATCATGGTGAAATTTTTATATTTTTGTTCATCCCTTTCAATTTTTATGCTTCTCTATCAAATTTGTGGTAAGTTGTGAAGCTTCCTAGATTTAAGAAGTAGCTGGCTCATTAGGTTACTAAATCTTAATCTATGGCTGGGAAATTTTATATTTTTTTCAAAATTATTATAGCCACTCATGTCTATTATTAATCATGTGTGTTTCCTTCTAAAGCCTCATATTTTATGTTACACAATCTTCTTAGTGATTTTTTTGGGCTTTCTTAAAGAATCATTAAGGTTTCTATTAGGTGGATTCAAAGTACTATTGCCTCCCCCATGATTTAGGATGGTTAAGATCAATTTTCACTCAATCAAGGTTTGGACCTATGTACCATGTAGATCATTTATGCTCTTGAGGTTAATAAGGCTTGAATTTTTTTGGTTCAACATTATATTTCTTCTAGTGACCATGTTGGGAGACCAACTAGGAATGAGAGTGGTATTCACACCCTCCTTATTAAGTTTGTTCATGTTTAAGGGATATTTGTGATGAAGAATATTTGGTAGGATTGGGAAGTTATGAAACCTTAGCTTCTCTAAAGTGGCATTAGTTTTTTATAGTGGTCTTTTTTCTAGTCAATGAAGTATTGGGTGGTTTCTTAAAATGTAGTGTTAAAATCCTCATCTTGAAAAGACTCCTTGAGTCTATACTTCAACATTTTCAAAAAATGGGTTAAATCTTTCCCTAATATAATTAAAAAGGTTACTATTGAACCGTAGATTTTGGGGGAAAGGGGATTCTCTAGCACTTCTAGGGCTTTTCACACCCAAAACCAAGGGGGTTCATTCAAGATTAAATGTTAAATGTATGTGATATGTGTGATTGGAATGTGTCTAAATGTTGCAAAATAATGAAATAAATTATATATTTAATTTAAATTGTTGTAATGCAAAAGTTATTAAAAAGTATGTAAAATGACCTAAAATGTATGCAAGTTGTAACAAAACTTAATGGAACTGAACTGGTGCACCTGGAAACTAAAGTGTGATGTTGAGGAGCTCTGGAATCTTTCAGAATTTGTTGTTGAATGTCACTAGGATAGATACACCAAGTTGGGCGACTTACTCCACCTGGTATCCAAATCTGCAAAGATCACTTTTCAAGCCTAGTAGTGGGACTAATTTTCCAATGATGGTGACTTAGTCCACCTGTGACTTTCAGGAATCTCAAGATTGGTATTTGTGTCTATCAACTTGTACTTATGTTTTTGATAGAGAACCAGATCTGAATCTTTAGATTTAAACCTATAATTTGTCTTCAAGCTCCTTTTAGGGGTTTGTTGACTTTGAATTATGTTGATGGGATATTGACACCTTTTAGCACATTTCTCTTTGACAAATATACATACAAGACCTGCAAAACACACATGCAAAGACAGGAAAAGGGGGTTAGGGTTTAAGAATAGGGGTTTTCCTTAGTCAAATCCCATTTTGGTAATCAAACCCTAGATAATGAAATGTATAGGGAAAGATGATTGAACAAAATGAAAGAGCAACAACTCACCAAACCCTTGATAAAGAAGTCTGAAGATATGAAAGCAATTAGCTCAAATGGATGAATGCTTTAATTTTTGAGGAAGATAGATTGATTGATCATGAGAGAATGAGGAGGATGAAAATGATGGAAAACCCCTTTATTTATAAATGATAGGCCCTAATTTCTCGAAAATACTTCATCATAGGCTGATCTTAGGGTTTAGAAGACAATATCCCGCCAAAAATTTGGAATAATTTTGCTTTTTCAGCTTGATTGGACTAAGTCACCCAAGGTGGTGACTTAGTCTCATTAGGGAAAATTTGCTAATTGTCAGGAATTAAAGTGTGATTAATGTTGTTTAATGGGATTTTCTTCCGAAACACACTTAAGTGAGGCCTATAAGTGCATAAAGGGGTCATTTTAACATAAGAAAGGGCCAATTTATTGATGACAAGTCTAGGAAAGTGTGAGAGTTTATTACAACTCCTTACAAAACTTTGAAATAGGGCTTGGTAAGTGATAAAAAGATGTTGTTTATGTGAATTATAGTCGAAAGGTCCTAGAAAAGTTTGAAAATGTTTTACAACACTTCACAACACCTTTGTAAGACATCTTTAGGTTTTTATTGATTTACAAGCATTAAAGGCCTAATGTGAATGTGTTGGCCACATTTCAACATTAAATCGATAGGAGAGGCCCAAATGAGTGAAAAGGTCAAGGATACATTTTTCTACATTACATTTACCCCCAATTTAGTAAGAGGATGAACTTGCTTCAGACTCACACTAAAGTAGCCCAAGAGGCATATCGACAGGGATCCAAATGCACTCATGTTAGCAAGATGAGGCAACAATAATCAAGAGGGATGATCAAGCCCCTAGGATCAAGATCCCATGGCAAACCAAACATTAGCAAAAAATGTCACACAAGAAAAGTGATGTGAAAGAATGAAAGGGAAGGGAATGTTTGAAGCTTCGACCATTTGTCCACCTAGTTATGGATCAGATCTAGGTTGTTTTTTCAAAAATACTGTGTACTCACTTTGAGGTGACAAAACTCATGGATGTCCACTGAGTGTGAAGGAAAAAAAGGGTGAGAAACATACACTCACAACTAGTATGCACTCACACACATGCAAGTGGCTATGGGAAAATTCGTGCCACTAGTTGGGCTTCTCTCTTAACCTTACCAACATTATACCTCCTGATAAATTTGATAAGGGATAAAAAAAGAAAAGTTTTTGTGCTTCATGAGACAAGCAAAGCTTCATATTATTGGAGCTCATGAACAAGTGCAAGATGGCACTAGAGGCATGCAAGCTATGTTATGCAAGGTGGCCATATAACCAATGCAAAAATATAAAATGTAAAATAGAAAGGAATGTTCAAAGGATTCTTTCTTAGTTCATGTCAATTCTTTAACTTAGGGAACATTGTGTCTAATATCTCCAAGAGAGGGCCAATCAAGGAATATAAAATTTGCAACTTAGGGGATGTAGTGTGTCGCATAAAGCCACGAAGAGGAATGTAATATGCTAAGATAGATCACATTCATGAAGGAAATTATACCCAATGTCATCCAAAAAGTGATAAACACATCATATGAAATAATAAGGTTGCACTGAGAACCAAGAAAAAGGAAAAAAATGCAAAAAAAAAAAATGCCAACGTATGCCCCCACTATAAAGGAATTGTCAAACACCATACTATGAGAAATTACTTTAAAGCAACAAAATGAAAAATGAAAAAGGAAAGAGAAGACATGAGTGAAAACTTGGAAAGCCCATGTTGGTGTTCTTTTCAACTAAGCTTTGAAATCCTCTAAAGGGTACAACCAACCCTTATTCTTAAGAATCTTCAAACCTTGTGGCCAACAAACGAGAAAAGGATTCTGAGGTCTTTGCTCCTACTCTTTAGGCTATGTGGGACCAAGGAGGGTATTCCCTATTGTGTTCATCTGATATTTAATGCCTCAAGAACACTTCAACACACAGATCTATTCCTACTAAGTGCAAATAGAGATTATTCATCATAGGTTTTGCCGACCTTTGAAAAAATAACTATCTACTACCAGGAATACAAGTATGTACGAGACTTGCATTTCAGAATGAATAAGATTTTATTAAGTATTGTTCTAACTTTGAATCCACGACTAGGTATTTAATTTATTCATCAGATTGCATTCAAGTCCCTACCAAATGTGCCAGTGCCTCATCAATTGCGCAATGGAGTCAAACATGAAATACTGT
Source organism: Sequoiadendron giganteum (assembly GCA_007115665.2). Taxonomy (NCBI): domain Eukaryota; kingdom Viridiplantae; phylum Streptophyta; class Pinopsida; order Cupressales; family Cupressaceae; genus Sequoiadendron; species Sequoiadendron giganteum. The sequence continues at coordinate 696,565,818 of CM021101.1, forward strand.
AATATACAAAATGTTTAACCCTGAAATGAACATGGACTATTTTAATAATGAATTACATTACAAAAAACTCATAGTATTTAAAGTACTACTTCTTATCGAATCCTTTTCAAATTATCACATTTAACTATGACTCTCTTCAAGTATTTAATTAACTCTTTGAGTTAAAGAATGGAACAAAATCATACATTCAACTAAACCATTAAAGATAACTGAAAAGATACTTGATATTTTCATTTATGATCTACAACAATTGTACGCAGGAGAGCACATAATTTAATTTTATAGATTTTTTTTTATATCAGTCATTTGCATAAAACTATTAAGACTATTCCATACAAGATTCATACCTAAGACGATTAGCTAGCAAATTCATCAAGAAATGTGTATTGTATTTGTTCACTATTCCAATATTTTACCTAGACCATTCTGGACTCAAAATTTTGACCTCTCTAATGAGCCTTGAAATATATTTTATAGCATAAGAGACCAACAAGCATCGGGCTGATTACAATTACATTTCACAAAAAAATCATTTCAAAAAAAATTTTCATTTGCATTTCAAAATTTCCAGATGGTTAGATGTAATCATTTACTGAAAAGGGGAATCAAAATGTCCATACAAGCCACCAAAAATAGTTGACACCATCACCGTTGAGAAATTTCATTGAGGCCTTGTAATCCATATCCACATCAAACCCAAAACATAGCTGGCATTATCATCACAAAATCTACGACCAAGACAATTACACCATCATCCAGAACTCGAACCAGCACCTAGGCCATGGTACATGCGACCGCTTCATGTCCTCCCCACATTAGGAAGTGAAACATCTACTCCTTCTTCCTTATCATTGCACTTTTTATCATTAGAACTAGCAACTTCACATGGTGCCATCACATAAATTGGGAAAACTAAGAGGACCTCTCTATTCATACCAGCCAATCCAGTTAAAACCATGAGGAATTGGCCATAACTGGAGTTAGTCTCTGTATCACTATCACTAGAGCTACCAAAGACATCAATGGGAAAACTTTTCCTTCCCAAAGAGCCCCGACCATATCTTATCTTGGCTTTTGGCCCCCACTCAAAGTCTTTAGACCTCTTCTCCTCGCCACACACTGCCTCCTTTGCAATTTTAGTTTGGCCTTTAAACCAAGAGTTGCACCTGGTAACTACTTGGATGGGCTCCATGTATTTCATTTTTAGGCTAGAAGTGCCTTGAAGATTACTCTACACATGTAGTGGCACATCATTTTGCGACCTTTGTACATTAACCCTGGAAGACCTACACATAGATGATAGAGAAGCAACTGACCTACTCATCTTGGACCAATATTCAAAATGTTCACAAGAGCAATCACCAGCAATCATAGAACCACATAAAATTTCTAACTCCTAATTGCAGTGATGAATATGATGAGCATTCATACATATTTATTGAGAAAATTGATGATGTTGATCATCAATGCTCCGAGAGAAACATGATCGAGTGAGTAATTATTCATTGGCGGATATTTCAACACTGTTAATTCCCAGGTATATGGAAGTTGATTTACAATTATTCATAATTGCTAGGAAGTGGCTTTTCACATGCATGAAAATCAAATTGATATCCTCTGAACATAAAATTCCATTACTGTTCGTTGTTTGTAGAGCTCAAAGAACCATCACATGGCTAATTTTTTTCTTCAAATGTGAGTCGTCAATCAGTCACTGAGATGGCCATTTGGATGACTCAGATCAAGTCAAAGATATTTGAAAATTCCATGTTGTTGCATGGCAAGTCCATCGTCCAATGGTGTCGCCCCCAGTCAGAAGGCACGTCCACCACCTACGGGCCCCATCCAACCTCACTTCACCATCAACAAAGTCCATGTGGTGCCATTATGCGTACTGCACAGGATGTTAGGTAACATAATTTAATACTCTACATGACACACATGATACGACTCAAATTAAGACCAGATGATACGTTAGAGCCATCGATCCACTGCCACATAAGACCAAGCTGATAGTGGAGATTAGGTCCCACATAAAATAGAAGACGCATGGTGAAACCACGCACACTGCGTGGCCTAGGAGAAATGCATTATTTAAATATTGGGTAGTGTGTGCGCTAGGCTTGGGACTTAGTCGTTTCATCCGACCGATCGGATTTTTGGATGTGCAAAAATAACTAGTTATAAAAGAGGGCCTTAGGATAGGTTAATGGGTGATGACCCCTTAGAAAGATTAAAGATGAATTAAGTCTTTAAATGCAAAAATATTTTGGGTTGACTATGGAATATATATATATATATATATATATATATATATATATAATTAAAAGGACACCCGATGACTAGTGGGCTTAGGAAAAGGGGGCTGATAAAGACAATGGGCACGATGGCATAGGTATTGACTAGAACAACCGACAACCTAATATAGGCACTCAACATGGAAGTATATCACAAGGGTTTAATGTTTGAGAAAATTAAACGAGGGTATGAGACCTTAAACCCTAGCATAAAAAACATCAAGCACAAGGGTGAGAAATCATTAAAATTTCTATGAAACCAGTAGAAAATGCTAAATTTCAAAAGCTCCATCAGTAGCTTTAGCTTGGGGACGCATAACCTTGGTGGGTATGCTGAGAATCCAAATCTCTTGTAGAAGCAGACCAACCCGAAACACAAAAACTAGGAGCTTGTTTGGACAAGACAAGAAGAAATGGCGGGAAAGAAACAAACCACACCTATATACAAAATTTACATAATTGTACAAATTTTTCCTTGTTATGAAATCTCATTTAATTCAACTAGGCTCAATTTTTAGGCATGGTGTATCAAGATTTTTTAAGCTTTGGAGCCAAATCTTTTCTTTGTCAAATGCCTTTCTTTCACATACTTGCATTGGATGAGTACATATACTAGACAATTCTCAACGATCTGTATCATCATGATGGGTACCAATAATCCCATATGCCTCAGGATTGCCTTGTTTACTAATCTCAGGCTTGTCAAGTTGAAGTGGAAAAATGAAACATCCATATTCCACTTGATCATATTTACTCTGCATATCAAAATGAAAACCTTCAAAATCACTGTGCAAAAGACTACGCCCGTAATCTCTTAAAACATCAGAAAGAAAGGAAACAGACTCAATAATGTCTTCACCTTTCTTCAAATAGATTCCACCCTTCTGAAGTGAAAACAAATTCATAATGATACCTAAGAGATGAGGAGCATCGGCAAAGAACTCAACCGCACACTCATGTTGATTGATATCATACCCCATCATTTGGATGCCTTATACATGAGCCAAATTTTCATTCATCATTTTTGAGCCTCAAGTCCAATCCATAATCTATATGTGTATCAAAATATGTAGCTCAGCCAAAAATTATTGAAGCTCTTCCGTCAATAATGCACACATCATTCTCCAAGATTTTTCTATTAGACTCAAATTTTACACACTGAACAGTGACACCTATGTCCTCATATTCTTCATAAATCTTAAATTCAAAGTGCTCTTTTTCTTGTGAATGAGGTATTTGCAAGTCATTCTCATGAAGAGGATTATATTTCTGGGATAGGAATTCAAGGACTTTAATCTCTCCTTGATCTTGAATTTTGTCCTCCATAGTATTACAAAATATGGAAACTTCATAAGCATTCCCATCAATCAACTTGTTAATGCATTGCCCATAACCATAACCTGGCCATACATCCAAAACATCATCAGAATGGACTCAAATAGTGGATTATCCCTGCACCAATCAAGGGATTCATCTTTAGTGACTGCCATGGATAAAGGTTCATCAAAAAGGGGGTTTTCTCTTACATTCATTTTGGTCAGGGAATCCTTTACTCCCTTTATGTGGTGATGTAAACTATACAGCCTATCAAGACTTTCAAAATCCCTCTAAGTTCTTAAGAGACGGTCCACCTTCATTTGGTAGGGGTTATCATATTCAACAAAAGAAAGACACAGCTCACTATCATCACAACTACCACAACATGAGAATCCATCAATAGTAAGGCCACATTCAAACCCCTTAAGCTGAACATCATAGCTTCTACTATCAATATCTTGATCATTGGAAAAAAAATGAACATCAAAATTAGAATCATAGCCATTGATCAAATCACATGATGGGGAATTCCTTCGGACCTCACCCAACTCTTCATACTTCAATACCTCCCAGGAGCTTGAGTCAGACACATCATACCTTCCATCACAATGTAGGTCACAATCCTCATCAATGTGGTGATGATCTAGCCATATATCACTAGTAAATTGGTTATAATCATTATATTATGATTCATATTTTGCATCTCTTTGCATTATTTCTTTCTCTTCCTCAACAAGGCTATGGCCATCATTATTCAAAAGCATCTAATGTTGTGCATGGTTACTCCTAGTTCCTTCTACCAATTTCATCCAATCAATTACTTGTCCTAGAATTTTAGGCTTCAATTCCTCTGGCAACATACTTGTTCCTGACCAATATATTTCACAAAACAAGTCAATACACATTGAATCTTTAGGCCTTAGATTTTATGGTATTTGCAACAAAATATCCACAAATCTATTGAACAGTTCATTGGACAATTCACCTTGACCTCTTCTTATTTCACATAGTCTTTTAGCATAAGAAGCATGGTCAGCTCTACTTGAATCTTGTGGACATTTCACTTGGGGCTCACTATGATCTCTATGTTGTGGAAATGGAGATAGTGAGGTATCACAAACCTTATCTTCTTGGCATGATTCTTCACTTATTGATTCGTTGATTACACTTACACAAAATGTGCCAAAATGATTAGCATTAGCAATTAAGCATCATTTCATCATTGAATACTTCAAATTGTTTTCAATATCCATAGCAATTTGATATGCTTGGCGCAGTGTTGTGGGCTCTTTATATCTTAATAGATAACTCATCCTTTTATCAAATGCACCTAAGTACACAACCAAACATTTAACATCATTTGGTCTTATACTTTCAGGAATCTCGTTTATGATCTTTAAAAATATGAGATTAAAAGAAGGGACCAATTCGTCCTCCTCTTTATGGATGACCATAAAAAATTTGCTCATCGGGATTGGGTTCACTCTCTCACCAAATTTTTCCATGAATGTTAGCTTACATTCATACCAAGAATGTATTGAAGTTGCAAGTAGAAAAGAGAACCAGTCCCTTGCATCTCCTTTCAGAGACTAAACAAACAACTTTATGACAACATCTTCAAAATTCAATTCATAATCTCCCATCATATGAACACACTCTTCCAGATGCTTTCTTGTTGATTTATCCTTCACAACATTAAACTTAAGTACCTTTTCTCTGATTTTAGGTGGTACCTCATTTGGATAACCATGAATATTACTTAAATCTATAGCACTATATCTTTTAGTACTAAAATTTCCTTGACGTGACAAAGGATATCCATTATGTATTGTTGCACTCATATTTATATCAGGGTATACAATTTGATAAGGCAATTCTACCTCGTGTTTGCAATTCTTTCCAGAATTTTCCAAAGAGTAGTTCAAACTCTCTTTGTACCTAAGCTCTCAAACCTTTACAGTACAATTTTTGTCTATTTTTCTTGGGATTTAAAACATAACATGCTTCTTTATTACAATTCATGAATTCCACATTACACTCTAGAAACATGCAATATTCAACTAGAATTTCCCTCTATCAGTGCTTCTTCACTTAATTGGGAACTAATTACCTTTCTACTCTTGAATATTTCTCACGAAATACTTAATGAATCATGAAATATGTCTATGAGAATACCTAGAAAGTTGCAACAACTATTGAACTCTTCTGTGACTGCCACTTTGCAGATCTAGAACTTCTACATGTTCTTCATCAGGTTCTCAAGCTAGCGTCGCCACCTCCTTTACAGAGGACTGAACTTCAAAAAATTATGAAGTCCTTTCAAAAGAAAATCTCGTTCTAGGTTGTCTTCACTAGTCAAGTCACTGATAGATTCTTTGGGTTTTGCTGTAACCAAAATCTTTCCAAGTTCAAAAATTTTCAATACCTAAACAAGATGTTCAGATCCACCAAATGCTTGAATCTATGATATTACAATCTGCGACTGGGATTCTTTCTTTTATAAATTTCTTAGAGTTCTCCCCAGTAGAGTCGCCATTTTTGTTGGTGTTCTTTCCAACTAAGCTTTGAAATCCTCTAAAGGGTAGCCGACCCTTATTCTTAAGAATCTTCAAAGCTTGTGGCTAACAAATGAGCAAAGGATTCTGAGGTCTTTGCTCCTACTCTTTAGGCTCTGTGGGACCAAGGAGGGTATTCCCTATTGTGTTCATAAGATATTTAATGCCTCAAGAACACTTCAACACGGATATATTCCTACTAAGTACAAATAGACATTATTCATCATAGGTTTGGCCAACCTTTGAACAAATAACTATCTACTACAAGGAATAAAGTATGTACAAGACTTACATCTTAGAATGAATAAGATTTGATTAATTATTGTTCTAACTTTGAGTCCATGGCTAGGTATTCAATTTATTTATCATATTGAATGAGTCCCTAACAAATGTGCCAGTGCCTCATCAATTGGGCAATAAAGTCAAACATGAAATACTCTATAATATACAAAACATTTAACCATGAAATGAACGGACTATTTTAATAATACATTACATTACAAAAAAATCACAGTATTTAAAGTATTACTTCTTACTGAATCCTTTGAAAATTATCATAGACCTATGACACTCTTCAAGTATTTAATTAACACTTTGAGTTAAACCATGGAACAAAATCATACATTCAACTAAACCATTAAAGATAAATGAAAAGATACCTGATATTTTCATTTATGATCTGCAACAACTATACACAAAAGAGAACATACTTTAATTTTATAGATTTGTTTCGATATTAGTCATTTGCATAAAGCTATTAAGACTATTCCATACAAAATTCATAACCAAGACGATTAGTTAGCAGATTCATCAAGAATTTTGCATTGTATTTGTTCACTGTTCCTGTATTTTACCTAGACCGTTCTAGACTGAAAATTTTGGCCTCTTTAATGAGCCTTTAAATATATTTTATCTAGCATAATAGAACAACAAGCATTAGGCTCATTATAGTTACATTTCACAAAAAAATCATTTCAAAACAAAATTTCATCTACATTTCAAAATTCCCAGACAGTTAGATGTAATCATTTACCAAACATGGGAATTAAAATGTCCATACAAGCCACTAAAACCAGTGGACACCATCATCGTTGAAAAATGTCATTGAGGCCCTGTAACCCATATCCACATCAAACCCAAAAAACAACTAGCATCATCATCACAAAATCTGCAACCAAGACAATTTCACCATCATCCAGAACTCGAACTAGTAGCTAGGCCATGATACATGTGACCACTCCATGTCTTTGCCATAGTACAAAGCGAAACAAATGCTACTTCTTCCTTATCATCACACTTTTTATCATTAGAACGAGCAACTTCACATAGTGCCATCGCAAAAATTGGGGAAACTTCGAGGACCTTTTCGTTCACACCAACCAACCTAGTTAAAGCCATGAGGAATTGGACATAACTAGAGGCAATCTCTGTATCAATATCACTAGAGCTACCAGAGACATCAATGCGCGAATTCTTCCTTCCCAGAGAGCCCCGACCATATATTATCTTGGCTTTTTATCTCCACTCAAACTCTGCAAACTTGTTGTCCTTGACATGCACCGCCTCCTTTGCAATTATAGTTTGGCCTTTAAACTAAGAGTTGCACCTAGTAACTACTATGAGGGGCTTTGTGTATTTCATCTTCAGGCTGGAAGAGCGTTGAAGATTACTTTTCTCATGTAGTGGCACATCATCGTGTGACCTATGTACATTAACCTTGGCAGACCTATGCACAGATGATGGAGAAGAAACCGACCTACTCATCTTGCACCAATATTTGAAACCTTCACAAGAGCAATCACCAGCCACCGTAGAAGCACATAAAATTTCTGACCCCCAAATTTCAATGATGAATGTGATGAGCCTTCATCCATATTTATTGAGAAAATTGATGATGTCGATCATCAATGCTCCAAGAGAAAAATGAGTGTGAGAGTGATTATTTGCTGGCGTATATTTAACCAATGTTAATTCCTATGTACATGGAAATCTACGTACAGTTCTTCATAATTTCCAAGAAGTGGCTCTTCACATGCATGGAAATCAAATTGATATCCTCTAAAGAGAAAAATCCATTAATGCTCGCCATTTGCAGAGGTCAAATAATCATCACATGGCCAATTTTGTTCTTGAAATGTGAGTCAATGATCAGTCGCTGAGATGGTCCTTTGGATGACTCAGATCAATTCAAAGATATTTGAAAATTCCATGTTGTCGCATGGAAATTCCATCGGCCAATGGTGTATCCCCTAGTCAGAAGAAAAATCCACCACTCATGGGCCCCATCCAAACTCACTTCACTGCCAACAAATTCCACATGGCACCATCGCGTAGACCACACACGATGTTAGTGTATGAACATGGATTTTCACCCCTAACGTAAATCCCCTTTTGTCCCTTAATACTTTAGAATACCAAATTCAGAGTCTTAATTCCACATAAGCCCACTGCTTGCATCACACTTGGTGCTTTCTTTGTGTGTCGGTGGAGGCGTTTTTATCTAGGATGCCTATGCAACGCGCACATATCTGCACCGCATGCTAACATCCCTGATAGATTTATGTGTCTGGAGCATGCAGAGGTGTTACACTTCCCTTTAGTTGTCGATTTGTAACACCCTCTTCATCCGACCAACCCGAATATGGCTATTTTCTCCCCTCTTTCCTTCATATTTACTATTCTAGCTTCCATTTTGCATCTCTTAGATCTTTAGACCTCTACACCCTCTCTTAGCACTTATTAGTTATTTAATCTCTCCACAAGCTCCAAGTAGCTTCATCAAGCAACACTTTACACTCCATAGTAGCAACATCAACACTCCATCACTTCAGTAGAGCAAGTGTAGAATGAAACACCACGACAATAGAGGCTTGAGTTCTTCTCATTTTCTCCCCTATTAGCCTTGAGCACTTTGGGCGTAGGCGGTAAGATTTCACTCCTCTCCTCTATTACTTGGTTGAGTAGCATAACACTGTTTTGTAGTGCTTTTGTGTTACTTCTTGCTTTATCATACTTTTCTCTCTATCTATCTGGTTGTCCGTGGAGGTGGGAACACCAAAACAGGGGTTTGATTGAGGCAAACCCCTATACAGCCCCAACAATTTCTCTCTCTCTCTCTCTTATGTGCAGGTATTGAAGATACTCATGCGTTGGAAGCTTCATCACTCGCACGTTTGTAAGAATTTTCATTTCCCTTCTTCCCCTTGTCCTTATCACTTTTATTTCAGTCTATTTCCACTTTATCACTTTCTAGAAGTTCTCAATAATCGGATTGTTGGTAGTCACTTTGTTGTTCTTTGTGATAAACTCACTCTCTGGTCCGTACAAGACTCCAACATGCCTCAAGGATGTGAGAGCATCGCGCTATTGTTTGAATCTTGTACTGTCGTCCTTTGGCCGAGAGCTTGACAGTTTGTCTAGAGGATCTCTGTGACCTTCTCTTTTCGGTTCTAGAACCTTCGTCGCTGTCCTTTGAGGTGGTTTAGGGAAGTTCATCCCATGAGGGTCTCTCATTGAAGAGAATTGATGAGTAGCGTATCCCCCTTTGCTCACATTTTAGTGAACCCGACGTGAAGAATAGTGTTCTTCGGAATCTAGTAATTTAATCACCCCTACTTTGTGGGGTCATAACTTTTGACTCAGTGGTTGGAATTCAGAACGGTTTGCACTGTTGGAAAGGTCTTCTAGAGAACTAGTTTAATCCCTAAAATTCTAGTGCCTTTGGAAATCAAATTTTAAGGACCGACGCAAGTTTCGAACCCTAATTCTACTCCGAAGACCTTTGAAAATGCAAATTACTAGAACATAGAAAATACCGAAAAAATCATAGTGAATTTAATATCTTCTTTTATTAGTTTTGTATCTAAGTGTATTGAAAATATTAATGATGTTTTGTTTCATACATGTGATAGTGACTTGGCCTTGCCCATGTCCTTGTGTATCTTTGATCATTCTCATGAGATTCCTCCTTCAGAGGATATCTTGTTGCAAGAAGATGAAATCATTGATACCTTCCTTAATATTACTCTACCTTCTATTCATTCCAATGCAGTCTCTTCTGGAGATGATGCATTTGTGAATGATGAATCTACCCTTCATCCCAATGCACTCTCTTCTAAAGATGATGCATTAGTGCATGATCAATCTTCTACTCCTTCCAATGCACTCTCTTCTAGAGATGATGCATTTGTGAATGCTGAATTTCTTATCTATTCTAATGCACTCTCCTATAGAGATGATGCATTAGCGCATGATGAATCTCCTTCCACATTTGATCCTATTTGGATCGATGTTGAGAATATGTCTTTGAGTAATCATTCTATTAGTTGTGATGATTATGTAAATGTAATCTATGTCTCTGCTACCCCTCAAAGGCCTAAGAGAGTGGTCACTTACATGACTCCAGCTAGTCCTTCTCCTAAAAGGGTTTGTTCTATTGATGGCATTCCATTTGATAGTGATTCCCTTGATATTTCTATGACTCCCTCTTATAGAGCGGCAACCTGTACCTATGATACTAGAATGAATAAACAACTAATACTTCCTCAAGCACCTGAACCTATGACTAAAGCACCCAGTGATTACGATCTTGTCGAGCAACCTCAAGTTACTCTGGCTAAGATCTCACTGTGGGACTTTCTTTACTCTGCTCTTGTTTACCAAGGTATCCTTCAGGAAGCCTTGCAAAATATCTTGTTACCTTCTTCCATTAGGCCGGCAGATGCTGATGCGTTGATAGATTATATTCATGCGGATTTGCTGAATATTACATTCTATCCATAGGAGCTCCCACCTTTGGAAGTATAGAAGCAAGAATATCCTCTAATGGTTATAGTTAATATTAATAAGATTGGCATTTGACGTACTCTCATTGACGTTGGTTCGACACTTAATGTATGGAGCATTGATCTATTGCCTAAGATTAACATTGACTCATCTTCTCTTAATGCTTCTTTTGATGACATCCGTGGGTTCAATAATGTTAGGATACAAGCTCTAGGTATGATAGTATTACCTTTGCATCTTGGACCCGTTATTGTACCCACTCTTGTATATGTTATGTCAAAGAGATTACATTATAACCTTCTTCTTGGTAGACCATGGATTCATGCTATGGGTGTAGTCCTATCTACCTTGCATAAATCAATTAAGTTCATTGCTAATAATAAAGCAGTCACAGTTAAGGCTGACCTTGATGCTAAGCGCTTATGTTAGATGGCAGATCTGGTCAAGCTTCAGTAGTGCCTACTCTTATCCCTTCAGTGTCTTCCAATGTGTCAATGTTTACTTCAACAATATCTACTACAAAGGATACTCTTGAGATAGATGTCCTGGAGGAAGATCCTTCTGAAGCGAGAAATCCTGAGTCTTCTCCCTCTACCTCTTCCCAAATGAATGCGTGTCTTGGTGATGATTGGGGTTCTTCAAACTTGATAGATTCCTTCATCTAGGAATATAAATTTGACCCAATCCACTTAGACCCTTCGATAACATCATTCACATGTGCTATCAAATATGATCATTCTTGTGCATCACGGGGTAATGTGAATGTGAACTGTAATGTTCTTAGTATTGATCCTCCTTTGGAGGAGGATGATTATGCCTCTACTAAAGAGGATAATGTTGATAGTCCTATCAAGAAGGATGATGATCCCATAGAATAATATGTTCCCCCTTGCTGGAATAATGTTCTCTATGAGGATCCTCCTTCTCACAACTTGTAAACACGTTATGGCCCTGGCTTTAGGCTCATCTCTAAGTATGGTTATGAGCATAAAGGTTGTGGGTGTAATGACCAAGGCATCCAGATACCTATAGAATTTTTTCCTCGTAAGCGTAATCTGGGGCTTGGTTTCTCGAGTAAAAAATCTAAGCAGAAACCATGGTTCAACATTGATGTGACGTCTTCTCAACCTCGTTCTCGTAGATTGGTCCATCCTCCTTTGTCTTCGATCTTCGTATCTTCTTCTTGTGAGGATTCAAACTTTTCTTTGCAAGAGAAATCTTTTCTTCCTACTCCTCATCCTCTATTCGAGCAAGAGCATATCTTGTTGTGGCTTATAAAATCTTGCTTAATTACTCTCCCTCCTCCTACATGCAAGAAGTCTCATAAGATTTTTTTTTGCGCATACCACGGAGTGCCTGGCCATTCCACTAATGAATGTAAGGCCTTGAAGGAAAAAAATACAACTTCATGATTCAGGTGTCTATTGATGCACCTGCCTTTTTTTTGCATGACAAGTGATATCGAGGATCACCTCTATCCTATTCCAAATATCTTGCATGGTGCTCCTCCCCTATATGTTGGTAGCAGTGATAAATTGTTTTAGAGATGTGAGTCCTTCTTAAGGATCCCCTCTCTCTCTATGTCTTTCAACTGAAGTGCCCCTTGAGTGGACCCCCTCTATTTTTGTAAGGGTTTTTGAGGGAACTCTTTGAAAAAATTTCTCCTTCAAATCACATCTTTGCGTCTAGATTGGGGGCAGCCCGACTTGACCCGCTAAATATCTTTGCTTCTAGTTCGAGGGCAACGCGACTAGACTCTTTTCACATGTTTGCATCTAGCTTGGGGGTAGCCCCAATAGACTTTACTTTTCAAATAGTGCATCCCTTGAGTGGACCCTCCTTTCTTTTCAAGGGTTCCCAAGTGAACCCTTTGAAAGTCTTCCAACTTAATGATGGTCTGCGTGACTGTCTGCTCTGTGATATGGACTCTACTCTGAAGTGGGTTTTTCTTTTATCACTTTTAGTATGTGATACAAGCTCTACTCTGAAGCGGGTTTTTCTTTTATCACTTTTAGTATGTGATACAAGCTCTACTCTGAAGCGGGTTTTTATTTGAACACACTAACTTGGTGGTACGGGTTTTCCTCCTCGAGTGGGGATTGTTTTTATCACTCTTACTTGGTGGTACGAGATTTCCTCCTTGAGCGGGGATTACTTTTATCACTCTTACTCGGTGGTACGGGTTTTCCTCCTTGACCGGGGATTGCTTTTACCACTCTTTCGTTATTAAACTCTTCTATAAACTGGACCGAAGATCTGCATCTTCTTCATCTTGAGTATATTCCCTTTCTTTCCTCATCTCAAAATTCTTCTATGTGTTAGTATCTTTAATTTGACGATGACGCATAGTGTTGAGACAACCTTTTACATCAAGGTCTCTTTTACTTTGTTGACTCGAATCCTTTCATTTTCTAACATTGTCGTCTTGTGTAGGTCTTTCTTACTCTTCTACTTCTTCAATCTACTTTACCGAAGCACTCAAAATTATCTGTGCTCACTAAAGTGGGGGAAAAATGTATGAACATGGATTTGCACCCGTAACACAAATCCCCTTTTCTCCCTTAACACTTTAGAAAACCAAATTCAGAGGCTTAATTCAACATAAGCTCATTGCTCACATCACACTTGGTGCCTACTTTGTGTGTCGGTGGAGGTGTTTCTATCTAGGATGCCTAGGTGACACACAAACGTTTGTGGGGTGCGCTAACATCCCTGACAGATTCCTATATCTAGAGCCTACAGAGGTGTTACACTTCCCTTTGGTGGTCGATTTGTAATGCCCTCTTCAGTCGACTAACCTGAATATGGCTTTTTTCTCCCGTCTTTCCTTCATATTCACTATTCTGGTTTCCATTTTGCATCTCTTAGATCTTTGGACCTCTCCACCCTCTCTTAGCACTTCTCAGTGTTTTCATCTCTCCACAAGCTGCAAGCAACTTCATCAAGCAACACTTTACACTCCATAGAAGCAACATCAACACTCCATCACTTCAGTAGAGTAAGTGTGGAATGAAACACCACAAAAGAAGAGGCTTGATTTCCTCTCATTTTCTCCCGTATTAGCCTTGAGCGCTTTGGGCGGAGGTGGTAAGCTTTCACTCCTCTCCTCTATTACTTGGTTGAGTAGCATAACACTGTTTTGTAGTGATTTTGTGTTACTTCTTACTTTATCACACTTTTCTCTCTATCTATCTAGCTGTCTATGGAGGTGGGAACACCAAAATGGGGGTTTGACTGAGGCAAACCCCTATACAGCCCCAACATTCTCTCTCTCTCTCTTATGTGAAGGTAGTAAATACACTCATGCATTGGAAGCTTCATCACCTCCATGGTTGTAAGAATTTTCCTTTCCCTTCTTCCCCTTATCCTTATCACTTCTATTTCAGTCTATTTCTTCTTTATCAAATTATATCACTTTCTAGAATTTCTTAGTAATTAGATTGTTGGTAGTCACTTTGTTTTTCTTTGTGATAAACTCACTCTTTGGTCTGTATGAGACTCCAGCGCACCTCGAGGATGCCAGTGCACCGCGCTGTTGTCTAAATCTTGCATTGTCATCCTTTGGCCGAGAGCTTGACAATTTATATAGAGGATCTATGTGACCTGCTCTTTGGGGTTCTAGAACCTTCGCCATTGTCCTTTGAGGTGGTTTAGGGTAGTTCGTCCCATGAGGGTCTCTCATTGAAGTGAACTCATGAGTAGCGAATCCCCCTTCTCTCATAGTTAGGTAACATAATTTAATACTCTGTGTGGCACACACGCTATGCCTCAGATTGAGACCAGGTTGTACGTTAGAGACGTCGATCCACCACTACATGAGACCAAGCCGATAGTTGGGATTGGGTCTCACATAAAATAGAAGATGCGTGGTGCAACTGCGCACACTGCACGACCCAATAGAAATTCATTATTTAAATGATGCACGGTATGTGTGCTAGGCTTGGGAGTTACCCGTTTCATCCAATGGCTCAGATTTTTGCACATGCAAACATAATTATTTATAAAAGAGGGCCACATGCTAGGTTAACAGGAAATGACCCCTCAGAAATATTAAAGACTTAGGACTTAAGTCTTTAAAATAAAAAAAAATTTGGGCTAACCATGGCATATATATATATATATATATAATTAAAAGGGCACCCGATGACCGACAGGCTTAGGTAAAGAGGGCCAGTAAAGACAATGGGCATGATGGCATAGGTATTGACTAGAACAACCGAAAACTTGATACAGGGGGTCAATGTGGAAATATATCGCAAGGGTTTAAGGTTTGAGAAAACTGAACAAGGGTATGAGAAATTAAACCCTAGCATAAGACCATCGAGCACAAGGGTGAGAAATTGTTAAAATTTCTATGAAACTAGTAGAAAATGTTAAATTTCAAAAGCTCTATTAGCCCCTATGCCAAGTGATATGTTTTTGAGTAAGGCTATGTCATGAGAAGAAAAAAGAAGAAAGCAAAGGGAAGGGGTTTCCCCCAAAAAGAAAAAAAACCAAACACATAAGGGATCTATGAATTCGAGGTCAATATATTTGTCGCCACACTATTTTTTTAGAGAGTTCAGAATTCTCATCATCCCCCAGATACATAGAACTAGAAGAATGACACAAAGAGAGGAAAAACAAAGAAAAAGAAAGAGTCATTTTGGGTCAACATGGAGGATACATAGGGTGTCTCGACGCTTTGCATCATCCCCAAAAGGACAAAAAAATCCAAAATAAAAGGGAAAAGAAAAAGAGCCTTTTGGGTCAACATGAAGGAGACATTGCGGTCTCAATGCCTTGCATCATCCCCAAAAAGAAAACACAAGAAAATGGCAAAAAGAAAAATAAAAGGGGCCTTTTGGGTGAACATGAAAGGGACATTTCAGTCTCAATTCCTTGCATCATCCCCAAAAGGAAGGCGAAAAGTGTAAAGGGGAATAACATAAATAAATGCATGACCTATAGAAGAATGTCACAAAGATAGGAAACATTAAACAAAAAAATATGGGGGAACATGTTACAAACATACACAAAAGAAAAAAGAAAATGCAAAATACTCGTAAGGAAAATGCAAGTCAACCACCTAACAAGTCATCTGCTTCACAATCTTGTTCAGTGTAAAGTGTGGTTGGGCGACTGGCTAGAGGGACAACAAAAATTGCAGAACTAGTGTCAAGGTCAATGCTCATCCTAGGAGAATTTTCATGCAATGCAATGGAAGAGGAAGGCAATGTGTTCAAATTGTTATGCACCTCTTCATCTATTTTAGCAATCTCATCATCATCGTCATCCAGATTAATGACAATAGGAGGATGAATGATGATGTCGATTGAAGCATATAACTTTGGTTGTGGTTGAGGTATAGGATCATGTTGGGATGATTAGGGAGGAGGACCATCATGTATTGCTTATTTCAAGTGTGGATTATGAATTTCTTTATTTTCTTCTTCATGTAACTTGCGAGCGTCGGTGCCTATGATTTTCTGTTTCTTTTGATTCTATTGTCAAGTTGCATCTATGAAGGAAGAATTTGATCAACCATAGGTTTCTTTTCATCCCTAGGGGGAGGAACGAAAGGAACCATATAAGGTTGTTCAACCACTTTCTCCTTTTCTTTGTAAACTTGTTTTATGTGAGGAGGCAGGATAGAGTTACTTTCACAATCTCTAGGTCTCTTGGACAATGTAGATGAAGTTTCAGGTGTTGGTTAAGCATGGTTTCATCTAGGATGAGAGTTTTGAAAGTGGATGGGGACATGTTGCGAAGAGATAAATCTGTAATTTTCTTTGCTTTAAATTTTTGATAAGCAATGAAAAAGAAATCTCTTCTAGGCATGATGGGTTCCATGGGCTCAGGCCAAAAAGCTTCTAAGGAGAAGTTTCCTTTGGAATATAATGGGTTAAATCCCCAATGGTGGATAGTGAATATGTCATTGTCAAAAGGAAACTTTAAGCATTTGTGAAGAACTAAAGGGACCTCTTTCATTAGGCAAAGCCATGAATGGCCTAGCCTCAAACGAAATTGGTCTGATTATGGAATGGTGGAGAATGTAACATCCAATGTTTTAGGTCCTATTTGTAATGGGAGGATGATTGATCTGATTGTAGGGAAAGAAAAACCATTGTGCATTTTAATCCATGCTTTAGGTTTATCATAATCATCTTGATAACGTTCATGCAATACCAAAAATTCCTCAATGATCACATTCTCTCCATAGGCGAGATCTAATAATATCCCAATAGTCAGATTATCATAGATACGGCTAGCTATGTAGAGAGGACCATCAGGTAGATTTTTAAGTATGTCTTGAGAGGAGAAAGTAATATCAAGAGATATTTCAGGTTTTCCCTTACGAGGGATAACATCTATCGCACCTACCATTTCATCCATAAGATTAACATGGGTCACATGTTGAATAGAATCAGAATGCTCATGATCATTTCTATCAATATTCATAACATCATTTTGTGGAATTTCACTAGATTTGACAAATGAAATATTATGTTTAGGCATGGGATTAGTGAATATTTGCAAATTTTGATTGGGAGGGGAAACAGACTTATTACCTTGATCATTAACACCAGCAACAAATAAATGGCCACAATCAATTAGTTCTTGAACAGGATGGTTAAGAAGCTTTCACTGACCTATGTCATGGGGTGAAGCCAAAATAGTGGTTTACAATTCAAGTCAGGAAGGAAAAATCACAAAAAATGAATACATGGCAAAAAACTTGATTTTAGGGGTTCGTACAAAGCTATTGGTTCGAGCGAACCCATAAGGGGTTCGTTCAAACCAGGGTTTGAGAAAACCCATTTAATTATTTCCTGCCCAAAAACCTAACAAAATCCCTTATGGAAGTGTGGTTCACTCGAACCTCTAGGGGTTCGTACGAACCCCCCTTATTCCTCATCCCGACCCTGAGACACAAAAAACCTCAATTTTGGAACTTCAAAGCTCAGGTTGAGGATGAAAATGGAGGAATCTTCACAAAGCCAACTAGAATCAAGTATTCCTTGGAATGAGCTATCCAATGAATATAATTTTTATACGTTTTGGTTTTATTATGTATTTGTTTTTTTAGTTTTATTAAACATAGGTTTTTCATTGAAAATGAAGGTCTTTGTTCTACACATGTGAAAAAATAGCATATTATCAAAAAAAAATTGAAAAATATGAGTGCACCAGATATTGAAGTCCTTGATCCAACAAAAAAAACAAAATTGAATTTCGACATATACAAAAAACGTTATACATTAAATGGTTGTACTATGTCTGAATTGTAATTGGTTTGACTTCGATACTTGATTAAAGAAAAAATATTCTATAAAAAACTATCTAACCAAGTGGAAGCACTAGATATTAGATTTAGATCTAAATTCAAAAGAATTAGAATTTTATCCTTCATGGGAAAAAAGTTATGTGTTATACAGTGTGCGTCACTTTTTAAAAATGTTGTTTTCTGAAAAAAACCTATTTTCATGGGAGATGGAAAAAGAAGTGCAATCTGATTCCAAAAATTTTGCAAAAAATAAATTTAGAATCTTCAAATAAAATGTGACAAGACTCTAGTTTGCATCATCTTCAAATTCCTCACTGTTTAGCCGCTATAGCTGCCCGAATGTGAAGATTTAGTTAATAAAAATAATTTCAGTGTCCAGTTTGGCCAAAAATAGGAAACCACTATTGTGGGATCACCCCATGTCCATTTTTTCTACAAAAATGGAAATAAGATTTGGAGTTGAAGTTCAGAGGTAGAGGATAAGTAGGATCAAGTGCATGAACAATATGTAAGGTAATCATTTGTTGCTGCAACATTTGAGACATTGTGTCATGGAGGGTGTCGGGTAGAGGTGTGAAGTCTCTTTTTGGATCTCCATAACTAAAAGGCATTGTGGTTTTAACAACTACCACTTGGTTGTTGACAGGTGGAGGGGATTGTTGAGGAGGGTTAAATTGTAAGAACCCTTTGTTTTTCTTTCGAAATGGTTGAGAATTGGTTTGGTTGGCATTGTCAAATTTCTCAATTCGACTAGAAGTGGATCGTGTATCTCGACTACTAATCGAATTGTGATAGTCACAAACGATTGTGCACCAATGCATGAAGGAGGGGAACTTCATCATAGTGAGTGTCCTGAAGGTGTGTTAGGAGATTTTTGATAAACACTTTTTGAGGATGTGGGTCAGGGATCTTAACATCAATTTGGGAATAAAGTGATTGATAGCATGAGATAAAATCAGTTATCTTTTCATCATTGTTTTGCTTACATTGCATCAAATCAGTGAAGGTATTATTGGGAGTCATATGCACTTGGAAATGACTGATAAAAGCATCAATAAGTTCATTAAATGAATTAATTGAATTTTTTGGTAAGGATGAGAACCATTCCAAGGAAGTATCTTTTAAAGTCCTCAGAAACAGTTTATCTAAAAGTTTATCATCAAGGGAAAAGTCATTGCATAAAGAGGTGTAGGCATTAAAATGGTTAGAAGGATCTCCCTTCCCTCCATATTTCTCAAATCTAGGTATTTTTATTGCTTGTGGCATCGGGGTTCACGATATTTCAAGGGATAAGGGGTTGCTATGAACATAGTATGTGGGTGGGCCATTCTGATTTTGGTTGATGGTGGAAATCTATTGCATGGATGAGACGGTCTGGAAAAGTTGTGTTCTGAGAGGGTAATTGTAAGTGGTATTGGGTGGAAGAGAAAGTGGTGCTGGGGTGAATGTAGTGGTAGGGAAAGTGAATGGAATGGTAGAAGAGGATAAAGCATGCGATGCCACATAGGAGTTAGGAATAGAAGTAGGAATACCAAGGGAAGGAATCACATTGCTAACTTGTTGCATTGTGGTTGTGACATTAGGTGAAGCATATGTAGGTATGGAGGTTATTGTTGAGGGAGGAGGAGTTTGAGGTCCTCCTTGGATAATCACAATGTTTGCTGGTTGAGAGACACTAGAGGTGGAAGGAACATGTTTTTGATATATCTCAACTATTTTCTTCACAACATCTAGGCCTTTGTCGCTGTTAAGCATGCGGTGGATGTTGTCTATAGTAGGAATTGCAATAGCAGAAATGGTTTCAAGGCTCACTTGATGTTGCAAGTGTGCTAGGTCCTCATGAAGGTGAATGATATTATCTTGTGGGATATCATCAAGTTTATGTTCAATGTGCATACTTCTTGAATGCAAAGAGGCTAAGGGTAGTTTCCAGGCATAGTGTACTATTATCAATACTAGGAGTGGAAGCTCGAGATAACCCAAGACCTACAACAAGTGTATTGTCATGAGATGCCATGAGTCTTGAACTTATTCTCACTAAGGTATCAGAAAAAGGACACCAAACACTCATGCAAATGTAATGCGAACAAAGAACAGTAAAATGTTGATAACTAGAATTTTGGAAAACAACACAAAAATACAGAAACATAAAATAGAAATGCGAAAAATACTTTCGAAGTGCCAAAAATTACAGTGCAAAATGTGTAGGTGGACTAAGTCGCCCAGTGTGGCGAATTAGTCTCAATAGTGATTTTTTAGTCATTTTTAGAATTTTTGAATGGTTTTATGATTTTTTAGGCTTTTCCATTGGAGATACAAAATGAAAATGCAGATTTTTTGGACTTTTTTAATGAAACACAATGCAAGAATACAAGTTATGTGATATTTTCACTAATGCAATTTTAAAAAACCCTAGAATGCAAAACAATGCAAAACCCTAATGCAATGTTGATGCAATCATTTCCTAGGATGCAAATGCACTTGAAATCAGAAGTAAGAAAGTGTTCTAAAGGTGGGTTTGGGTATGTGCAGGATAAAGATGGGCCAAAAAGTGGCAATATCTAAGTGATATGATGGCCCATGTGGCTAACAAGTTTTTTTTTACCCAAATTTGATGAAACGAAAAGGGTTTTTAAAGGAGATTCTTAGCTTTCCATCAATATAAATTATGCTTTACTTTTAATTTAATAAATAATTATTATTCATTTTCTATTTCAATTACAATTAAAGTCCTGATTGATAGGTTGAATGAAAAACATCTATAGCTTTCAAATGATATCAATTTTTTTAAATCTAAAACATGTGTCACATTCTATGCTTGGCATACTACAGTATTAAAAAAATTTAAAAAAATTAATGACATACGAGTTTTTATATTTTTTAAAATTTGTAATAAAAAAATCATAATTAATTATTTACTTGGAAAAGAATTACAAAAAAGATGCATCACATCGGTACATGAGTCCTCTAATTATATCTAAAATATTATCATTTTATTGTGGTTAGGGTGGTCAGACAGACACCTACTTCTTATTTTTTCCTTGAAATTTAAGTACTACTGCATTGAAATTTCAAATCTTCATCAAATAGATTTTATTTTTTAAAAATAAACATAGTAGTTTAGAAACTACATTCAATTTACTACAGATTCTATTCTTACATATTTTTTAAATAATATAGATAACTTATTCAAGTTTTTACATCACGTTGCCTAACTCTGATTTTCTGAATTTTCATCACCACTTAAGGGCCTATTTTTTCCATGATGATCCTGGACATACCCATTCACCAAAATGAACCGTACATTTTGGGGGAAAGGGGATTCTCTAGCACTTCTAAGGTTTTTCACCTAAAAGAAGAGATGTTTTTAACGCCCAAAACCTAGAGGGTTCATTCAAGATTAACTGTTAAATGTGTGTGATGTGTGTGATTGGAATTTAAGAAATTATCTATTGAATGCAAACTATTGTAATTGAGAAGGTATTAAAATGACTATGTAAAATGACCTAAAATGTATGCAAGTTGTAATAGAACTTAATGGAACAGAAGTGGTGCACCTGGAAATTAAAGTGTGATGTTGAGGAGCTTTGGAATATTCTAGAATCTATTTTTGAAGGCCACTCACACACTTACACCAAGCTCGGTGCCTTAGTCCTACTTTGGGGAAATTTTTCCAGAATAAGTTTCGAGGAAATGGGTGTCCAAATCTGTAGAGATCACTTTTTAGGCCTAGGAGTGGGACTACTTCACTAATGATGGTGACTTAGTCCACCTGTGACTTTCAAGAATCTCAAGATTGGAATTTGTAGCTATCAACTTGTACTTATGTTTTTGACAGAGAACCGGATCCGAATCTTTAGATTTTGACTCGTAAGTTGTCTTCAAGCTCCTTTTAGGGGTTTGTTGACTTTGAATGATGTTGCTGGGGTATTGACACATTTTAGCACCTTTCGCTTTGATAAATTTGCATACAAGACTTGTAAAACACACATGCAAAGAGGGGGAAAGTGGTTTAGGGTTAGAGAATAGGGATTTTCCTTAGTCAAACCCCATTTTGGTAATCAAACCCTAGATAATGAAATGAAATGTATAGGGAAATATTATTGAACAACATGCAAGTGCAAAAACTCACCAAAACCTTGATGGAGAAGTCTAAAGATATTCAAGTAATCAGGTCTAATGGATGAATGCTTGAAGTTCTTAGAGTGCTTGAATGGTTGAATTATTGAGGAATATAGATTGCTTGATCATGAGAGAATGAGGAGGATGAAAATGAGGGAAAAACCCTTTTATCTATACATGATATGCCCTAATTTCTCGAAAATACATCATCACAGGCTAACCTTATGGTTTAGAAGACAATATCCCACCATAAATTTGGAATAATTTTGATTTTTATGCATGATTGGACTAAGTCGCCCAAGGTGGAGACTTGGTCCCATCAGGGAAAATTTGCTAGTTATTAGGAATCGAAGTGTGATTAATGTTGTTTAATGGGATTGTCTTCTGAAACACACTTAAGTGAGGCCTATAAGTGCATAAAGGGGTCATTTTAACATAAGAAAGGGTCAATTTATTAATGAAAAGCCTAGGAACATGTGAGAGTTTGTTACAACTCATTACAACACTTTGAAATAGGGCTTGGTAAGTGATAAAAAGAGGTTGTTTATGTGAATTATAATAGAAAGGTCCTAGAAAAGTGGGAAAATGTGTTACAACACTTCACAACACTTTTGTAAGATATCTTTAGGTTTTTCTTGGTTTTCAAGCATTCAATGCCTAATGTGAATGTGTTGGCCACATTTCAAGATTAAATCTAGGAAAAATTAGGCCAAAATCCATAGGAAAGGCCCAAATGAGTGAAAATGTCAAGGATACATTTTTCTACGTTACAACTATGAATATTTTATCGTTTAATGAAGACGAGAAAAAATTCATCTTTCCAAATTGGATTGTGAAATATTTGACAAGGTAACTAAAGTCATCCCAATAGATATCATTCATAAAATTTGTGTCTTGTCTTACAAACCTTGGTGCAAGGATTTGAAGTGGTATCCTTATACTTCAGTTTAGAATTATAAGTCATATAATGGTTATTCTTTGATTTCTCCTTATCTATCTATGATGACTACATTGAATCAAAGATAACATATGTAGTCCCCATTATTAGTCTGGCTTTGAAAATTTCACACCATTTGGTTAGCTATGGTTGAATGGAACTTGGCCCACTTTGTCTAGCATATTATTTTCTAAGGCCTCCCGATTCATTCCAAGTTAACCCATTTTGGAATTTTGGATCCTTTATTTCCTTTCTATCATCATCAAACATATCTCAAACCTCGAGCTTCTAGCGTTATCCTAGAGCGCATAATTGATTCATGATTTTTTAATGATTTTAGGCTTGAGCATCTTTATATGTATATGATGTTATTAGGAAATTGGTCTCACATTCCCTATATATACAATCAGATTTTGCATACATGTAGCATTGAAAATCATTACCCTTGACAATTTCACAAAAGGTCTACCTCCCCCTATGTGCTTGGACCTAATTATGCATTTAATTGCCCATTTTATAAATATCTTTAGAAAATTAAACAATGGGAATAAAAATAAGCATTTAATATTTGTCTCTTTAATGTTTAAGGCCTAGAAAAGGATAGGTTTGGACTAGGGCATCCCAAGCCCTTGTCCAACACTTTTTGGCTTCATTTTGAATACGTGATTATCAATATTTTATTATTTGAAATTCCAATTTCATTTGTTGGCTTTCGACATTTGATTTTTCAGAAATTGGAAGAATTGCATATAAATACTAGTCTTTTTCATCATTTGAAATCCTAGGAAATCTATTGAAAAAATTGAATATCCTAAAATCAATCAAGGAAATTCAAGGGAATAACTACTAAAATTATTATGTAACGCTTTCATCAATCAAGATCAAGCTTGCAAGGCATAAAAAGAATGAAGAAATTTATGTGCAAGAAGTTATTATGATCAATCATGCCAAATTATGAAGATGTATTGAGTTATCCTCTACATGCTAGCTAGAAAAATCTATTGTGTTTTGGGAACTAACCTTTTGCATGTCTATCAAGTAATCAAAGCATCCATCAATCAAAATTTATGACAACTTGTGGTGTGACATCACTTCATCAAGGATTTCACATCAACGTAACATTATCATTTATCATTTCAGTCAATTATCATTATTTTAGCCTCTGCCCAACCTAGGGTATACCCTTTTGATCATCATCATTTGATGTACATGGAGGTAGAAATACCAAAATGGGGCTTGACTTAGGTAATATCCTATAAAACACAACCGTTTCCCCTCTTCTTATGTGTGCAAGTTAGATCTAGGAGTTTTTGCAACAGACGGTTTCAAAAAATTGAGAGCGTATTGTAACCTACATCTCAGAATTTGCAGATCAAAAAGAGGATGCTAGTCTAGGGAACCCCATTCCCATATCCTTATAAATTAGCCTCGAATTTTAGTCACAACTTCCTCTTTGATCTGAGTCTTAGATCTAAAGGATTTTGTTACTTTCCATTTTCATCTATGCAATAAATTACATTTTTAAATCTAGGTTTATATAATAAATAGGCTTGTTGAATCACAAATCAAATTTATCTCTTTTACAACACAAAATTAACATAAACTTAAGAGGTTGGCTATCTATTGTGGTAGAAATCCAATCATAAAACCCTATTTGATTTGTATTTGATTCATGATCATATATAAACTAAAAATTCAAAGATAAAATGTAAACATTATTTAGCATGTCATCCCTCCCTCTCTAATTATAAATTTAAGATTAATAATAATTTCTATGCATCAAACAAGAAAAAATTGTATAAAATGAAGATGAATGATACTTAAGTTTTTTTAGATGTAAGAAATTCAATCTTACCATTCTTTGTTTGATAGTACCAGTCTCTAAAAGAAGGAAATTTGTACTCAAGTGTAAATTATTCTTAATGATAAGAACATGTTGGAGATCAACATCATGAAATTGAAATTAAATACCATAATCATTCATAGGCTTGTTAATTCTTTTTCCACACTAGTTCAAATAATACAGGGTTATTTTCAATCCAATGTTAATGTGCAAGGGTGATCCCACAATACTGGTTTACAATTTTTGGGCAAACTGGAGATTGAACTAATTATTTTTAACTAAATCTTCACTTTCGGGTTCCTATAGCGGCTAAACCGTGAGGAATTTGAAGATGATGAAAACTAGTGATTTGTAATTTTTTGTCTACAGATTCTAAATGTATTTTTTCAATTTTTTTCGAATCAGATTGCACTTATTTTTCTATCTCCTTCGAAAACTAGTTTTTTTTTAAAACAACATTTTTAAGGAGTGACGCTCACCATATACAACATAATTTTTTTTGTATGAAGGATAAAATTCTTTTTTTTTTGAATTTAGATTTGCAAATTTGATATCTAGCACTTTCATTTGGTTTTATAGTGTTTTATTGAATATTTTTCCTTAATCAAGTTTCGAAGTCAAACCAATTACAATTCAGACATAGGCGGACCGTATACAACATAACTTTTTCTGTATGTATAAAAATTCAAATTTTTTATTTTTAATGGATCAAGGACATCAATACCCAGCCTAAACATATTTTTCAAGATTTTATTTTGATAATCTACTATTTTTCCACATGTCTAGAACAAAGAGCTTGATTTTCGGTGAAAAACCTATGTTTAATAAAACTAAAAAAATACATACATAATAAAACCAAAACATATTAAAATTATATTCATTGGATAGATCGTTTCGAGGAATACCATGATCACTTGAAATAAATTTTAAATGAATTCATTTGATCCTCGAAAAGGTAAATCAAAAGTGATTTTTTATCAGCATTTTGATAGGTGTAAAGGAGACTCTGTTGTAGGTATGGTTTAAAACTAGCCGGGTTCTATCCAAGGGGGTTTGATTTAAGGTAGTTTGATCAAACCCTCTTTAATTGAAATCCTTAAAATGGAACTTTTTAAGGCTTAAATCATTATATTTTATAAAAATATGTGATTTCAGAAAAAAAATAGAATCTCTCAGAAATTGTAAACCAGCTGTGTGGGATCACCCACAAATTATTTAATAAATAAAATAATAATTCATCAAAAAGATGTATGGAACATGGAGACAAAGAATAGAACCACAATCTCTTATTGTTCTTATAAATGACTTAGCTAGGATATTATTCTTATATCATAGATCTAATCTCAAAGGATTAAAATATCGTAAATAATAATTAGGATCATTTTTCTATTCAATAGATCAAAATCATTTTTTTTCTGTGATGTGAAGGATTATATCCATACACTTACTTAACATATCACACACTTAATGATTAATTATGATATATCTAAATGAAAGGAAATGATATGGTCATTGATCAAATTATAAATTGGAGTGGAAATGAGTAGGAGAGTAATATTTAGAGACATATAATGAGGATGTGTAATACTACTACATGCAGAATTAGAGATGAAAAATAGGACTAGATATGGAATGGCTAGAAGTTACACTAGAGTGAAAAAGTAAGTGGTAGTATCCATGGAGGGGGGAAGATTGGAAGATGATGAAATAGGGAGGAACATGTAACTAGAAGAATTGAATAATTCTCTAATACCATGAAAGATACATTTACCATAGAACATTCACTAATGGATTATGTAGACAAGTAGTAAAATACTAAAGAGGCTGACAATTGGTGATTTCATCAATAATTAATTCTCTAGACATTAAGAGAAAGATATTGTTTTATCTAGATATGTACGGGATAGTTGCAATCATGTTCTTCTTCATGTCATTTAAACTATTCTCAATACGAGCATTATAAGAAATCTCATCATGATTTGATTGAGTATCCATCTTAGAGTTTAATTGGGCTTAGTTTTGCAAGGAATATTAGATTCTTTGGTAGTTCATTTCATAGAAAAAACAATATTAATAAGTAAGAAAAATATTAAGCAATATTTAAATCTATAAGATTTAAAAAAATTCAAAAATCTATATTAAATTATAATTAAAAATAAAACCCTATTTGAGAAAATTAAGGGTGGTTATGGTGGAAAAATTAATGTCACATAATGGATCACAAACCCACCTTTAAAATAAAACAATGATATAGGTAATAAAGTAAAAAGTAAAAGTAAAATCAAACATTTAAAAAATTTAGAAAAAAAATATAATATTAAAAAACTAGATCTAAGGTAATTTAAATTAGAAGTTAAATCTTAAGGAAAATTCTAGGGAGTGTAGGATAAATTGGGTTCACCAAAAAATAGAAGGAAATGAATTACTCTATAAAAATAAACAATAAGGTAAATAAATAAATGTAATCAGCTATGTAAAAATTAATCTATATTAATTAGAGCTACCACATATAATTGTAATAAATACATTATAATTAAATGTGATGAATAGAAATACTCAACTCTAAAACTAATAATTCAAGAGTAGTTTTGAAGTTGTGTAGAATTGATCTACTATTTTTAGATAGTAATTGTCATTATATGGCATTGTCTCTAGTTCTACACCCTCTCTAACTACTTTCTAGTTCATTCTTGAGCATTACAATTTTGATCCCAAATCTCAAGGAATGGATCTTCCATATAGACAATGTTAGAATTTCTTATATAAAAAAATACACAATGACTTTCATATAAAAATAATAAAATTTGACAGGGCCATGTCACTCTCCTGTGACAACATGAATATTTTTTCAATCGGAATAGTGTATAAAATTGAATGTATAACTGATTGTGACCATTAAACATCAACCCTCAATCATAATATTCTCTACAATGTTTCATTCTTTCATATTTTTTTTATATTAATCAAAGCTGAAGTAACAAAAATACAGCAGTTCAACAAAGAACTGCATCGGACGTTACATAAAGCAGTCCAATAACAAAACTGTTTGACATAAGAACTCTTGTATTACAAATGACATCATTTTTCAAAACCAGAAACAAGTAGATTTAAATTCATATAAATTGTAGAAATTTAATTACATTGATCATTTTTCAATTTATCTGTTTGTATTCTTAACTAAAAGATAACACCATGAGAAATCCAAAGCATAGAAAGCACTTGGAAATGATTAAAGCTCTCCGCTTGCGTGCCGCACTTTCTTCAAACATTACAGAATTATATCTGAAATGGGTTTCGAAATCCAACGCCATATCTTGAAAAAATGGGAGGGAAAATCCCAAGAAAAGAATGCATTATCTTATCAGTCCGAACCAGGTTGTTTTTCGATAGTAACGACGGCTGCGAAAGAATTCATTAGAAAGTAGTTGAACATCTGACAATACAATAAATATTGTGCCCTAAAAAAGTTAAATATTATATTTTAAATGTTGAGCTCACAGCTCGAGTATTTATAGTATTTATGCTCTCATCAGAATATACGTGCCTGTGAAAATGTTTCCTGTGCGATGTTCTGAAATAAAAGATAGCACATCAGATTTTGTTTCTTGATTCTTCTAATTTACATCATATGCTTTTAGATCCTTGGCATTTGTTACCAAATCATTTGTTATTTCTGTTCTATTTGCTTCAATATATATTCTTATTATGCTCATTGCAAATTATTCTGGATTGAAACTGTGTAAGAATTTTTATATCATCGTTTCTGATCATTCCATGATCCATCATCATCAGAATAATATATAAGCAGAAAGACAGAAGAATGTCAAATTAATTAACTTGCACTGATATTACTATGCTGTCAAATGAAGTTATTACACAGTTTCAATCCAGAAATAACTTGCACTGATCTTATTATGCTGTCAAATTAAGTAAGACTAAACTATAAAAGTAGTTAGTTGGTGATTTTATACTGCTACAAATTGGAACATTTTGCATGTCTCTTTATTCATGTTTTTGTAACATCAAATTCATATATATGGATCCCTTCTCTTTGGTTTAGGTCTGAAAGCAAGCTCTCACAATAGTTTAATAATTTAGTTTTTTTTTTTTTTTAATCTTTGAAATTATAAGACTTCCATGATCATTAATATTTATATATAATTTTTTTGTGAAATTTTAAATTCAATAATTAAAATCAAATAATTTTTTTACTCCATCAAAACTTAATTAACATTTTTTATATTACATTTTATTTCTATATTATATTATTTTTTTATATCACTGTGACTAAATTATATTTATCATCAACTTTCTTTTTATATATTATAATTGAAATATATATTCTTAAGTCATGTTTACAATCATCACCTTCTCTATGGTTGTTAATTTGGGGGGCGGGGGGTACAAAGGTTCTATGAAAGAAAAATATGGTCCAATCCATTGGCATCTTGTATATTTTGATCTAGACAATTCTAGGTAGAAGGGTTCAATGAAAGACAACCTAACCTAGAGGTCTAAATGGTTCTTAGACAACATTGTGCACCAAAAAGTAGAAACAACAATGTATTGTATTAATTTTTAAAATTAACCTTTGAAATGATAGATAATCATACCAAGAAAGAACTTAAACTATTATAGAAAACAAAAAATCACATAGGATTATTTTATACCATGAATTATATTCTAATTTAATTATTTATTTCCTCTAATTTATCTCTAGTTTTTTCTTATTTTCCCAATCTCTCCACTTTCTCTAGATGGTTAGATTCTTCCTTTATTACACCCCTAGTCTACTAATTTTCCTATTTTTCCAATATATCTATTCTACCATGATTTAGGGCATATTTTCTTCACAAATGAAATGTAATATTTAAATACAGAGATAGACAACCAAGATAAGGTAGCTTCAATGAAAGCCTAAAATATATCTTAAATCATAGACTAATTATGTTCTATAAAAAGATGTAAATACACAAAGAGGATTATCACATAAGAGTAAATGAGTATTGATATAGTGTTTAAAAAACTTGATCATGCTATTATTCTTGCTCAATCCTTCTTTTATTTTTTAATTATTTCCCTCTTCTAGTTGAGTCTTTGCTACAATATAATATTTCTGATAATTATCCCATTAGGTTTAAAATTGAATAATTTTTCTCTCATGAGGTTAAAAATGTGTGTTTTTATTTTAATGCTTCTTTCCTAACTTATCAACCACACTAGCCCACATATATCAACTCGGGGATTTGGAGGGTAGGAATTTTCAACCAATTGGGTGGATTGCACTGGATAGAGATAGTAATTGTACTTCTCTATTTTTTATATCTATGCCTATTAACTAGATAAAATTTTGTTGCTATGTATATGACGCTACAAGTTTAGGTCTCCATGCCACCACTATAGTCAAAGATAACTTATTTTCTACTGCGTTTTAGTTATGAGTGGTTGAGATAAATCATTAGAATCATATTAATGATAATCAATCTGCTAGAGATGATCAAATAAAGGTTAGGTTATATTGGTCGTAAGTGGGAGATCAAGTTTCTAAAAAAATAATTTGATCTTTCCAAGTTTATCATACTTTTCAAGGCATCAAATAGAGTAAAGATGAATGTAATTTTCTTAAGGAACTTCTAGATATCGCTCAAGATTTTATGAAGCACTAAGAGTAAGTTTTCAAGGCTCAATTTTTTCATGAATTTGACTATAATTTACAAGAGTGCCTCAAGGTTGTTCCTTTCTGGATAACTTCTAAGTTAATCTTCTATGATTATTGCTCTTCATTATTGATCTCCATGAATCAATTTTTACTATGGACAATGATAAATCTCTTGATTATGAAATTTTCCTATCTAGATTCTATGAGAAACTTTGGAAGTTTTAGGATCTTCATAATGTCTATCTTGAAGCCTTCCATTCTAATTCCTGAGGAAAGGTTATTAAAAAGGAAAAATATAAAGTTGATACAACTTTGACAGTGTAGATGATATATACAATTGGAGATTGATCACTTTGCTCAATGTTTCATATAAAATCATTACAAAATCCATTGCTCTACATTCACCCCACCTTCTTGATTAGATTGTTCATCCTAATAAAATTATCTTCATCAAATCTAGATTTAATATGGATAATATCATTGTGGTTTGGGAAAGTATAGAATGAGCTCAATAATCTCATCAACAAGACATTTTCATTAAAATTTATTTTGCTAAAGCTTAGGATCAAATTGGGTGGCCTTTATCTTTGGAATGCTTCAAGCATTGGTATTTCATTATCAATTTATTTAATTGCTTTCTATGCTATTTATTGATACTTTAGATTGTCTCACTATTAATGACCATCAATGTAGTTTTTATGGCCTCTTCATATCTATTCACCAAGGGTTCCATTTAGTTCACACATTTTATGTGTTTATTGTTGAAGAATTTGAAGTCCTCTTAGCTCATTCAGTTTGTCAAATGCTAGTTAAGGCATTTTATTTACCTAATTTCTCACCTCAACATGGTAATGGCCATTATGCTAATGATTCTTTTCTCACTATTTTGGAAGAAAAAAATAATGTTAAATGAACTCTCGAATGCTTGGAAATTTTTTTTAAAGCTTTATATTCAACTATTTAGTAGAAAAATGGTCAATTTTATAGACAATTCTTCTTACCAAAGCCTCTTTGGCTTAACTATTAGGCATGCAAGTGGATTGATCATGGTGAAATTTTTATATTTTGTTCATCCCTTTCAATTTTTATGCTTCTCTATCAAATTTGTGGTAAGTTGTGAAGCTTGCTAGATTTAAGAAGTAGCTGGCTCATTAGGTTACTAAATCTTAATCTATGGCAGGGAAATTTTATATTTTTTTCAAAATTATTATAGCCACTCATGTATATTATTAATCATGTGTGTTTCCTTCTAAAGCCTCATATTTTATGTTACACAATCTTCTTAGTGATTTTTTTGGGCTTTCTTAAAGAATCATTAAGGTTTCTATTAGGTGGATTCAAAGTACTATTGCCTCCCCCATGATTTAGGATGGTTAAGATCAATTTTCACTCAATCAAGGTTTGGACCTATGTATGATGTAGATCATTTATGCTCTTGAGGGTAATAAGGCTTGAATTTTTTTGGTTCAACATTATATTTCTTCTAGTGACCATGTTGGGAGACCAACTAGGAATGAGAGTGGTATTCACACCCTCCTTATTAAGTTTGTTCATGTTTAAGGGATATTTGTGATGAAGAATATTTGGTAGGATTGGGAAGTTATGAAACCTTAGCTTCTCTAAAGTGGCATTAGTTTTTTATAGTGGTTTTTTTTTCTAGTCAATGAAGTATTGGGTGGTTTCTTAAAATCCAGTGTTAAAATCCTCATCTTGAAAAGACTCCTTGAGTCTATACTTCAACGTTTTCAAAAAATGGGTTAAATCTTTCCCTAATATAATTTAAAAGGTTACTATTGAACTGTAGATTTTGGGGGAAAGGGGATTCTCTAGCACTTCTAGGGCTTTTCACCTAAAAGAAGAGATGTTTTTCACACCCAACACAAAGTGGGTTCATTCAAGATTAAGTGTTAAATGTGTGTGATGTGTGTGAATGGAATGTGTCTAAGCGTTGGAAACTAATGAAAGAAATTATCTATTGAATGAAAAATATTGTAATGCAAAAGTTATTAAAATGAGAATGTAAAATGACCTAAAATGTATGCAAGTTGTAAGAGAACTGAATGGAATAGAAGTGGTGCACCTAGAAACTGAAGTGTGATGTTGAGGACCTCTGGAATCTTCCAGATTTTATTGTGAATGCCACTGGAACACTTATGCCAAGTTGGGCAACTTAGTCCTACTTGAGGGAAAATTTGTCGGAATAGGTTTCAGGGAAATGGGTGTCCAGATTTGCATATATCACTTTTTCAGGCCTGGTAGTGGAACTAATTCACCAATGATGGCGACTTAGTCCACCTATGACTTTCAAGAATCTTGAGATTGGAATTTGTGGCTATCAACTTGTACTTCTATTTCTGATAGAGAACTAGATCTGAATCTTTAGATTTTGACCTTTAAGTTATCTTCAAGCTCCTTTTAGGGGTTTGTTGACTTTGAATGATGTTCATGGGATATTGATGCCTTTTAGCACCTTTTCTATGACAAATATACATACAAGACCTATAAAACACACATGCAAAGAGGTGAAAAGGGGGTTAGGGTTAGAGAATAGGGGTTTGCTTTAGTCAAACCCCATTTTGGTAATCAAACCCTAGATAATGAAATGGAATGTAAAGGGAAAGATGATTGAGCAACATGCAAGTGCAACAACCCACCAAACCCTTGATGGAGAAGTTTAAAGATATGCAAGTAATCAACTCCAATGGATGAATTCTTGAAGTGCTTAGAGTCCTTGAATGCTTGAATCGAGGAAGATAGATTGCTTGATGATGAGAGAATGAGGAGGATGAAAATTATGGAAAACCCCTTTATTTATACTTCATATGCCCTACTTTCTAGAAAATAGGTCATCATAGGTCGACCTTAGGGTTTAGAAGACAATATCCCGCCAAAAATTTGGAATAATTTTGATTTTTAAGCCTAATTGGAGTAAGTCACCTAGGGTGGTGACCTTTCCTCATTAGGGAAAATTGGCTAATTGTCAAGAATTAAAGTGTGATTAATGTTGTTTAATGGGATTTTCTTTTGAAACACACTTAAGTGGGGCCTATAAGTGCATAAAGGGGTCATTTTAACATAAGAAAGATCCAATTTATTGATGAAAAGCCTACGAAAGTGTGAGAGTTTGTTACAAATCCTTACAACACTTTGAAATAGGGCTTGGTAAGTGATAAAAAGAGGTTTTTTATGTGAATTATAATCGAAAGGTCCTAGAAAAGCTGGAAAATGTGTTACAACACTTCACAATACCTTTGTAAAACATCTTTAGGTTTTTATTGATTTACAAGCATTAAAGGCGTAATGTGAATGTGTTGGCCACATTTCAACATTAAATCTAGGAAAAATCAGGCCAAAATCGATAGGAAAGGCCCAAATGAGTGAAAATATCAAGGATAAAGTTTTCTACATTACATTTAGCCCCCACTTTAGTGAGAGGATGAACTTGCTTCAAAATCACACTAAAGTAGCCCAACATGCATATCGAGAGGGATCCAAATGCACTCATGTTAGCAAGATGAGACAACAATAATCAAGAGGGATGATCAAGCCCCTAGGATCAAGATCCCATGGAAAACCAAATATTAGTAAAAAAATATCACATAAGAAAGTGATGTGAAAGAATGAAAGGGAAGGGAATATCGGATCAAGCTTCAACCATTTGTCCAACTAGTTGTGGATTAGATCTAGGTTGTTTGTCTATAAAGAATGTGTACTCACTCTGAGGTGACATAACTCATGGATGCCCGCCGAGTGGGAAGGCCAAAAAGGGTGAGAAAAGTACACTCACAACTAGTATGCACTCACACACATGCAAGTGGCTATGGGGAAAGTTGTGCCACTAGTTGGGCTTCCCGCTTAACCATACCAATGTTATACCTCCTCATAACTTTGATAAGGCGTTAGAAAAGAATGGTTTTCAAGCTTCATGAGACAAGCAAAGCTTCATATTCTTGGAGCTCATGAACAAGTGCAAGATGGCACCAGAGGCATGCACGCTATGTTATGCAAGGTGGCCATATAACCAATGCAAAAATGTAAAATGTAAAATAAAAAGGAATGTTCAAAGGATTCTTTCTTAGTTCATGTCATTTCTTTAACTTAGGGAAAATTGTGTCTAATGTCTCCAAGAGAGGACCAATCAAAGAATATAAAATTTGCAACTTAGGGGATGCAGTGTGTCACATCAAGCCACCAAGAGGAATGTAATATGCTAAGATAGATCATATTCATGAAGGAAATTATACCCAATGTCATCCACAAAGTGATGAACACATCGTATGAAATAATAAGGCTACACTGAGAACCAAGAAAAAGGAAAAAAATTGCAAAAAAAATAATGCCAATGTATGCCCTCAGTTTAAAGGAATTGTGAAACACTGTAAGTATATGAGAAAGTTCTTTAAATTAGAAAAATAAAAAGTGAAAAAAGAAAGAGAATACATGAGAGAAAACATGGAAAGCCCCTATTGGTGTTCTTTCCAACTAAGCTTTGAAATCCTCTAAAGGGTAGCCAACCCTTATTCTTAAGAATCTTCAAAGCTTGTGGCCAACAAACGAGCAAAGGATTTTGAGGTCTTTGCTCCTACTCTTTAGGCTCTGTCGGACCAAGGAGGGTATCCCCTATTGTGTTCATGTGATATTTAATGCCTCAAGAACACTTCAACACATAGATCTATTCCTACTAAGGGAAAATAGACATTATTCATCATAGGTTTGGCCGACCTTTGAACTTGAATAACTATCTACTGCCAGGAATACAAGTATTTACAATGTAAGGAAACTCAGGTGCAGAAACAGCTTCCTACACTAATCTCTAAAGGAAAGTATTGTGCAAATTCTTTTAAATCCTTACAATTTCAGATTCATTAA
Source organism: Sequoiadendron giganteum (assembly GCA_007115665.2). Lineage (NCBI taxonomy): Eukaryota > Viridiplantae > Streptophyta > Pinopsida > Cupressales > Cupressaceae > Sequoiadendron > Sequoiadendron giganteum. Next base: position 696,601,469 of record CM021101.1, read on the forward strand.
CTACTTTAACAATTATATTGCAGCCATATACCATGCATACAGAAAATAGAGAATGACACAATGATTTACCCTGGAGAAAACCTTTTGGTAAAAAACCCCAGCACTCCAAAACCTACACAATGTATTATCTTCAACACAATGGTTACAACACACTTGCAATGCAAGTTCTTTCAGGAGACAATCGACACTCAAAGACAAATCCAGTAGCACGAGATCATACCAACAATACACTATTTTTCTATCATAGTCTGTAACCCTAAAAAATGCTTATATCATGCGCTCTCCTTTTTAGGACCACATGTCTTGCATGTCTTCACCCATCATTGAATCTTCTAGAAATAGCTCTTACGTGTCATAGGAATCCATGATAACTGTTTCAGCCATGATCTCCTTACACACAATTCAAGATGTTGACACATCAAGTGGAGTGACACATCAACATGCCAACTAGACATGTACACTCACACTTAATTACATTATTTGCAAGAAATACATTTTACAAAACAAATAATAAGAATAGGAATTATCCAAGGTTGAGACACCTTATTCCTAACATACGAGACTTGCATCTCAGAATGAATAAGATTTGATTAAGTATTGTTCTAACTTTGAATCCATAACTAGGTATTTAATTTATTCATCAGATTACATGAGTCCCTAACAAATGTGCCAGTGCCTCATCAATTGGGAAATGGGGTCAAATGTGAAATACTATGTAATATACAAAAAATTTAACCCTGAAATGAATGGACTATTTTCATAATGAATTACATTACAAAAAACTCATAGTATTTAAAGTATTACTTCTTACCGAATCCTTTTCAAATTATCGGATACCTAGATGACCCTCTTCAAGTATTTAATTAACTCTTTGAGTTAAAGCATGGAACAAAATCATACATTCAACTAAACCATTAAAGATAAATGAAAAGATACTTGATATTTTCATTTATGATCTACAACAACTATACACAGGAGAGCACATACTTTAATTTTATAGATTTTTTTTTATATCAGTCATTTGCATAAAACTATTTAGGCTATTCCATACAAAATTTATATCCAAGACGATTAGCTAGCAGATTCATCAAGAATTCTGCATGACATATTTGTTCACTATTCCTGTATTTTACCTAGACTGTTTTGGACTCAAAATTTTGAAGTTTGTAATGAGCCTTGAAATCTCTTTTATAGTGTAAGATACCAACAAGCATCAGACTTATTACAGTTACATTTCACAAAAAAATCATTTCAAAACAAAATTTCATCGACATTTCAATATTCCCAAATTGTTAGATGTAACCATTTACCGAACAGGGGAATCAAAATTTCCATACAAGCTACCAAAAATAGTTGACACCATCACCATTTAAAATTTTTGTTGAGGCCTTGTAACCCATATCTACATCGAACCCAAAAAATAGCAAGCATCATCATCACAAAATATGCAACCAAGACAATTACACCATCATCTAGAAATTGAACCAACACCTAGGCCATGGTGCATGCGACCACTCTGCGTGTTAGCCACATTAGGAAGGGAAAAAACTACTCCATCTTCCTTATCAACACACTATTTATCATTAGAACCAGCAACTTCACATGATGCCATTGCAGAAATTGGGGAAACTACGAGGACCTCTTCGTTGACACCAACCAACCCAGTTAAAGCCATGAGGAATTGGCCATAACTGGAGTCAATCTCCATATCATTATCACTAGGGCTACCAAAGACATCAATGGGTGAATTTTTCCCTCCTAGAGAACCCCGACCATATCTTATCTTGGCTTTTGGTCTCCACTCAAACTCTCCAGACCTCTTCTCCTCGCCACACACCGCCTCCTTTCCAATTGTAGTTTGGCCTTTAAACTGAGAGTTGCACCTAGTAACTACTAGGACAAGCTTCATTTATTTTAATCTTCAGGCTGGAAGCGCCTTGAAGATTACTCTACTCATGTAGTGTCATATCATCATGCAACCTTTGTACATTAACCTTGGAAGACCTACAAACAAATGATAGAGAAGCAACTGACCTACTCATCTTAAATCAATATTCAAAACCTTCACAAGAGCACTCACCACCAATCGTAGAAGCACATAAAATTTTTGAGTCCTACTTGAAATGATGAATATGATGAGCATTCATCCATATTTATTGAGAAAATTAATGATGTTGATCATCAATGCTTCGAGAGAAACATGAGTGAGCGAGTGATTATTCATTGGCGTATATTTCACCACTATCAATTCCCACATATATTGAAATCGATGTACAATTATTCATAATTGCTAGGAAGTGGCTCTTCACATGCATGAAAATAAAATTGATATCCTCTAAAGAGAAAACACCATTAATTCTCACCATTTGGAGAGCTCAAATAACCATCACATGGCCAATTTTGTTCTCCAAATGTGAGTCGTCGATTAGTCGCTGAGATGGCCCCTTGGATGATTCGGATTGAGTTAAAGATATTTGAAAATTTCATGATGTTGCATGGAAAATCCATCGGCCAATGGTGTCTCCCTTAGTCAGAAGGCATGTCCACCAGCTACGGGCCCCATCCAACCTCACTTCGTCATGAACAGAGTCCACATGGCACCATCATGTGGATCGTGCAGGATGTTAGGTAGCATAATTTCATACTCTATGTGGCACACATGCTACATCTCAGATTGAGACCAGATGGTTAGTTAGATTCGTCGATCCACCGCCACATAAGACCAAGCTGATAGTGGGGATTGGATCCCACATAAAATAGAAGACATGTGGTGCAACCACACACACCACGTGACCCAACAAAAATGCACTATTTAAATATTATGCGATGTGCCCACTGGGCTTCGGAATTAGCCGTTTCATGCGACAGATTGGATTTTTGCATGTGAAAACATAATTAGTTATAAAATATGGCCTTGGGCTAGGTTAATTGGTGATGACCCCTCAGAAAGATTAAAGACTTAGGACTTAAGTCTTTAAAAGAAAAAATATTTTGAGTCGACTATGGAATATATATATATATATATAATTAAAAGGGCACCCAATAATCGGTAGGCTTAGGCAAAGGGGGTCAATAAAGACAACAGGAACGATGGCATAGGTATTGACTAGAACAACCAATAGCCTGATATAGTGGCTCAACATGAAAATATATCGCAAGGGTTTAAGGTTTGAGAAAATTGAACAAGGGTACGAGACCTTAAACCATAGCATAAAACCATCAAGCACAAGGGTGAGAAATCATTAAAATTTCTATGAAACCAGCAAAAAATGTTAAATTTCAAAAGCTCCATCAATGGCTCCAGCTCAGGGACACATACCCCTAGTGCGTATAGTAAGAATCCAAATCTCTAGTAGAAGAAAACCAACCCGAAAGACAAAAAAATGGAGCTTGTTTGGACAAGACAAGTAGAAACAAAACAAAAGATACAAACGACACCTATATACAAAATTTACATAATTGTACAAAGTTTTCCCTGTTAGGAAATCTCAACCAAATCCACTAGCCTCAATTTGTAGGCTTGGTGTATCAATATTTTCCAAGCTTTGGAGCCAAATATTTTCTTTGTCAAAGGTCATTATTTCACATACATGCATTGGATGAGTACATATACTAGGCAATTCCCAATGATCTGTATCATCATGATAGGTACCAATGATCCCATATGCTTCAGGACTGCCTTGTTTACTAATCTCAGGCTTGTCAAGTGGAAATGTAAAAAGGAAACATCCATATTCCACTTGATCATATTTACTCTACATATCAAAATGAAAACCTTCAAGATAACGATGCAAAATACTAGGCCCATAATCTCTTAAAACATCAGAAAGAAAGGAAATAGACTCAAGAATGTCTTCACCCTGCTTCACATAGATGCCACCCTTCTGAAGTGAAAACAAATTCATAATGATACCCAAGAGATGAGGAGCATCAACAAATAACTCAACTACACACTCATGTTCAATGATATCATGCCCCACATCATTTGGATGCCTTATACATGAGCCAAATTACCATTCGTCATTTTTGAGCCTCGAATCCAATCCATAATCTATATGTGTATCAAAATATGTAGCTCAGCCAAAAATTATTGAAACTCTTCCCTCAATAATGCACACATAATTGTCCAAGATTTTTCCATTAGACTCAAAATTTACACACTAAAAAGTGACACCTTTGTCCTCATATTCTTCATAAATCTTAAATTCAAAGTGCTCTTCTTCTTGTGAATGAGGTATTTGCAATTCATTCTCATGAAGAGGATTATATTTTTGGGATAGGCATTGAAGGAATTTAAACTCTCCTTGATCCTTAATTTTATCCTCCATAGTATTAAAAAATGTGGGAACTTCATAAGCATTCCCATCAATCAACTTGTTAATGCATTGCTCATAATCATACCCTAGCCATGCATCCAAAGCATCATCAGAATAGACTCAAAAAAAGGATTATCCTTGCACCAACAAAGGGATTCATCTTTAGCGACTGCCATGGAAAGGTTCATCAAAAAGGGGGTTTTTTATTACTTTCATTTTGGTTAGGGAATCCTTTACTCCCTTTATGTGGTGATGCAAACTCTACAGCCTATCAGGATAATCAAAATCCCTGTAAGTTCTTTAGAGAGGGTCCACCTTCATTTGGTAAGGGTGATCATATGCAACAAAAGAAAGACATGACTCAATATCATCAAAACTACCACAACATGAGAATCCATCAATAGTAAGGCCGCATTCAGACCCCTCAGACTGAATATCATAGCTTCTGCTATCAATATCTTGATCATTGGAAAAAAACTGAACACCATCAACATTAGAATCATAGCCATTGATCAAATCACATGATGGGGAAGTCATTCGGACGTCACCCAAGTCTTCATCATTCAATACCTCCCAGGAGCTGGAGTCAGACACATCATACCTTCCATCACAATGTAGGTCACAATCCTCATCAATTTGGTGATGATCTACCCATATATCACTATTATATTTGTTACAATCATTATATATTCTGATTCATCTTCTACATCTCTTTGCATTATTTCTTGCTCTTCCTCAACAGGGCTATGACCATCATTATTTAGAAGCATTCGATGTTGTGCATGGTTACTCCCAGTTCCTTCTACCAATTTCATCCAGTCAATTACTTAGCCTAAAATTTTAGGCTTCAATTCCTCTAGCAACATACTTCTTCCTAACCGGTATATTTGACAAAACAAGTCAATAGACATTGACTCTTTAGGCCTGAAATTTTTTGTTATTTGCAACAACATATCCACAAATCTATGGAGCATGTCATAAGACAATTCACCTTGACCTCTTCTTATTTCACAAAGTCTTTTAGCATAACAAGCATGTTCAACTCTACTTGAATCTTGTGCACATTTCACTTGGGGCTCACTATGATCTGTATGTTGTGGCAATGGAGATAGTGAGGTATAAGGAACCTTATCTTCTTGGAATGATTCCTCACTAATTGATTCATTGATCACACTTACACAAAATGTGCTAGAATGACTAGCATTAGCAATTAAGCATCCTTTCATCATTGAATACTTCATATTATTTTCAATATCCATAGCAATTTGATATGCTTGGCGAAGTGTTGTGGGCTCTTTATATCTTAATAGATAACTCATCTTTTTATCAAATGCACTTATGTACACAACCAAACATTCAACATAATTTGGTCTTATACTTTAAAGAATCTGCCTTATGATCTTTAAAAATATGAGATTAAAAGAAGGAACCAACTCATCCTCCTCTTTATGGATGTCCATAAAACTTTTCCTCACCAGGCTTGGGTTCACTCTCTCACAAAACTGTTTCATGAATGTTAGCTTAAATTCATACCAATAATGTATTGAAGTTGTTGGTAGAAAAGAGAACTAGTCCCTTGCATCTCCTTTTAGAGACTGAACAAACAACTTTATGACAACATCTTCAAAATTCAATTCATAATCTCCCATCACATCAACAAATTCTTTCAGATGCTTTCTTGTTGATTCATCCTTTGCACCATTAAACTCAGGTACCTTTTCTCTAATTTTAAGCGATACATCATTTGGATAACCATGAATATTACTATACTCTATAGCATTGTATCTTTTCGTACTAAAATTTCCCTGACGTGACAAATGATATCCATTATGTATTGTTGCACTCATATTTAAATATCAGGGTATACAATTTGATAAGGCAATTCTACCTCGTCTTTGTAAGCCTTGCCAGACTTTGCCAAAGAGTAGTTCAAACTCTCTTTGTACCTAAGCTCTCAAACCTTTACAGTACAATTTTTATCTATTTTTCTTAGGATTTAAAACATAACATGCTTCTTTATTACAATTCATGAATTCCACATTACACTCTAGAAACATGCAATACTCAACTAGAATTTCCCTCTATCAGTGCTTCTTCACTTAATTGGGAACCAATTACCTTTCTAATCTTGAAGATTTCTTAGAAAATACTTGATGAATCATGAAATATGTCTATGAGAATACCTGGAATGTTGCAACAACTACTGAACTCTTATGTGACCACCAATTTGTAGATTTGGAACTTCCACATGTTCTTCATCAGGTTCTCAAGAATCTTCAAAGCTTGTGGCCAACAAATGAGAAAAGGATTCTAAGGTATTTGCTCCTACTCTTTAGGCTCTGTGGGACCAAGGATGGTATTCCCTATTGTGTTTATTTGATATTTAATACCTCAAGAACACTTCAACACACAGATCTATTCCTACTAAGTACAAATAGAGATTATTCATCATCGGTTTGGTCGACCTTTGAACAAATAACCATCTACTGCAAGGAATAAAGTATGTACACGACTCGCATCTCAAAATGAATAAGATTTGATTACTAAGTATTGTTCTAAATTTGAATCCACAGCTAGGTATTTAATTTATTCATCAAATTGCACGAGTCCCTAATAAATGTTCCAGTGCATCATCAATTGGGCAACAGATTCAAACATGAAATACTCTGTAATATACAAAAAATTTAACCTTGAAATTGTTGAGAAATTATGTCTCAACTTCCAGCTTGAAGCCCCACCCTTAATGTCTTGGCATGGAAATTTGTTTATTTCAGCCTTCACCACCATACCGCGACAGTTAAATCTATTTCTGGCAGTGCTTGGCTTGCGGCTGGCTTGGCGGTTACCGCAGTGGCCATGGTGAGACCGCCAGTGATTGGCTGGTGGTTACCGCAATACCGCGGCCAGCCAAAGGGCTGACTGTGGTGGCCGTGATAAGCCGCTTATGGCTGGCTTGGCGGTTACTGCCATACCGCGGCTAGCCAAGTGGCTGACTGCGGTGGCTGTAGTAAGACCGCCAGCAGTCTGCCTGGCCGGTTACCATGGTACCGCAGTGTGCCTTGGAGCTGGCCATGGTAGCATGGTAAGGTAAATGGTGAGCTCGGTATGCTTACCGCCATACCGCAGGGGGAGCTAGGGTGAACCACGATAGCACGGTAAAGTCTGTGGGTGAGCTCGGTGACCTGGTTTGACCGAGTTGGACTCGGGTCAGAAAGCGATAGTGAATAAGGTGTTGACACGTGGCTCAGTGTCAGTCGATTATTGGCTAGAGGCCCAAAGTCTAAGCAGCAGTTATTGTAGGTTGATTCAGGGTGGCGAACAGGACCCGATTTGGGTAATAGCTTTAATGCCTAGGTGGCCCAATGCAATGAGATCGGTATGGGCAGATCTTTGGTGCTATTGGTTTAGACATGATTGTACCTGGTGATCAGTGGTTGACTGACAGACTTGAATGCAATGTGTGACTTGAGGAAGTGGTTTACATATTGTTGTGAATGAGTTTAAAGTGAAGTGTGTGAGAGAAGAATTCTGACTTGCCGTTGTGAGCTGATCAGAGAAGACTGTATCTTTGTATGTAACCATTTTTGTTATTGTAATACAATTAGTCTGACTTTGTGTGGTGGGTTTTTTACCTGAAAAGGTTTTCTCATGTATATCTTGTGTCAACTGTGAATGCTCAACTTTGTATTATTTATTCTACTCTCATGTATTCATCTCAAGTAGTTTTAGAAGCTATTGGAACTGGTTTATGCTTTACTCCTCTGTTGTATTAGTGCTAAGGGAATGTATTCCGCACTGTTGGGTCTCTAGATTCTTGCATGTTTTTCCCTTCAAGTGGCATCAGAGCTTGGCCAGTTAGGTTATCCTTGTAGGAAAGATTAGTTTTTTGTGCTAATATTGTTTCAGTGGGAGTCTTGCATTGTTAAAACTTGTTTCTATTTGAGATGGCGAGTTAATCTGGTAGAATTGATATTGAAAAATTCAATGGCAGTAACTTTGAGTTATGGAAACTCAAGATAGAAGACTTGCTTATGGATAGAGATCTCTGGATTTTTGTCTCTAGAACTAAACCACAAAGCACTACACAAGAAGCTTGGGATCTTACTGATAGAAAAGCAAGAGGTTTGATAAGACTGAGTCTAGCCGATTCTATTCTCCTGAACGTTCATGAGGAGCAGTCTATAGCTTCATTGTGGAAGAAGCTTGGTGATATTTATCAAGGAAAGTCCCTAGTAAATAAGTTATTCCTGAGGAAGAAGTTGACTCCTTGAAGATGGACGAAGGTGCATCTGTTGTAGACCAACTGAACTCGTTTAATATGAGTGTTACTCAGCTGGCATCTATAGGTGTAAAGATAGAGGAGGAAGATCGTTGCATGCTCTTGTTGTGTTCGTTACCTGATAGCTAGGATCATCTTGTGGTGGCCATTGGAAGCACTACTACTACTTTCAAGATGGAAGACGTTGTTGCCTCATTTCTATCTGAAGGAAGTCTTCAGAGATGGCTAGTGAGGCTCTTATTGTTCGAGGAAGACCAAAGGAGAAAGGCAAGAAGAAGGACAAGAAGTCAAAATCCAAATCTGCAGGGAGATCAAAGTCTCCTGGTAAAAATTTCAAGGTGAGATGCTGGAACTGTGGGCAACCTAGTCATATCAGGAAGGACTAGAAGGAGAAGAAGAAGAAGAATGCTTTTGACAATGAATCTTCTCAAAGTGATGCAAAAGCCTTCATTGCAACAGCCTTGACAACTCAGGCATCGCATGATGTCTGGTTGGTTGACTCAGGTGCATCTTTTCACATGGCATCCAATAGAGAATGGTTCTCTAAATACGAGAAGTATGATGGTGGAAAGGTGTACTTGGCAAGTGATTCAACACTAGAGATCATTGGCAAAGGGAGAGTCATAATTCAATTCCCTAACAAGAGAGTCAAAGGTATTGGTGGCGTACTTCACATACCAGGTCTGGCTCAAAATCTTCTCTATGTTAGTAAGTTAAATGATGCTGGTGTAGAAGTTTCTTTTTCTAGTAAGGGATGTAAAATGGCTAGAGGTGCAATGGTGTTGGCTATGGGTGTACGTACTGGCACTCTATACAAGCTAGATGCATGTCCTATTCTTTGTAACAGTGCCTCTGTAAAGTCATGTAATGCTGCACCTATAGAGAAAGATGAAGACTCTTCTCTGACTACAAATGCTATGGAGGTAAAACTCCCAGCTGAGAAGACTATTCTATGGCATCACCAACTTGGTCACATTAGTGAAAAAGGTTTAAAGACCTTGAAGAATAAAAACCTTGCAAAAGGGCTTGATGATTGTAACCTTGAGTTCGATTTTTGCGAAAATTGTATCTATGGAAAACAACACCGTGTTTCTTTTTCTTCTAGTCCTCACAAATCTTTTGGTATACTAGATTATGTTCATTATGATGTATTTGGTCCAGTAAATGTTCCTTCGTTATCGAAGTCTAGATATTATGTTTCTTTTATTGATGACTGTTCGAGAAGGGCATTTGTATACTTCATTAAAAGTAAATCAGAAGTGTTCAGTCAGTTTAAAGAATTTAAGTCTTTGGTTGAGAATCAGACTGGAAGGAAAATTAAGTGTTTGAGGATAGACAATGGTGGTGAATTTTGTTTTGTAGATTTTGAAAGGTATTGTACTGATCATGGAATTAAAAGGCAGAAGACAACGCCTTACACTCCACAACAAAATGGCTATGGCTACAGCATATTATTTAATAAATAGATCTCCTTGTTCAGCTCTTGTTGACAAGACACCTTTGGAAGCATGGTTTGGAAAGAAGCCCTCTCTGAGGCATGTTTGTGTGTTTGGCTGTGAGGCATATGTTTATGTGCCAAATGAAAAGAGATCTAAATTGGATAACAAGGTTGTCAAGTGTATTCTCATTGGCTATGGAGTTGGTGTGAAAGGATACAAGCTTTGGAATCCTAATACTGAGAATGTTTTGTACAACAAAAGTGTGATATTTCGTGAGCTAAAACCTTTAATTAGTGATCAACAGCTTGGGACAAATCAGAGTGACAAGAACAAGGATGCAATTGAGATTCCCCAAACTCCAGAAAGGGAAGAGTTGCATGGTGTTCCTGAGACTGAGGAGAGCTCAAGCAGCTCTAGGAGTTCCGATGATGAAGAACAACCTCAGCTTGTGGGAAAGATCAACTCAAGAAAAAAGGAAACCTGATAGGTATGGGTTCTCTATGTTAGATTCAAATTGTATCTATGCTTTAATTACTAATAATGATGAACCTAGGACTATAAGAGAAGCAATCAACATGATTGATTCAAATTTTTGGTTGGAGGCCATGAATGAAGAAATGGTTTCTTTGAAAAATAATGACACCTGGAATTTGGTGACACTACCTAAAGGGAGAAAGCCTATTGGCTGTAAGTGGATATTCAAAAAGAAGACAGGTCTTGATGGCAGGGTTGAAAAGTACAAGGCTAGACTAGTTGCAAAAGGTTTTTCTCAAATTGAGGGAATAGATTGTGGAGATATTTTTTCCCCTGTAGTAAAGTTGACATCCATCAGATTTTTATTGTCATTGGTAGCTGTGTATGAATTTGAAATTGAGCAGATGGATGTGAAGATAGCGTTTCTCCATGGTGAGCTGGAAGAAGAAATTTACATGTCCCAGCCTGAGCATTAAGTTGAAAGAGGTAAACAAAATCTGGTTTGCAAATTAAACAAATCTCTCTATGGTTTAAAACAATCTCCTAGAATGTGGTACCAGATATTTGACACATTTGTGCTGTCAATTGGGTTTGTGAGATCAAAATCTGATCATTGTATTTATTTTAAATTTGAGAATGATCGTGTGCTTGTTATCACCCTATATGTGGATGATATGTTATTTATTGGAAATATCAAGACTATGATTTCTGACCTTAAATATCAGTTGTTTGCAAAGTTCAAGATGAAAGATCTTGGTGCAGCTAGGTACATTCTTGGAATAGAGATTACTAGGGACAGAACAAGCAGAAAGCTTTGGGTCAATCAGAGTAAGTATGTGAAGAAATTTCTGGAGAGGCTTAGCATGGATGAATGTAAGTAGCTTGTTGTTCCTATCATGCATGGAACTAAGCTGTCAATTGATGAGTATCCAAAGTCTTCTACTGAGATGGAGGACATGACCAGTGTGCCTTATGCAAGTGCAATAGGCAGTTTAATGTATGCTATGGTCTGCACAAGACCAGACATTGCGCAAGCAGTGGGAGTTCTAAGCCAATTTATGGAAAATCTGAGGAGATCACATTGGGATGCTGTGAAGAGAGTTTTCAGGTATCTGAAGGGGACTTCAGAATTTGCATTATGTTACCATGGCAATATGGTTGCATCAAAAAAAACTATCAGTATCCAAGAGTATGTTGATTCAGATTGGGCAGGGGACATTGACAATAGGCGATCCACCAGTGGATACACTTTCATGCTGAATGGTGGAGCTATCAGTTGGATGAGCAAGCAACAGGTTGTAGTTGCTTTATCCATGACAGAGGTCGAGTACATGGCTGCAACTCATGCTTGTAAGGAAGTTGTTTAGCTGAGGCATTTGTGTTCAGATATTGGATTTGATGCTGGGCAGATTACAATTTGTTGTGACAGTCAGAGTGCCATTTGTTTGGCAAAAAATTTGACTTTTCATGCCAGGACCAAGCACATTGATGTGTAGTATCACTTTGTGAGGGATATGGTTGAAGATGGCAGGGTCAGTCTGGAAAAGGTGGATACCTTGAAGAATGTTGCAAACGCTTTGACAAAGCCTATGAGTACAAACAAGTTCAGATGGTGCACCGAATCGATGGGCCTTGGGGCCTATGATAGACAGTGATTTTTCAATGCCATGGGGTTAGCTGGAAGTGTTCGCTAAGTGGGAGCTTGTTGAGAAATTATGTCTCAACTTCCATCTTGAAGCCCCACCCTTAATGTCTGTGCGTGGAAATTTGTTTATTTCGGCCTTCACCACCATACTGCAGTGGTTAAATCTGTTTCTAGCGGTGCTTGGCCTAGCAGTTACCACCATAATGTGGCCAGCCAAAGGACTGACTGCAATGGCCATGGTAAGCCGCTTGTGACTGGCTTGGTGGGTACCACGGCCAACCAAAGGGCTGACTGCGGCTGGCTTGGCGGTTACCACCATACCGCAGCCAACCAAGTGGCTGACCACGATGGCCATGGTAAGACCACTAGCAACTATCTGGCGGTTACTACGGTACCGTGGCCAGCCAAAGGGCTATCTGCAGTGGCCATGGTAAGACCGCCAGCAGTCTGCCTGGCCGGTTATCGCGGTACCGCGGTGTGCCTTGGAACCAGTCGTGGTAGCGCAGTAAGGTAAATGGCGAGCTCGATATGCTTACCACCATACTGCAGGGGGAGTTCGGGTGAACTGCGGTAGTGTGGTAAAGTCTATGGGTGAGCTCGGTGAGCTCGATGACCTAGTTTGAGCGAGTTGGACTCAGGTCAGAAAGCGACAACGAATAAGGTGTTGACACATGGATCAGTGTCAGTTGATTATTGGCTAGAGGCCAAAAGTCTAAGCAAAAGTTATTCCAGGTTGATTCAGGGTGGTGAACAGGACCCGATTTGGGTAATGGCTTTAATGCCTAGGTGGCTCGATGCAATGAGATTGGTATGGACAGATCTTTGGTGCTATTGGTTTAGACATGATTGTATGTGGTGATCGGTGGTTGAATGACAAACTTGAATGCAATGTGTGACTTGAGGAAGTGGGTTACATATTGCTATGAATGAGTTTAAAGTGGAGTGTGTGAGAGAAGAAGTCTGACTTGCTACTATGAGCTGATCATAGAAGACTGTATCTTTTTGTGTAACCATTTTTGTTACTGTAATATAATTAGTCTAATTTTGTGTGGTGGGTTTTTTACCTGAAAAGGTTTTCCCACGTATATCTTGTGTCTATTATGAATGCTCAACTTTTTATTATTTATTTTAATCTCATGTATTCATCTCAAGTAGTTTTAGAAGCTATTGGAGCTAGTTTATGCTTTACTCCTCTATTGTATTAGTGTTAAGGGAATGTATTCCACACTGTTGGGTCTCTAGATCCTTGCATGTTTTTCCCTTCGGAAATGAATGAACTATTTTCATAATGCATTACATTACAAAAAATTCATAATATTTAAAGTATTACTTCTTACCAAATCCTTTGTAAATTATCAGAGACCTATGACTCTCTTAAATTATTTAATTAACTCTTTGAGTTAAACCATGGAACATAATCATACATTCAACTAAACCATTAAAGATAAATGAAAAGATACTTGATATTTTCATTTATGATTTGCAACAACTGTAGATAGGAGAGCACATCCTTTAATTTTATATATTTTTTTTTATATCAGTCATTTTCATAAAACTATTAAGACTATTCCATACAAAATTCATACCCAAGACGATTAGCTAGCAGATTCATCTAGAATTTTGCATTACATATTTGCTCACTATTCCTATATTTTACCTAGACTATTTTGGACTCAAAATTTTGACCTCTGTAATGAGCCTTGAAATCTTTTTTATCTAGCATAAGAGACTAACAGGCATTAGGCTCATTATAGTTACATTTCACAAAAAAATCATTTCAAAATAAAATTTCATCTAAATTTCAAATTTTCGACACAGTTAGATCATAATAATTTACTGAATAGGGGAATCAAAATGTTCATACAATCCACCAAAACCAGTCGACACCATCACCATTGCAAAATGTTGTTGAGTCCCTATAACCCATATCCACATCAAACCCAAAAAATAGCAAGCATCATCATCACAAAATCTGCAACCAAGACAATTACACCATCATCTAGAACTCAAACTAGCACTTGGGCCATGGCACATTTGACCACTCCGTGTCTTCGCCACACTAAAAATTGAAACAATTGCTCCTTCTTCCTTATCAACACACTTTTTATCATTAGAACCAACAAATTCACATGGTCCCATCAAAAAAATTAGGGAAACTGCAATGACCTCTTAATTCACACTAGCCAACCCAGCTTAAGCCATGAGGAATGGGCCATGTAATTGGAGTCAATCTCTATATAACTATCAATAGAGCTGCCATTGAAATGAATGGGTGAAATTTTCCTTCCGAGAGAGCCCCAACCATATCTTATCTTGGCTTTTGGTCTCCACTCAAACTTTGCACACCTATTATCCTCTCCACACACTACCTCCTTTGCAATTGTAGTTTGGCCTTTAAACCGAGGGTTGTACTTGGTAACTACTGGGATGGGCTCTGTGTATTTCATCTTCAGGTTGGAAGTGCCTTGAAGATTAATCTACTGATGTAGTGGCATATCATTGTGTTACCTATGTACATTAACCTTGGTAGACCTACACACAGATGATGGATAAACAACCAACCTACTCATCTTGCACCAATATTCAAAACATTCACAAGAGCAATCACCAACCATCGTAGAAGCAAATAAAATTTCTAACTCCTAATTGCATTGATGAATGTGATGAGCCTTCATCCATATTTATTGAGAAAATTGATGATGTTGATCATCAATGCTCCAAGAGAAACAAGAGCGAGCAAGTGATTATTTGTTGGCATATATTTCACCACCGTTAATTCCCAGGTACATGAAAATTGATGTACAATTCTTCATAATTTCCAAGAAGTGGCTCTTCACATGCATGGAAATCAAATTGATATCCTCTGATGAGAAAATTCCATTAATGGTCACCATTTTCAGAGCTCAAATAACCATCACATGGCCAATTTTTTCTTCAAATGTGATTCATTGATCAGTCGTTGAGATGGCCCTTTGGATGACTCAGATTGAGTCAAATATATTTAAAAACTCCATGTTGTTGCATGGCAAGTCCATCGGCCAATGGTGTATCCCCCAGTCAGAAGACACATCCACCACTCATGGGCCCCATCCAACCTCACTTCGCCACCAGCAAAGTCCACATGGTGCCATCGCACGGACCACACGAGATGTTAAGTGTAGACATCCAAAATCGATCACTTCCATATGATCAAAATTGACTACTCTATTTATCTAGTTCATTACATAGTGATTAAATAATTTATTTAATCATTATTTCATTTTCTGCCTAAGGTTCCTAAAGTATGTAATTAAATAAATTAGATACTTTACCTTACCCCCTTTCCTTCTCTAAATTAAATAAACATGAAAACTTATTTAATTTAGTCATTTCACCTATTTGGATTAAAAACTAATTTGTAATTCCTCTTTTTCTCTCTCCTTGTCACATTCTCCATAACCCTCTTCTAATCCGGCGTAAATTAATTAATTTGTGATTAGGATATGCACCACTTAATCAAAACTAAGTGTCACATCCTCCATAATCTCCCACTTGCCTCTAATTCCTCATTAATTATCTTAATCATGTGTTTGCACAACCTTAATCAAAATTGTTAGTCACATTTGGCTTACCTTTTCTGGTCAACCTTCCCACTTACCATTTTTAGCCTGGACTCCCTTCCCCATGTGAATTTTTAATTCACATTTATTTAACTAAGCTTCCTCTCTTCCCCATGTGAATTTTTAATTCACTTTGGTCTTCCCAAGGTGTTCCTCATCCCCCATGCAAATATGACATGTCATTTTACATGTGTCCAAGGCTTCTAGAACCTTGGACTTGTCACATCACCCACATGTGACAAATCTCCAACTTTTTGGAGACCTCCTTTTATCCAATGAACCCTCCATTGAATGTAAATTTTTAATTTACATTTATTTTTCCCACACACTTCCCCTTTTCCCATGGAGATTTTTGAGGAATTCTAAAATTCCTCAAAAGTCTCTTTCATCCTCATTTGGGGACAAGAAGTTCCTTTTTGAGGAAATCTTCTCATCCCCCAAAGTACCTCAAAGGTACTTGTCCTTCATCCACCTCATGTACTTCTCTTCCACCTTTTGTCCTTCTCTTCCACCTCATTTCCATATCACTCCACCCTAAGACATCTCACCTTCCACATGTCAAGATTTGAGGACTTGTGAGTCCTCAACTCACCATAGCCCTTCATCTTGATCTTTGTTGGATCAATCCCAACCGTTGAATTCTCTAGAGAATTCAATTTAGCCTATAAATACCCCTTCAATTCCTTCATTTTGGGGGATCAAGTCTTTTGCAAATAAACTCTTGCAAAATTGTCATTCAAGCTCTCATTCATTTTAGCACTTATCTCATCAATCCATGTTTCATCAATTCATCTTACATCCGTTCAACTTCATTGCCATTCAAAGAGCACACAAGACTTCAAAATCAAGGGCCAACTAAGGAAGCAACAACATGAAGGTATAACAACAATCAATTTGTTTATCTTACTTCTATGTTGTCCACTTTCTTAGGCTAATCGTATTGAGGTGCCCTTTTATCTTGTTAGTTTTCTTCATATTGCACTATTAGTTTTATCTAACATCTCACATCAGGAAGTAGCATTTTATTAGGATCACATTTCTGGCACACTCGGTGGGACCCACAAAGGGGTCTCTTTCTTTCACGTTTTTTGTTGTTAGCTTGTTTGTCGATTCAGGTCGCAGAGGGGCGAACTTGCCCTCTGTTTTAGCCATTTTCTGCAGAGGAGCGAACCTGCCCTTTGCTGTTTCTGACGGTTTTCTGCAGAGGGGCGAACCTGCCCTTTGTTGTTTCTAACTATTTTCTATAGAGGGGCGAACCTGCCCTTTGTTGTTTCTGACTGTTTTCTACAGAGGGGCGAACCTACCCTTTGCTGTTTCTGACTGTTTTCTATAGAGGGGCAAACCTACCCTTTGTTGTTTCTGACTGTTTTCTGCAGAGGGGCGAACCTGCCCTTTGCTATTTCTGACAGTTTTCTGCAGAGGGGCGAATCTGCCCTTTGCTGTTTCTAACTGTTTTCTATAGAGGGGCGAACCTGCCCTTTGCTATTTTTGATTGTTTTCTGCAAAGGGGTGAATCTGCCCTTTGCTATTTTGACTATTTTTTTGCAGAAGGGCGAACTTGCCCTCCTAGTTCAGTGTTTTTCACTGCAGAGGGGCGAATTTTCCCTTAACTACACATTCAAGAAGGTAAAAAAGGGACATTTTAGCTTTGTTTTTGTCTCTTTCTTTTGTTGTTTTGTGCTCTAACCCACTAATCCTGTTTGTTGATGAGTGAAGTTAGATTTCGTGCTAGTATCTTGCGTATTTTTGTTGCAAATCACAAAAACACAAAAGATAAACAACTAACATTTGCTTGCAGGGCCTTCATTTCATTTTGATTTTTAAAAGTCTTTCCTTACTGCTTTATCTATTTACTTAGTATAAGTAGGAGAAAGTAATACTTGCTGCTTCTTGTATCTATTTTATTTGTTTTACCCTAAGGGGGCATTAGTTGGTTTTCACCTTCCTCCTTTGCACTTTGTGCGGATCCGAAGGGGGTAGTTGGAAATGATTAGTGTCTTCTTCTTAGCGGGACCTACTTGGGGATTTCATCACCCCAAGGGACGATTCCAACCACGCGTATCGACGGGGTATATAAAGGGGGGAGAGCCAAACCTATACCCCAATCCAGTTGCATCGTAATTACTGGAATGTCGAAGCTAGAGTGATACCTAGATAGACATGAAGAATTGGTCTGAGCCTTTCAGTATCTCGCTGGGGCTCCCGACTCACGCTTGTAACAGACTGGTGTTCATGGTTGTGCCTCATGTACTGAGTGTATATCGAGGAAACCCTAGAAACCTTGTTCATCCTAGAGTAAGACCTTTGTCGGCCATACCCATTAAACACTAATCATAGGATTGTGCTTGTTCAAAGTGTCTTTCTATGAAGAACCAGTAAATTTTGATAAGTCAAACCATCATTAAATCATTTTAAGTCCTTGCCAAAATACCTCATCCAAACCAAGTTACATTTTCCACTGCAGAGGGGCGAACTTGCCCGACTGTTTCAACCTTTTTTATCGTAGAGGGGCGAACTTGCCCTACTATTTCAGCCTTTTTTACTACAGAGGGGCGAACTTGCCCCATTGTTTCATCCTTTTTTACTATAGAGGGGCAAACTTACCCCACTGTTTCAGCCTTTTTTACCGCAGAAGGGTGAACTTGCCCCACTATTTCATCCTTTTTTACCGCAGATGGGCGAACTTGCCCCACTGTTTCAGCCTTTTATGTAGAAGTGCGAATACGCCCCCTGAACAGATACTTTCATCCATTTGGCCTTTTTAAACCTCCGTTCAAATCCCCGAAGCCTCCATTTGACCATTTGATCATCCTAAACACTCATTTGACCAATCCAAACATCCATTTGACCTTTTGATCATCCTAAACACTCATTTGACCAATCCAAACATCCATTTGACCATTCCAAACCTCCATTTAACCTCTCAAAAAATGTCCATTTACACATTCGCATTGATCATTCCACCATTTGGGATACCCATCTTATCGTAAGACCTAAACATCTTCAACAACACATCTTCCCTTTGCATCCATCATTATTCCTCAACACAAAATCCCTTAAAACCTTGTGTTAGGAGTTGTCTCCTGAATTGACCAAGGCATTAAATTGATCGTTATCCTACATAATCAATCCGCTTCTATCTTGAGGTGGATTTGTGTTGTAAATCAACATCATTGGCCCAAATCAATCCCCTTCCATCTCAAGGTGGATTAGGCATCATAATAATTGATTTAATCCGATCAACCAACATTACAAGTCACCTAGGGTGGTCTCCAAATCAGGTTTTAGGATCCCTTCCATCATCCAATCATCAATCCAAATCATCATTTGATCCAATCACCAATCCAATCATCAAACCCAATCATCATCCAATTATCAAGTGATACATCATCACTTGATCTAATCATATCCAATCATCATCCAATCATCAAGTGATACATCATCACTTGATCCAATCAAATCCAATCCTCATCCAAAGCATCAAGTGATACATCATCACTTGATCCAATCAAATCCAACCACCACCCAATCACCAAGTTCACACATCAACATTTGATCCAATCAAACCCAATCCTCAATCCAATCACCAAATCAATACATCATCATTTGATCCAATCAAATGAATCCTCATCCAAATCCTCAATTGATCCATCCTCCAATCTAAGTCAATCAATCCAAATCATCACCTAGATCATCCTCTAGAGATTACATCTTGAAATCACCTAGTTGTTTTGCACATTCATGCCCGTTCAAACCCGTTCACAAACAAAAAAGCAAATGGCAGACCAAAAAAATAAACGCTCCCAACCAAATGTCCCTCAAGATCCTAATAATATTCCACACGATCCTCATAATAGCATCTCATCTCAATCAAACACCGACATCCAGAACATCACACCACCTAGTGACAAAAACATGGCCAATCAACCCGAAGTCACCGTTGATGAATATCTCAGTAATCCTACCAATGTCCAAATGAAGGATCGTCTCTTAAACGAACGTGGGGATAAGATCCTTGCCACCTTATTCATGAAGGGAGTCAAAGCACCATCCAATTTCAATACATCACAATATGCCCTTCCCCCATTTGTTGACCCACAAACCTCACAAAACATCTCAGAAAATTCCTACATTCCTGAAGGTGCCCCCACTGAAAATTGGTACCACCCGGAACTTGGAAATGTTGTCATTCATCAAGTCCAAGAATATCCTCATCTTCCAACCACAACATCTACTATTCCACCATCCGATCCTAATGACCCTCATACCTATGGCATGCCACCATATATCCCATCTGCTCCACCACTTCCTCCCCCATATTCTAATATTGGGGGCACACCTCCTCTTACCAATGTGCTACCTCCTCAATTCCAACAACCCCGAAATAATCCACACCAATCCACCACACTACCAGCACCACCACAACATGTTGCTATTATTATAGCTTCATCTCAACACTTGCATCCACAACACCCATTCGTTCTCACACAACCATCACATCAAGTGGTGCAACATACATCTCACCTAGCCCATCTCAACAACAACAATACATCCCATCTCACCCGCCTCAAAAACAACAAATCTTATCTCATCCACCTCATCAACAACAACATGTGCACATCCCTACACAGATACACCATAACCCGCTTACCAAATACCTCTATCATCCCACTAGCACATACACTATTCCCTCCCATACACACCCTCATCAGAATGTGCAAAACCAAACGCATACCCAACCGCCACCTTACGCCAATCTTTCACAACCTCAACACAATCCCCATCAACAAACGTCAAGTCCATACCCATATTGCACACAACAAACCACCATTGCACCACAATACCAATCCTACCTACCCCACTTGCAACAACAAAAAACTCACCAACAAGTGGCACCTTACACTTCTTATTATCAACAATCATCATCACATCCACAAAGAGGCCTTGCCTCTACACATTACCAAAATGCTATGCAGCAATAGAACCCCTCTCTCGTTTCCTACTATCAACAAGTGGCTCCCACTCAATACAATCAATCATCCAATTATCAAACCACCTATAATCAACCAATGCATTCATATCCGACCCAACCCATCTATGATCCAATGACGGTAGGGCCATCCTCATCATACCCACAACATTATCCATACACTCAATCCACTTTGACTCCCATGACACCCATCAATAAAGACTTGGAAGAAGTAAAAGCCGCATTAAAAGACTTACAAGCTGGAACAGGAAAACAATCCTTCAAGTTTGAGGACATATGCCCTTATCCGTTTGATCCCTCCATTTCCTTGATTCCTTTTCCTAAACATTTCGAGATACCCAAATTTGACAAATCCAAAGGAACCAAGGATCCTAAAGCTCACCTTCAAGAGTTTTATGCTCATTTCCAAGAGGTCATGCACAATGATAATTACCTTATCTAACTTTTCCCTAAAATTCTACAAGGGGTCGCCCTCAACTGGTTTATGGGTCTTGAAAAGGGATCTATCAAAACCTTCGCACAATTGTCTGAACAGTTTGTCTCTCATTTCTCTTTTAACCTAGAGAAAGATATTGACACACTTGATCTCCTCAAAGAAAAACAATGTGACGGAGAGACCTTTGCAAGCTACTTGCAAAGATGGCGTGCCTTGGCTAGTAGGATGAAATCCCCACCAATAGAAAAGGACATGGTCACGTTGTTTATCAAAAACTCCCACCCGGATATGGCGCACAATTTCCAACTCCATTGTATCACTATCTTTGCAGAACTTGTGGAGAAAGGCCCCATCTTAGAATGAGCCCTTGTCATAAGAGGACAAGTCAAACATTTCAGTTATGATAGAGAAAAATCCTTTGGGGATAAACCTCACTATTGGAATAGAAATAAGAATTCTATCAATGACGGTGTCATAGACACCAAACATGTTCAAGTGGCCACCACTACACAAAGATACCCTCCTCCACAACAACCATCAGTTCAGACCACCATATCCATCCCTCAAGGGGCACCACGACAACAATCCAATCAAAACAACCAAGGGGGCAACAAACGACAGTTCACTTAGTTGGGAGAACCCCTTAGCGTGGTGTTTAATAAGCTTCTTCAAGCTAACTACCCCATCACATATCCTATTACCAAACCTCTCAATACGTCTAAACCAAATCCTGCTTGGTTTAAAGACAATGAATACTATGAATTTCGCAAAATTAAGGGACATACCTTGGACAAATGTCAAGGCTTAAAAACCTACATCCAAGGTCTCATCGATCGAGGTGAAATACATGTGGATGCTAACACAGCATCCTCGTCCAACTCTCAACTACAAATATACCAAAATGCCTTTCCTAATCATAACCAGGGTCCTAGTACATCCAACTCAAATCCTGGACCTAGCAATAATAACCAGTCGGGAAACAGTACCAATAACATCAGCTACAAAAATGTACCATACAATTATGAAGGTGTGGTATCATATGTAGAACAAGTGGAACCACGTGTATCCATGATACACGTCAAAGGAAAGGATTCACAATGTGTTGTTGCTACTCGACGGACTCGCATCATAGTCCCTACCGCATCTCCATCCACCCAACGACCATCCACCAATTCCCAATATAACATCCTAGACCATCTAGGTAAGACTACAGCCCAAATATCCATTTTGGATCTGCTTAAGTCGTCTCCCATACATCAAGACATCTTAACTAAGGCTTTGCAAAGCACACAAGTGCCTGATAATATTAACCCTACCCAATTTCAAGCATTGGTAGGCAATCTTTCATCGACCTATCAGCTAGCCTTTAGCCAAAAGGACATGCCACATCTTGATTCAAGCCACAACCGTCCCCTCCATCTTGAGGTCGATGTCAATTGTCAAAAAGTAAAAAGGGTACTAGTAGATAATGGTTTGGCCCTAAATCTTTGTACGTTAAAATTCATACAATAGGTTGGATACACCCAAGCTGATCTAAAAAGTCAAATCATCACCATCAAGGCGTATGATAATGCAGAGTAGGATTCTAAGGGTATCATTTGCCTCCCTATTCAAGTGGGCCCCATTGTACAATACACTATGTGTTATGTTCTGGACCTTGAACTCCCCTACAACATCCTTCTTGGCCATCCATGGATTCATTCTATGCAAGCCATACCATCCACCTATCACCAATGCCTAAAGTTTCCATTTCAAGGAATGGAAGTCACCATACAAGCTGACCCCCAGCCTTTTGAGTATTGTCGTGCCTTGGAAGCTTCTTTTCCGCATTCGCATTACTGTCCAAGAGTCGAAATGGGGGCAACCCCAACATCTGATCCTGACCCATCCACCAATACACTAAACACTTCGTCCCCAACATCATCCACACCTACTTCCACTGTCACCAAGATCCAGATCATAGACAAGGGATGTGGCACATACGAAATGCATACCACACTCAAGCTAGTAACCATGCCACCTTCGCCTCGTACATATGGACAACCAATCCTGCTAGTGCCAAAAGTGGAAAAGACAGTTACCCTCACTTCTAAGAACTTGGGGTCAACAACGTTCAATGATTTGGGATCCCTCCAGGATCAAATGGATGAAGATATCAGTCAATGGGTTTACCGAGAAGAACCTGAACCACCACGTCCCCTTATCGAATACTTTCAAGAGGCTTATCCACGTGCATCTAAGTTTGTTGAAAAATGTCATTACCAAGGTGGAGGCCTTGGTACAGAAGAACAAGGAAAACGGCTTCCCATTGAAGCACTTACCATCCGACCAAGAAATTTGGGATTGGTTTATGATACTAAATAGAAGGGTCCTACAACATCCACTAACACTTCTAACAATGTTAGTGTTGACAACGGTTCCCTCGAAGACATACCGGAGGCAGAGTCCATCATACACGCGTACGATGATCTGGATCACATTGACCTCCTTGCCATGTTCAAATGCTTATTTGTTTGTACCATAACTTTATCCCTTAAACATCCTGAGCTTATCGACTATGACCTATGAGGTAGTGCGCCTGTCAGTACATTGCCCTCAGAGGATTTATATGTACATCTAATGGGATTGGGGGAAGATGAACGCCCTAATCGCAAAAATAAGAAGAAACAAAAGCAAAATAGGTCAACTAGTGAAAACCTCACTGAGGCACTTTTTGACTTGGAAAAAGTAAAAATAAAGGATGTATCTGACAGTGAAAACCTTAATATGGCACTAGAAGATGGGGATGTTCATCTTCCCCTTGTAGGAACACAACTGTCTGAGCAATCTTCAATTCTCATTGAAGAAACACAAGAGGTGAACTTGGGAACAGAAGAAACTCCAAGGGTAACCTATGTGGTCAAATATTTATCTGAAGTAGAATGCAGCGCCATTGTCCACATTCTTCAAGAAGGGGTCATCAAATTTGCATGGGCTTACTCTGATATGCCTGGCCTAGATCCAAATCTTGTTGTCCACCATTTGGATGTCCGTCCAAAGGCTAAACCTGTCAAACAGAAGCTCCAAAAGATGCACCCACAAGTGGCATTATTAGTTAAGAAAGAACTGGAAAAGTTACTAGATGCTAGTTTTATCAGACCGATTGATTACTTTCATTGGATCTCCAATATAGTACCTATTGCTAAACCTAATGGAGACATCAGAATCTGTATGGATTTCTGAGAACCTAACAAAGCTTGCCCAAAGGACGAATTTCCCTTGCCTAACATCGACATGTTAGTTGGCATCACTGCAGGACACAAGATGCTATCCCTCATGGATGGCTTCTCTGGTTACAATCAGATCCGAATTGCCCCCGACGATCAATATAAAACCGCTTTTACAACACCTCGGGGTACTTTCTGTTACAATGTCATGCCCTTTGGTCTCAAAAATGCAGGGGCAACATATCAATGAGAAATGATGGTTATAGTCCATGACCTTATCCATATCATCATGAAAGATTATGTTGATGACCTACTCACAAAATTTGGAACCAGAGAAGAGCACCCTACCATTCTGAAATGAATCTTTGAGCGCTTGGAATAGTACAAACTTCGATTGAATCCAAAAAAGTGTGTTGAAGTTTGTCACATTAGGGAAACTCTTGGGCTTCATAGTATCCTGAAGAGGCATCGAGGTTGACCCGGCTAAGGTAAAAGCTATCATGGATATGCCTCCACCAAGAAACCTAAAACAATTAAGGAGCCTCCAAGGGAAACTACAATCCATCCGCTGGTTTATAGCCCAACTCGCAGATAAATGTCAGTCATTCACCTACCTTCTCAAGAAAGACACCAGCTTCAAGTGGAATCAATAGTGTCAGTTGGGTTTTGACATGATCAAAGGATACTTGGACCACCCGCTGATTTTGATGCCACCTATCCCTGGAAAACCACTCCAGTTGTACATATCTGCCACATCAGTTGCATTGGGGGCATTATTAGCACAACATGATGAGTCTTCAAAGGAACGGGTGATCGATTACATTAGCCGCACACTGGTCGGTTATGAGCTCAATTATTCACCGATGGAAAAGGCCTATCTAACTGTGGTCTTTAGCACATAAAATTTACGCCATTATATGCTTAGTCATCCTATAAAATTGATATCCAAAGTCGACCCCCTCAAGTACCTGCTATCCAAGATAGCCTTGACTGGTCGAATGGCTAAATGGATCATGCTCCTCAGCGAGTTTGATATAGAATATGTGGATAGAAAGGCCATTAAAGGACAAGAAATAGCGGATCAGTTGGAAGATGCCCCACTAGTGGACGCTTATCCCATAGAAACTGAATTTCTAGATGGAGTATTTGCGGTCTTAGAAACCACCACCTGGACACTGTACTTTGATGGATCACACACTCATAATGGAGCGGGGGCAGGAATCTTGATTATCACCCCCCAAGGTGACTACATATCGAAATCATTCAGAATGGCTTTTCCCTGCACCAACAACATCTCTGAATATGAAGCCCTTCTCATAGGCGTCAGAATTGTAGTCCAATGGCACATCACTCATCTGCATGTTTTTGGTGACTCCCAGTTAGTCATAAAACAGGTCAACAATGATTTTCTAACAAAATATGAAAATTTGATGCCTTATAAATGAATGGTGGATGACTTTAAGAAATATTTCACTACCATCCAATTTGAGCAGATCCCGAGACTCCAGAATAAGGCGACAGATGCTATGGCTACCATTGGTTCTCTCCTCGACATGCCAAAAGATTGCACAAATTGTCAGTTCCTGGTCGAGCAACTCCTAATCCCAACGTACGATATCCCTGAGGGTGACATGGTGTGTGCTATTGTAGGTCCCGAATCCCCTTGGTACCATGAAATTTACACCTACATTCATGACAACACCCTCCTGCTTGATCTCACAAGAAACCAACGTAAATCATTTATCCAATGCACAACTTGTTACACCATTATCGGTGATACACTTTATCAACATGGGTATGATGGAACTCTCCTCCGTTGTTTAGACTAAACTGAAGCCCGCACAATGTTAATAGAGGTACATAGCGGTATTTGTGGGGCCCATTCTAATGGTATGGCCCTAGCCAAATGAATTCTCAGAGCAGGATATTATTGGCCCACAATGGAACAAGATGCTTGTGAGTATGTCAAAAAGTGTCTTCCGTGTCAACAACATGCAGATCTGATTCATGCTCCAGCATAAGAGCTCCAACCCATCACGACACCTTAGCCGTTTTCACAATGGGGTTTCGACTTGATTGGCAAGATCTACCCTCCATCCTCTGATGGACACACCTTTATCATCACAGCCACTGAATACTTCACCAAGTGGGTGGAAGCTATTCCACTAACTCAAATCACTGGTGTTCAGATCTCTAAGTTCATCCTCTACCATATCCTCTGCAGGTATGGTATCCCCTCCGCCATCGTCATTGACAATGGAAAGCCATTCAAAAATAAGTGTATGAAATCCCTTTGTGACACATATCATATCCAACATCACTGGTCCACTCCCTATTACCCCCAAGGTAATGGGCAAGTAGAAGCAACAAATAAAACATTGATCAAAATCATTAAGAAGATGCTCAATAGCACTAGCCGCGATTGGCACCTCCATATCCATCCTGCTCTTTGGGCCTATCGTACATCCATCTACACCCCTACTGGAGCCACTCCATATTCTCTTGTCTATGGTGCTAAAGCCATCTTGCCAATTGAAGTTGAAATCCCTTCGCTCCGCATCTCCCTCAAGAATCTCATCACCGATGAAGACACCCGAGTGTCACGCTTGGCACAATTGGAATTGCTAGATGAAAAATGGGTCAAGGCTTATAACCACCTGCAAGCCTATCAGCACCAACTCAAAAGGAGCTACAATAAGAAAGTCTGCCCTCACCAATTCAATGTTGGTGATTTAGTCCTAAAAGAGAATCAGCGGAATCAACAAGATCGAGAGAAAAACGGTAAGTTTGAAGCAAACTGGTTGGGCCCTTATGTCATCACCACAAAGTATGGTTCTGGCACCTATAGGCTCTCTACCCCTGAAGGTGAGCCCTTGGAGGAACCCATCAACATCATGCACCTGAAGAAGTTCTACACTTAGATCAGTTGGGGTATCCTCCCTGGTAAAAGTCAAAAATACAAAAAAATTAAAAAATCAGAAAAATCCAAAAATAGTAAAGAGAAATAATTTGTCCTATGGTGAAAACCACCCCTGCGTGGCACCTTGTATACCCATGATTGGTGAAAACCTTGCAACAGGAACCTCTCGTATAGGACTTAATCATTATCTACCTCGCATCCTAGTTACTTTATGGCTTATCCGCCGATTCCTCAATCCCCATATCCTCCTATCCGCTTGCATCACCTCATTGCTTGGTATATTCTAGTTGAGCATTGGATGACCGTCATCGACTATCCAACACCTTGAGCTTATTATCCTAATCTAAGCTTGTGTCATCTCTTCTTGTCTGTCTCCATCTTGGTCTCATCATGTCTCCTTCTGAACTACGTTGCCCCTGTGCTTGCATGTAGGCAAGGCTGATCATTTGATCCACCCCCGGGGCTTCTCGTTGTCTTTTTTTGTGGTCAACTCGTTTGATCATTGTCCAC
Source organism: Sequoiadendron giganteum (assembly GCA_007115665.2). Classification (NCBI taxonomy): domain Eukaryota; kingdom Viridiplantae; phylum Streptophyta; class Pinopsida; order Cupressales; family Cupressaceae; genus Sequoiadendron; species Sequoiadendron giganteum. The sequence goes on from CM021101.1 coordinate 696,629,283, forward strand.
CATCATCTATCATCATCACCCTCTTTCCGCATTTATCATCATCTCCTCTTGAACTACGACACCTTTGTGCTTGCACGTAGGCAAGGCTAATCTTTGATTAGCCCCTGAGGCATTTTGTCCTTCATCATTTGTCCTCATGGTCCACTTTTTGATCTTGTCCATCCTCGATCTTTTGTCTACCCGAACTACGTTGCCCCTACGCTTACATGTAGGCAAGGTTGATCTTTTGATCTATCCTTGGGGCTTGTGTCTGTATTGGTCCTCCATCGGTTTCCATCAGTCCACTTTCTGCTCTTTTATCATGATCTTTTCCTAAACTATGAGGGCTTTGCACTTTCACGTAGGCAAGGTTGATCTTTGATCAACCCTCGAGCCCCTAGGTTTCTAGGTTATGTCTCATCCTCTCATTGTTAGGTATGTCTCTATCGTCATTGATTTTTCACAAACAAGGTCTTCTCGTATCAAGAAACCTACTCAATGGCAATTATCCTGTGTCATCTAGGTCACTTTAGCTTAGTATCCATCATCGGTCTTAACATGATGCATCCTTCCTAATAGACCACATCAACCCCATCCATCCCTGGGATCTTATGGCAAAGGACGCTTGTAATAGATTACGATCTTTTGGTACTTTTGGATTTTGTTTATCATTTGAGCTCCCTATAATCACTAGTCACGATCGCCATGATCCTTCATATTATGGTGTGTTTTTCCTAGTTAACATAGGGACATCTCTTGATTGTTTCATTGCTTCTGTTTATTGGGATGCTCCACATAGTACCCACCAGGATTCCTCTCGGATCCTGTGTTATGTGGGGGCATCCCTTTGTGCTTGTGGTTATTCCAATACCTGGCCCGATCAAAGTCATCGCAACTTTGGGGTATTGGGATAGCCTTCTTGTTTGTCATGTTTTTTTTTATGCATTAGACATTAATCCGTCTTGGTCTACATACACTGATGCCGGATGTCTTATGCTATAGCAAAAATCAGTGCTCTAAAGGATGGCATATTGCATTCATGTTGCATTTCATCTCATGCTGCATATTCCCTCTTCATCCTATCTTGCCCCTACATCTATGACTCATGGTTTTGGTTGTGCAAACTCTCATTCACTCTTACTAAATTTTCTTCTTGGGATCTGCACCTGTAGCGGGGCGGACCCGCCCTGGGCGGCACCCCCGCAGTGGGGCGGACCCACCCCGAGCGGCGCCTCCGCCAGCCCGCCAGCGGGCGATTTCGCTGGAGGCTCACCTAAGGTAGCCTCACCACAGGCGGTGACTATCTCAGCCACTAAGGCTACCCGGTAGGCGCAGCCCACTCATCGAGGCTGCTAGGTGCCTGCCTCGAGTGGACCCAAACTTCGGCGGGTGAACTCGCCACGTGAAGTGAGCCCACCCTGACGGGGGTGAACTCACCACCACAATCTGACTCTCACTAGAGGCCCTGCGCGGTCGGGTGAACTCAATGTTGCCCCTACCCACCGGATCCATGCAGGAGTATCCCACCTCGACGGTTTTCTTCCCCCATAATTTTTCTTTTAAAAGAAATTTTCCTATTTTGTTTTCTACACTTTTTTTCTTTTTTTTTCGCCCACAAAACCCATGTTTTACATTTTTGATAAAATATGTACAAATGCATTTAAATTTCAAAATAATCCATGAGGGGTTTTGTCACTTACCTGGCAGGGCCCATCCTACTGTCTGTATGACTGTCGAACCTCATCTATCCGGTGGACGATCTCGGTGTAATTATCTCCCGGCATCTTCACTCCTCGTTCGCTTGCTCTCTCTCTTCTTCTCTCAACTGATATAGTGCAAATGAGGTGAGGTAATTTTCAAAATTACCTTATATTAACTTTTAAAAAGGTATTTTTTACCGGGGCTGCCATTTGAACCCTGTTTGTCCGATTGACTTCGTTCAAAAGGAAAACTTGCCTAATTTTTTGCCCTCTTTCCAACTATACCGTTTGTTTCTTCTTATCGCAATGTTGCTTGGGACCCTTCTTTTCCCTCGTCACCCTCTTGAGGGGGCATACCCTTCACATTTACCAATTTTCTCGGTCGTAATCAACACCTTCCACGATTGGGGCATCTTCATCCATCCCTCATTAATTGAACATCTCAGATCCTCCTCCCCATGTTGGGGCATCTTCTTTCGGTCACTTCTTCTATTCATCTACACTTTCTTTTCTTTGAAGCATTGTTATTCTAATGGTACTTCGAAGAGGGGAAAAATGTAGACATCCAAATTCGATCACTTCCATATGATCAAAATCGGCTACTCTATTTATCTAGTTCATTAAATAGTGATTAAATAATTTATTTAATCATTATTTCATTTTCTGCCTAAGGTTCCTAAAGTATGTAATTAAATAAATTGAATACTTTACCTTACCCCCTTTCCTTCTCTAAATTAAATAAACATGAAAACTTATTTAATTTAGTCATTTAACCTATTTGGATTAAAAACCAATTTTTAATTCCTCTTTTTCTCTCTCCTTGTCACATTCTCCATAACCCTCCTCTAATTCGGATTAAATTAATTAATCTGTGATTAGGATGTGCACCACTTAATCAAGATTAAGTGTCACATCCTCCATAATCTCCCACTTGCCTCTAATTGCTCATTAATTATCTTAATCATGTGTTTGCACAACCTTAATCAAAATTATTAGCCACATTTGGCTTACCTTTTCTAGTCAACCTTCCCACTTACCATTTTTAGCCTAGACTCCCTTCCCCATGTGAATTTTTAATTCACATTTATTTAACCAAGGTTCCTCTCTTCCCCATTTGAATTTTTAATTCACTTTGGTCTTCCCAAGGTCTTCCTCATCCCCCATGCAAATATGACATGTCATTTTACATGTGTCCAAGGATTCTAGAACCTTGGACTTGTCACATCACCCACATGTGACAAATCTCTAGCTTTTAGGAGACCTCCTTTTATCCAATGAACCCTCCATTGAATGTAAATTTTTAATTTACATTTATTTTTCTCACACACTTCCCCTTTTCCCATGGAGATTTTTGAGGAATTCTAAAATTCCTCAAAAGTCTCTTTCATCCTCATTGGGGGACAAGAAGTTCTTTTTTGAGGAAATCTTCTCATCCCCCAAGGTACCTCAAAGGTACTTTTCCTCAATCCACCTCATGTACTTCTCTTCCACCTCTTGTCCTTCTCTTCCACCTCATTTCCGCATGTCAAGATGTGAGGGCTTGTGAGTCCTCAACTCACCATAGCCCTTCATCTTGATCTTTGTTGGATCAATCCCAACCGTTGAATTCTCTAGAGAATTCAATTTAGCCTATAAATACCCCTTCAATTCCTTCATTTTGGGGGATCAAGTCTTTTGCAAATAAACTCTTGCAAAATTTCCATTCAAGCTCTCATCCATTTTAGCACTTATCTCATCAATCCATGTTGCATCAATTCATCTTGCATCCATTCAACTTCATTTCCATCCAAAGAGCACACAAGACTTCAAAATCAAGGGCCAACCAAGGAAGCAACAACATGAAGGTATAACAACAATCAATTTGTTTATCTTACTTCTATGTTGTCCACTTTCTTAGGCTAATCTTATTGAGGTGCCCTTTTATCTTGTTAGTTTTCTTCATATTGCACTATTAGTTTTATCTAACATCTCACATTAGGAAGTAGCATTTTATTAGGATCACATTAAGTAACATAATTTAATATTTTATGCGGAACACGCACCTTAGGTCAGATTAAGACCAAATGGTATGTTAGAGCCATCGATCCACCACCACATGAGACCAAGTCGATAGTGGGGATTAGGTCCCACAAAAAACAAAAGACATGTGGCACAACCGCGCACACCGTGGGACCCAAAAAAAATGCATTATTTAAATGTTGCACGGTGTGCGCGCTAGGCTTGGGACTTAGTTGTTTCATCCAATTGCTCGGATTTTTGCACGTGAAAACATAATTAGTTTTAAAAGAGGGCCACAGGCTAGGTTAATGGGCAATGGCTACTAAGAAAGATTAGAGACTTAGGAATTAAGTCTTTAAAAGAAAAAATATTTTGAGTTGGCCATGGAATATTCATATATATATAATTAAAAGGGCACCCGATGATTGGCGATCTTAGACAAAGGGGGATGGTAAAGAGAACGAGTGCGATGGCATAGGTATTGACTACAACAACTGGCAACCTGATACAGGGGGTCAACATGAAAATATATTGTGAGGGTTTAAGGTTTGAGAAAATTGAACGAGGGTATGAGACCTTAAATCCTAGCATAAAACCATCAAGTACAACCGTAAGAAATCATTAAAATTTCTATGAAACTAGTACAAAATGTTAAATTTCAAAAGCTCCATCAGCCCCTATGCCAAGTGATATGTTTTTGAGTAAGGTTATTTCATGAGAAGGAAAAAGAAGAAAGCAAAGGGAAGTGGTTTCCCCCAAAAATAGAAACACAAAACACATAAGGGATCTATGGATTTGGGGTCAGTATGTTCATTGCTGCAATGTTTTTTTAGAGAGCTCAGAATTGTCATCCCCCAAATACATAGAGCTGGAAGAATGACACAAAGAGAGAGAAAAAAAAGAAAAAGAAAGAGTCATTTTGGGTCAACATGAAGGAGACATAGGGTGTCTCGACACTTTGCATGATCCCCAAAAGGACAAAAAAAGCCAAAATAAAAAGAGCCTTGTTGGGTCAACATGAAAGAGACATTATGGTCTCAAAGCCTTGCATCATCCTCAAAAGGAAAACACAAGAAAATGGGAAAAAGAAAAAGAAAAGGAAAAGGGTCATTTTGGGTCAACATGAACGGGACATTTTGGTCTGAATGCCTTGCATCATTCCTAAAAGGAAGGCAAAAAGTGAAAAGGGAAATAAGAGAAAGAAATGCATGACCTATAGAAGAATGAAGGAACAAATAGAAGAATGTCACAAAGAGAAGGAACATTAAAAAAAATAGTATGGGGGAACATGTTACACATATACACAAAAGAAAAAAGAAAATGCAAAAGACTAGTAAGGAAAATTCAAGTCAACCATCTAACAAGTCATCTGCCTCCCAATCTTGTTCAGTGTAAAGTGTGGGTGGGCGACTGGCTAGAGGGACAACAACAATTGCAGAACTATCATCAAGGTGAATGCTCATCCTAGGAGAATTTTCATGCAAGATCATGGAAGAGGAAAGCAATGTGTTCAAATTGTTATGCACCTCTTCATCTATTTTAGCAATCTCATCATCATCGTCATCCAGATTAATGACAATAGGAGGAGGAATGATGATGTCAGTTGAAGATTGTAACTTTGGTTGTGGTTTAGGTATAGGATCATGGTGTGGTGTTTGGGGAGGAGCACCATCATGCATTGCTTTTTACAAGTATGGATTATGATTCTATTTATTTTCTTCTTCATGTAACTTGCGATCAAGGGCACGACATCGACGCCTATGCTCCCTAGCTCCTCTATTTCTTTTGATTATGTTGTCAAGTTGCATCTATGAAGGAGAAGGTTGATCAACCATAGGTTTCTTTTCATCCCTAGGGGGAGGAACGAAAGGAACCATGGAACGTTGTTCATCCACTTTCTCCTTTGCTTTGTAAACTTGTTTTATGCGAGGAGGAGGGATAGAGTTACTTTCACAATATCTAAGTCTCTTGGATGATGTAGATGAAGTTTCAGGTGTTGGTTGAGCATGGAATTGTTCAGGCTGAAGCACGGTTTCATCTAGGATGGGAGTTTTGGAAGTGGATGGGGACATGTTGCGAAGAGATAATTCTGTAATTTTCTTTGCTTTAAATTTTTTATAAGCAATGAAAAACAAATCTCTTCTATACATGATGGGTTCTATGGGCTTGAGCCAAAAATCTTCTAAGGAGAATTTTCCTTTTGGAAGACAAGGGGTTAAAGCCACTATGGTGGACAGTGAATATGTCATTGTGAAAGGGAAAATTTAAGCATTTATGAAGAACTAAAGGGACCGCTTTCATTGAGCGAAGCCATGGATGACCTAGCTTGAAACGAAATCGGTCTGATTGTGGGATGATGTAGAATGTAAAATCCAATGTTTTAGGTCCTATTTGTAATGGGAGGATGATTGATCTGATTGTAGGGAAAGAAAAACCATTGTGCATTTTTATCCATGCTTTAGGTTTATCATAATCATCTTGATAAAGATCATGCAATCCAAAAATTCTTCAATGATTACATTCTCTCCACAAGTGAGATCTATTAATATCCCATTAGTAGTCTTGTTATAGATATGGCTGGCTATGTGGAGAGGACCATCAAGAATATTTTTAAGCATGTCTTGAGAGGAGAAAGTAATATGACGAGATGTTTTATGTTTTCCCTTATGAGGGATAACGTCTATCGCACCTACCATTTCATCTAATAGGATTAACATGGGTCACATATTGAATAGAATTAGAATGCTCATCATTTGTATCAACATTCATAACATCATTCTGCAAAGTTTCACTAGCTTTGACAAATGAAATATCATGTTTAGGCATGGGATTAGTGAATATTTTCAAATTTTGATTGGGAGGGGCAACAAACTTATTGCCTTGATCATTAACACCAGCAATAGATAGACGGCCAAAATCGATTAGTTCTTGAACAAGATGCTTAAGATGCTTGCACTAATCTATGTCGTTTGCATTTTGTATATGCAAATGGAAATAATCTTTGGAGTTGAAGTTCAGAGGTAGAGGCATACTAGGATCAAGTGCATGAACAACAGGTAAGGTAATAATTTGTTGTTGTAAAAGTTGATACATTGTGAACTATGGAGGGTGTCGAGTAGAGATGTGAAGTGTCTTTTCAGATCTTCATAACTAAAAGCCACCATAGTTTTAACAATTGCCACTTGGTTGTTGACACGTGGAGGGGATTGTTGAGGAGGGTTAAATTGTAAGAACCCTTTGTTTTGGTTGGCATTGTCAGATTTCTCAATTTGACTAGAAGTAGATCATGTATCTCAGCTACTAATCAAATTGTGATAATCACAAAGGGTTGTGCATAAATGCATGAAGGAAGAGAACTTCATCATAGTGAGTTTGTCTTGAAGTTGTGTTAGAAATTTTTTGATAAACATTTTTTGAAGATGTGGGTTAGGGATCTTAACATCGATTTGGGAATAAAGCGATTGATAGCGTGAGATAAAATCAGTTCTCTTTTCATCATTGTTTTTCTTCCATTGCATCAAATCAGCCAAGGTCTTCTTGGGAGTCATATGCACTTGGAAATGACAGATAAATGTAGCAACAATTTCATTAAATAAATGAATTGAATTGTTCGGTAAGGATGAGAACTACTCCAAGGCAGTATCTTTTAAAGTCCTAGGAAACAATTTAGCTAACAATTTATCATCAAGGGCAAAGTCACTGCATAAAGTGGTGTAGGCATTAACATGGTTAGAAGGATCTCCTGTCCCTCCATATTTCTCAAATCTAGGTATTACTATTCCTTGTGGCATCGGGGTTCGCAAGATTTTCAAGGATAAGGGGTTGTTGCGAACATAGTATGTGGGTGGGCCATTCTGATTTTGGTTGATGGAGGAAATATGTTGCGTGGATGAGAAGGTCTGGAAACGTTGTGTTATTGGAGGTTCATTGTAAGTGGTATTGTGTGGAAGAGAAAGTGGTGATGGGGTGAATGTAGTGGTAGGGCAAGTGAATGGAATGGTAATGGATGGTATTGTAGAATAGGATAAATCATGCAATGCCACATAGGAGTTAGGAATACTAGTAGGAATACCAAGGGAAGGAATCACATTGATAACTTGTTGGATTATGGTTGTGACATTAGGTGAAGCATAGGTAGGTATGGAGGTGATTGTTGAGGGAGGAGGAGTTTGAGGTCCTCCTTGGCTAATCACAATGTTTGTTGGTTGAGAGACACTAGAGGTGGAAGGAACATGTTTGTGATATATCTCAACTATTTTCTTCACAACATCTAGGCCTTTGTCAATGTCAAGCATGCGGTGGATGTTGTCTATAGTAGGAATTGTAGTAGCGGAAACGATTTCAAGGCTCACTTGATGTTGCAAGTGTGCTAGGTCCTCATGAAGGTGAATTATCTTGTCTTGTGGGATATCATCATGTTTATGTTCAATGTGCATACTTCATGAATACAAAGAGGCTAAGGGTAGTTTCCAAGCATAGTGTACTGTTATCAATACTAGGAGTGCAAGCTCGAGATAACCCAAGATCTACAACAAGTGTATTGTCATGAGATGCCACAATTCTTGAACTTCTTCTCACTAAGGTATCAGCAAAAGGACACCAAACACTCATGCGAAGTTTTCTAAATGCGGGGTGGATGCAAATGCAACGCAAACAAAGAACAGTAAAATATTGATAACTAGAATTCTGGAAAACAACACAAAAATGCAAAAAATGCTCTGGAAGTGCCAAAAATTACAATACAAAATGTGCAGGTGGACTAAGTCACCCAGTGTGGCGAATTAGTCTCAATAGTGAATACAAGCTATGTGAGCTTTTAACTAGTGTAATTTTTAAAAACCCTAGAATGCAAAACCCTAATGCAATGTTGATGTAATTGTTTCCTAGGATGCAAATGCACTTGAAACCAAAAGTAAGAAAGTGTTCTAAAGGTGGGTTTAGGTATGTGAAGGATCATGATGGGCCAAAAAGTGGTGATATGTAAGTGATATGATGGCCCATGTGGCTGAATAATTTTTTTTTACCCAAAATTGATCAGTGATTTTTTTAGTGGCTAATAGTTGAAATTTGGGAATCCAAAATTGGCTAATAGTTCGAGCTACAATGAGACTTGAATCGACACATTTTTACAAAATTTTATTATAGACTTATTTAAATCGCCAAATAATTTATTTTATTAAAAAAATTAACTCAAAAATTCATTACAATATTCGATACATAATTATTTTAGATTCGCCTAAATTTTATAAATCATAGTAGAAATCTATAATAATTCGCCAATAGTATATTAATTATTAGTTTCTTTAGGACCATATTTATAATCTTTAGTTTCCACCATTGATTTATAATATAATCTAATGGCCCTTGTTGTATTCCACGAGGTAAAATGTACCCATGATCTATAATGCTCATGGGGCCCACAATTTTGGGTCTCATGAGCATTATAGATTGTGGGTAAATTTTACCTTATAGAGTACGAGGGTCGATAGATCAATGATCTAAAATAAATTTTGAGCCCCATCAGAATTACATATCATGGGTACATTTTACCTTGTAGAATACAATGGGAGTCATTATATCATATTTTAAAACAATGGTAGAAAGTAAATATTATAGTCTACCCCTTCAACCCATCGATAATTTCCACCCTCAAGCCCCTAATTTTCCATGAGAATTATTTTTAGATTGGGTAGATTCACCATTATAATCAATGCATTTTCCTATTATTTATCAAGATTCACCAAAATTTTCTACAAAATTTTAGTGATGTAAAAAAAATTGCCAATAAAATTAATATTTTTTTCAAAAAAAGGGAAAGATTCGCCAATAGAAATTAATACTTTTTCCTAAAATTATGAAAGATTCGCCAAGATTTTATATCTTCTTTTGAGGGGGGTTTCTTAAAGTTATCACTAAAATTGATGAAATGAAAAGGGTTTTTAAAGGAGATTCTTAGCTTTCCACCAATATAAATAATGCTTACTTTGAATTTAATAAATAATTATTATTCATTTTCTATTTGAATTACAACTAAAGTCCTAATTGACAGGCTAATTGTAAAACATCTATAGCTTTCAAATGGTATCATTTTTTTTTAATTTGAAACATGTGTCACATTCTATGCTTCACATAATATAAGATTAAAAAAAATTTGATTTTAGTGAAGTTTTGACCAAGTTAAGGTGGTCCGACATATGAGGTTTTATATTTTTTAAAAGTTGTAATAAAAAATTCATAATTAATTATTTACTTGGAAACAAATTACAAAAAAATATGCATCATAACGGTACATGAGTCCTCTACTTATATCTAAAATATTATAAAAAAATGTTATCATTTTCTTGTGGTTAGGGTGGTCAAACAAACACCTACTTATTTTTTTCCTTGAAATTTAAGTATTACTGCATTGAAATTTCAAATTTTCACCAAATATATATATTTTTTTTAATAAACCTAGTAGTTTAGAAACTACATTCAATTTTCTACAGATTCTATTCTTACATATTTTTTAAATAATATAGATAACTTATTCAAATTTTTACGTCAAGTTGCCTAACTCTGATTTTTTGAATTTTCATCGCCACTTAAGGGCCTATTTTTTCCATGATGATCCTGCACATACCCATTCACCAAAATGAACCATAGATTTTGGGGGAAAGGGGATTCTCTAGCACTTTTAAGGTTTTTCACCTAAATGAAGAGATGATTTTCACACCCAAAACCTAGGGGGTTCATTCAAGATTAAGTGTTAAATGTGTGTGATGTGTGTGATTGGAATGTGTCTAAATGCTGCAAACTAATGAAAGAAATTATCTATTGAATGCAAACTATTGTAATGCAAAACGTATTAAAAAAGACTATGTAAAATGACCAAAAATATATGCAAGTTGTAACAAAACTTAATGGAACATAAGTGGTGCACCTGGAAACTAAAGTGTGATGTTTAGGAGCTCTAGAATATTCTAGAATATGTTGTTGAAGGACACAAGGAAACTTACACCAAGCTCGATGACTTAGTCCTACTTCGGGGAAATGGGTGTCCAGATCTATAGAGATCACATTTCAGGCCTGACAGTGGGACTAATTCACCAATGATGGAGACTTAGTCCACTTGTGACTTTTAGGAATCTCGAGATTGGAATCTGTAGCTATCAACTTGTACTTATTTTTCTGACAGAGAACCAGATCCGAATCTTCAGATTTTGACCTGTAAGTTGTCTTCAAGCTCCTTTCAGGGATTTGTTTACTTTGAATGATGTTGATGGGATATTGACACCTTTTAGCACCTTTCTCTTTGACAAATTTGTATACAAGGCTTGGAAAACACACACGCAAAGAGGGGAAAAGGGGGTTGGGGTTAGAGAATAGGGATTTTCCTTAATCAAACCCCATTTTGGTAATTAAACCCTAGATGGAAAAGTCTAAAGATATGCAAGTAATCGGGTCCAATGGATGAATGCTTGAAGTGCTTAGAGGGCTTGAATTATTGAGGAAGATAGATTGCTTGTTCATGAGAGAATGAGGAGGATGAAAATGAGGGAAAAACCCTTTATCTATACATGATATGCCCTAATTTCTCAAAAATACCTCACCATAGGTTGACCTTATGGTTTAGAAGACAATATACCGCCAGAAATTTGGAATAATTTTGATTTTTAAGCGTGATTGGACTAAGTCACCCAAGCTGGTGACTTGGTCCCATTAGGGAAACATTGCTAATTAATAGGAATTAAAGGGTGCTTAATGCTATTTAATGAGATTTTCTTCTGAAACACACTTAAGTGAGGCCTATAAGTGCATAAAGGGGTCATTTTAACATAAGAAACGGTTAATTTATTGATGAAAAGCCTAGGAAAGTGTGAGAGTTTGTTACAATTCCTAACAACACTTTGAAATAACGCTTGGTAAGTGATAAAAAGAGGTTGTTTATGTGAATTATAATAGAAAGGTCCTAGAAAAGTGGGAAAATGTGTTACAACACTTCACAACACCTTTGCAAGACATCTTTAGGTTTTTATTGATCTACAAGCATTCAATGTCTAATGTGAATGTGTTGGCCACATTTCAAGATTAAATCTAGGAAAAATTAGACCAAAATCCATAGGAAAGGCCCAAATGAGTGAAAATGCCAAGGATACATTTTTCTACATTAGAACTATGAATATTTTATCTTTTAATGAAGCCAACAAAAAAGTCATCTTTCCAAATTGGATTGTGAAAAATTTGACAAGGTAATTAAGGTCATCCCAATAGATATCATTCATAAAATTTGGGTCTTGTCTTACAAAACTTGGTGCAAGGATTTGAAGTGGTATCCTGATACTTCTATTTAGAATTATAAGTCATATAATGGTTATTCTTTGATTTCTCCTTATCTATCTATGATGACTACATTGAATCAAAGATAACATATGTAGTCCCCATTATTATTTTGGCTTTGAAAATTTGACACCATTTGGGTAGCTATGGTTGAATGGAACTTGGCCCACTTTTTCTAGCATATTCGTTTCTAAGGCCTCCCCATTCATTCCAATTTAACCCATTTTGGAATTTTGGATCCTTTATTTCATTTCTTTCATCATTAAACATATCTCAAACCTAGAGCTTCTAGTGTTATCCTAGAGCGCATAATAGATTGATGATTTTTTAATGATTTTAGGCTTGAGCATGTTTATATGTATATGATGTTATTAGGAAATTGGTCTCACATTCCCTATAGATACAATCAGATTTTGCATACATGTAGCATTGAAAATCATTACCCTTGACAATTTCACAAAAGGTCTACCTCCCCCTATGTGCTTGGACCTAATTATGCATTTAATTGCCCATTTTATAAATATCTTTAGAAAATTAAACAATGGGAATAAAAATAAGCATTTAATGTTTGTCTCTTTAATGTTTAAGGAATAGAAAAGGATAGGTTTGGACCGGGGCATCCCAAGCCCTTGTCCAACACTTTTTGGATTCATTTTGAATATGTGAGTTTCAGTATTTTATTATTTGAAATTCCAATTTCATTTGTTGGCTATCGACATTTGATTTTTGGGAAATTGGAAGAATTGCATATAGATACTAGTCTTTTTCATCATTTGAAATCCTAGGAAATCTATTGAGAAAATTGAATATCCTAAAATCAATCAAGGAAATTCAAGGGAAGAACAACTAAAATTATTATTTAACGCTTTCATGAATCAAGATCAAGCTTGCAAGGCATAAAAATAATGAATAAATTTATGTGCAAGATGTTATTATGATCAATCATGCCAAACTATGAAGATGTATTGAGTTATCCTCTACATGCTAGCTAGAAAAATCTATTATGTTTTGGAAAATAACCTTTTGCAAGTCTATCAAGTAATCAAAGAATCCATCAATCAAAATTTATGACAACTTGTGGTGTGACATCACTTCATCAAGGTAACATTATCATTTATCATTTATTATTTCAATCAATTATCATTATTTTGGCCTCTGCCCAACCTAGGGTATTCCCTTTTGATCATCATCATTTGATGTACATGGAGGTAGAAATATCAAAATAGAGTTTTACTTAGGTGATCTCCTATACAACACAACCTTTAACCCTCTTCTTATGTGTGTAGGTTAGATCTAGGAGTTTATGCAAGAGACAATTTCAAAAAATTGAGAGCGTATTGTAACCTACATCTGAGAATTTGCATATTAGAAAGAGGAAGCCAGTCTAGGGAACCCCATTCCCCTATCCTTACAAATTACCCTCAAATTTTAGTCACAACTTCCTCTTTGATCTGAGTCTTAGATATAAAGTGTTTTGTGACTCTCCATTTTCATCTATGCAATAAATTACAAATTAAATCTAGGGTTATATAATAAATAGGCTTGTTGAGTTACAAATCAGATTTCTCTCTTTTACAACATAAAATTAGCATAAACCCTAAGAGGTTGGCTATCTATTGTGGTAGAAATACAATCATAAAACCCTATTTGATTTATATTTGATTCATGATAGTGTATAAACTAAAAATTCAAAGATAAAATGTAAACATTATTTAACATGTGATCCCTCCCTCTCTAATTATAAATTTAAGAATAATAATATTTTCTAAGCATCAAACAAGAAAAAGATGTATAAAATGAAGATGAATGATACTTAAGTTTTTTAGATGTAAGAAATTCAATCTTACTATTCTTTTGTTTGATAGTACCAGTCTCTAAAAGAAGGAAAGTTGTACTCAAGTGTAAATTATTCTTAATGATAATAACATGTTGGAGATGTACATCATCAAATTGAAATTGAATACATACATAGGCTTGTTAATTCTTTTTCCACAGTAGTTCAAATAATTCAAAGTTATTTTCAATCCAATGTTAATGTGCAAATTATTTAATAAATAAAATAATAATTCATCAAAAAGATGTATGGAACATGGAGAGAAAGAGTAAAACCACAATCTCTTATTGCTCTTATAAATAACTTAGCTAGGATATTATTCTTATATCACAAATCTAATCTCAAAGGATTAAAATATTCTAAATAATATTTAGGATCATTTTTCTATTGAATAGATCCAAATCATTTTTTTGTGATGCAAAGGATTATATCCATACACTTACTTAACATGTCACGGGCATGGTCATGGGCGTGGTCACGGGCAGGAGAAAACGAAGTTTGAATTTCAAATCAATGGTTGTGGATCTGGAAGCGAAGCAAGATTAGATAATCAACAGTCGAATTAGGAGCTGGAACCGAGTCAGAAGCAAGGTAAGGATGACCAGGATGATGTGGACTCCAGTGAAAAAATTTAGGTGGACCCTAGGGGAAAGGAAATTCCAGCTTCTTTCTCTGCTTCTTCTCCCACCAAAAAAATTGAGAAGGTTAGTGTGGGAGTGGGGACCACTGGCGGTTTAGGAGGCAACTGCAAAACCTGGACCTCGCTATTCGGGGTTAAACCTAATGGAAAGTCTTCCTTCCCTCCTGTGTAAAATATCTTGTCCCCTGCTAGAGATAAGTTTACTATTTCGATTCCTGATCTGATCATAGACCATAACATAGCTTTAATGGAACGTACCTTGGTTGGAAAGTTTATGGGCCCTAGACCAAATATTGAAGTGGTCAGGGAATTTGTTAAAAACAAATGGAGAACCAATGGGAAAGTCTCTGTTGCTGCTCTTCCTAAGGGTTTTTTCGCTTTTGAATTTACTTGCAAAGAGGATATTATGGCTGTGAGAGGTGGAGGTCCCTGGGTGATAGGAAAATCGTCCCTGGCTCTAAAGAAGTGGTCTTCCCACTTGGATCTATCGGACTCTATCTTTGAGAATGTTCCAGTCTGGGTTAGACTTCCAGGCCTGCCCCTGGAATACTGGAGTGAAGACATCTTCTTGGGTATTGCGAGCTCCTTTGGTGAGCTCCATTCGATTGACACAATGACAAGTACTAGAAAGAGACTAGTTTTCATGAGGATTTGTGTGGGGGTGCCTCAAGAAGCAGATTTACCCTCATCGATAGAGATAAAGTTTAAGTTGGGTTCCTAGGAACAGAGTATAGAATTTGAAACCATCCCATTTGCTTGCTTCAAGTGTAGGAAATTTGGTCATTGGGTGAAAAAATGCCCTCTTAATGCAGCCTTAGAGAAAGATAAGCTAGTTGATCGGGGAAAAAAAGAATGGAAAAAAAAGAAGAATGAATCTGAAGAAGGAAGGAGGGAGAATAAAGAGTAGGAGCTGGTTATTGAAGCTAATAATCAGAAAGCCCCCTCAGAGATTGAAGTGGTTTTGGAGGAAAAAGGTGAGGTCCCTTTAGAGCCTCATAACCCAAAGTCTGTTCCGAAGGAAAGAGGTATTATTGAGGGCACCTTAGCTAATGAAGGAGATCAGATCCTATCTCCTTCCTTCTCCCAAATGACAGTCCCATCTGATAGAAATGAAGAGATATCGGGTTTGGAGGATAGTCCCAGTGAAGGCCTATCCTTGGTCTTGAATATCCCTCCTCTCCCCCTATTATCTGGTTTTACCTCCCCTATGGGTGTGGAACACCCATTGGAGACCAATTTTGCTGGTGGGGTTTAGAATCCTTTGAAAAATAGGATCACTCAGTCAACCTTTCTAGCAATGCTTTATGTTGTCAGGAGAATGGTAACATGGACACATTACCTTGGGAACAAAGACTACCAAAGGATAAGGACTGGGAATCTAGTAGAGAGACAGACAGTCAAGAAGAGACTGATAAAGAAGAGAATATATTAAAGAAGAATCCTAGAAAAAACAAACAAGGGAAGACCCCAAGTGGCATTTCCACCAGATCAAGAGGAAAGGTTGATTGTGGTGCAACAAAAAACTCAAGAGGTAAAAAGTCTTCGAAAAAGAAAAGAGAGTTGAATAGTTTTCAAGATATAGCGGATGGATCTTAGAAAACCATCCCGGAGTGTCTTAACTCCCCCGGTATTTAATGAAGATTATGTCCTGGAATATAAGAGGTCTCAATAGCCCCCACAAGTAGAATGTTCTCCACAACTTTGTTAGAGATCACAAACTGGATATTCTTCTGATTCAGGAAACAAAAATGTCTAAGCAGAAAATTGAAAAAATGAAACTCTTTCAATACTACTGCAACTAGGGTAATAATTCTAATGGTGCTTTGGGTGGCATTGTTACTTTCTAGAACTGCCACAACATCAAAGGTGATCCAATTTTGGAAGGTATGAATCACATAGTTACTAGATTCACTCATATAAGAGATAACTTTAGTTGGATTCAAATGAACATTTATGCTCCTAATGGAAAAGGTATGAGGAAATCATTTTGGCTGGAATTAGCCTCCATTAGAAGGATTTTTGATAAAGAAGCTTGGATTGCTATGGGGGAGTTCAATACCCCCTTAATGAATAGTGAGAAATTTGGGGGATCTCAAATCAACTTAGAAAGTAAAGAGGATCTCCAGAATTTTATTGATACTCAAGGGCTGATAGATCTGGACCTTCTTGGAGCCGCCTTCACCTGGTCAAATTGCAGAAAGGGGATGGACCTCATATAGGTCAGATTAGATAGATCTCTAATCTCTAATCATTGGTATTTTGATTACTTTTGCTTCCTTAGAGCTCTCACTAGAATAGGCTCTGATCATTCCCCTATCGGTTTCACTGTGGATCCTATAAAAAAGAAGAAGAATACCCCCTTCAGATTTGAAAAAATATGGATTTCCCATCCTGCTCTCAAAGAGGAATTAAAGAAATGGTGGAATATAAGTATTCAAGGAACTACTATGTTCAGAATCCCTAAAAAATTAAGGGAAGTGGAATGTAATCTTAAAAAATGGAAAAAGGATTCTTTTGGGAACATCTTTAAGATCAAGTCCAAACTTCAGATGGATCTGGGAGCAATTCAACTCAAAATTCAGAATGAGGGTTACTTGAATGATACTAAGGAAAAAGAGAATGAGCTCCTTATGAAGATGCATGAAATTATTGGGAAGGAGGAGGAGTTTTGGAAACAAAGATCAAGAGCTCTTTGGCTGTCGGCTAGAGATAGAAACACAAGGTATTTCCACCTTTCGACTTCTAAACACAAACTTGTTAACAGAATATCCCAAATAGATGTGAATGGTACCAGTTTTGTGGAGGAAGAGGATATAAGGATGCAGGCGGGTTCCTTCTATAAACTTCTTTTGTCGGCTAGTACTGAATTAAACCAGAATGAGCAAGATCAACTTGTGGAAGCTATACCAAGAATTATCAACTAGGAGAACAACTCTTTCATGACTGCTATCCCCACCAACGAGGAAATCAA
Source organism: Sequoiadendron giganteum (assembly GCA_007115665.2). Classification (NCBI taxonomy): domain Eukaryota; kingdom Viridiplantae; phylum Streptophyta; class Pinopsida; order Cupressales; family Cupressaceae; genus Sequoiadendron; species Sequoiadendron giganteum. The sequence continues at coordinate 696,646,724 of CM021101.1, forward strand.
GAGGGCTGTCTTTTCCTTTGATGGGAATAAAGCCCCCGGGCCCGATGGTTTTCCTTTGTTCTTCTTCCAATGGTTCTGGGAGATTGTTGAAGAAGATGTGGTTAATGCTGTTAAGGAATTTTTTGGAGCCAGATGTCTTTTAAAAGAACTAAATGCTACTTTCTTGGTCCTCGTCCCCAAGAAACCTGGAGCTGACAACTTTGAGGCTTTCAGACCTATCAGTCTATGTAATTCTTTATACAAGATCATCTCTAAGGTCTTAACCTCTAGATTCTTACTTGTTTTGCCTTCGTTGATTTCTCCTCAATAGAATGGATTCGTCCTTGGCAGAAAAATTCTTGATTATAGTGTTTTGGTTCATGAGAACATTCACTCCCTTATTGAATCGAAGACGGAAGGTTTCCTTTTAAAGCTTGACATTTCACAAGCCTATGACAGAGTTGACTGGGTTTTTTTATTTAAAATTCTGAAGGCTTTCGGCTTTAATAATAGGGTGGTTCAAATGGTGGAACACCTTGTGTCCACAACTTCCATATCAGTTATGGTCAATGGTTCCCCAACTTCCTTTTTTCAGAGTACCAGAGGTCTCAGGTAGGGTGATCCTATTTCTCCTATTTTATTCACTATTATGGCCGAAAGCTTAGGTAGAACCTGAAAAAATTGATTGACTTTAAAGTTATCTCCTAGCTCAGACCATCCTCGAGCAACTTGGTGTGTTCTCATCAACAATTCGTTGATGATACTATGCTCATGGGTCAAGCTTCTATGTCTGAAGCTAAATCTATTAAACAGCTGCTTGACAAATATGGGAGAGCTTCAGGACAGCTGATCAATAATAAAAAAAGCTCGCTATTCTTTTTCAATACTTCGGCTCATCGACAGACCAAAATTGCCAGAATTTTGGACTGTAAGGTGGAATCCCTTCCCACCACCTACCTGGGTCTTCCTTTAAGTTTGAAACCTCCTGATGCTTTCTGGATTTCATTGGTGGATAGATTTAGTAAAAAGCTTGTAGGTTGGAAAGGTGCTCTGCTTAGCCAAGCTGGTAAGCTTCAGCTCCTCAAAGCCTCCCTTCAGAATCTCCCTATCTATGCCTTGAGCCTCTTTAAGATCCCTGCCAAATATGCTGACACAATTGAAAAAATTCAAAAAGATTTTCTTTGGTCGGGTGTTGAGGAAAATAAAAGAATTCCCTTAATTGACTGGAATCTGGTCTGTAGACCTAAAAAGAACGGTGGACTTGGGTTAAGAAGAATTAGATCTATTAATAAAATCCTCTTGGCTAAGCAAATTTGGAGAATTTTCTCCTCCTCCGGGGAGTGGATTGATATTATGGCTAGAAAATATCTAGATAACAATTGCTCTGCCATTATTAATAAGGATGCCCACCTTCTTCCAAGAGGATCTATATGCTGGAACAATTTAATTAATGGAAAAAAGATTGTGGAGGAAGGCATTGGTTGGCAAGTGGGAAATGGTAATAGTACCAAATTCTAGGAAGATAGATGGCTTTTTAAGGAACCCCTGATAAATATCAATCCCTTCAAAGATTGGGCTAAGAATTGCAAGGCTAGGTTTGGTACTTATGTGAAAGATTACAAAGTGAATGGTAATTGGGTGGACTTAAGCAAAGTTAGTCAGGCTTTGGCCCCCATCCAGATTACATTGCTAGCAGTTAGACTTAGCTCAGAGCAGCTGGAGGACCATGCGGTCTGGATTGATAACCCCTCTGGTAATTTTTCTATGTCTTCTGCTTTTGCTAAGCTCACTTCTTCTCTGGATCATCCTCCCTTTTGGTCTAAAGCTTGGTGCAATAATCTGATACCTAAAATTAATATCTTCTTTTGGATCTTGCTTCAAAATAATTTGCTAACAATTGACAACTTGTGTAAACAGGGATTTCAAATCCCTAATAGATGATGTCTTTGTAAGATGGATGTTGAATCTGTTAATCATTTATTCCTTCATTCCTCTTTTGCTGCTTCTCTTTGGGAAAATTTTAACAGATTATGGAACCTCTCTTGGGTCTTCCCAATGCTCATTGAAGAACTCTTTTCTCAATGGAAAGCCCCGACAAGTAATCCTTTACTTAGATTTTTTTGGGAGCTATCATTCCCTCATATAGCTTGGGGCATCTAGAAAGAACACAACAATAGAATTTTTAGGGGCAAAGAAGCCTCTGTGGATTATGTCTTTGATAAAATTGCCAAATCTCTAAAGGAAAACTTCAGTGTCGTGGCCCAGAAGGATAGGAAGACCTTGAATGTAGAGTTCTCGAACTATGATCTTTGTGTTGCTAAGGAATGGAACATAAACCCCATACTGTCTAGCTTTACTATGAAGGTTAAAAAGGACAGAGAGGGAGTTTGCTGGACTTTTCCGCCTAATGGGTGGATCAAAGCTAACTTTGATGGTGCGGCTAAAGGCAATCCTTGGGCGGCGGGTTGTGGAGGAGTAATAAGGGATTCCTATGCAAGCTTCATGGGTGCAATGACCTCTCCTCTTGGCTCTCAAACTAATCACCTAGCGGAGGCGGGTGGTGCTTACCATATTATAAATTTAGCCCAAAGTCTCAATATTAAAAACTTATGGCTTGAAGGAGACTCCAAAAACATAATTGACTACCTCCATGGCAAGTCTCCTCCCTCGTGGACCATCAAATCGTGGATTGATGAAGCTAAATTGAAATTGGTCAAGTTTGAAAAAGTTAAAATAACACATGCCTATAGAGAAGCCAATGCTGTTGCAGACTTTTTTGCTAATGAAGGACTTAAGAGTAAAGAAGTGTGTACCTGGCTTAATAATAGCGATCTAAATATTAAAGTTTGTGCCCTATTAAACTATGATAAATCACATGGTAAGGCATCGTGTTATCCCTTTAATGAGGATAGGTTGGATCTTTCACATCACAATCATTAGATTGTATGGGATCGAGCTCTGTGGAGTAATTTGCAAGTTTACTCTGCACGCTTTGTGGGTGCTTAGATTTGGTGGGGTCAATTTTAGAAAGGATTGTATTTGGTTCTTCCTCACTGTGTCGGTCGATATGGGTGGGGACAAAAAGCGAACTGAGCCGGATAGCTATGAAACCCACATGAAAAATACTAAGGTTTGGAACAAGATAAAAAGTGGAGGTCTTATTCCTTTTCTGGAGAAGCTTCATGGTTCTGATCTGGAGGCTATGAATCTCTTTGCCAAAAATTGGCATGATGGTAACTTGACTCTGTTCGGTAGGAATGTGGAGCTCAATGAAGATCTAATTGCCAAAGTTATGAGATTACTCACTAATGGGAAGAATTTTTTTAGGGACAGGGCTTACTCTGATGAAGCTGTTATCAGATTCCCCAAAAAATGATAAGGAAAAGCAAAACTTGCTCAAAATTGCGAACACTTACTTTGATGTTGACTCCATAAAATCTATACGGAGAAAGGTTCTTCGGGCTATTATGGAGTATATCACGGTGGACGTGCATTTTACTAAAGTCTATGGGTACCACTTTGCCCTCCTCAACCATTTCCACCACAAGGTAAGGGTTTCTATCCCTTATTATCTCTGTTGCTCTCTGAAGAAAAGTTTGGAGGACAATAAAAAAAATCCCAAAAGATTTCCTATTCTTCATACTGGGTTAATTAGGCTTATTGTTGAATATTTGCATGTGCATGCCCCTTCTACCTCAGAAGCCAACCCTAATGTTGATAGTGATGATACTGAGCCCAGTGGCTCTAAATATTTGCCTAACCCTAGCCCTAGCCCAAAAGCCCCTAGTTTGCATGTTGGCCCTTCTAGGGAACTAGGTAAAATCTGGGCTGCATTTGAGCCCAACTGTCCTCCTCCTAAGATCAGCCCTGCTGGCAAGACTACCCAGACTAAAAGCCTTGTCTCCTACACTGAAGTTTACTTTGAGTCGGAGGAAGCTGATACCAACATTTCTGAGCATCGTGTGGACCCTTTACCGGACATACACAATGTCAAAAATTCCCCTGTTAACACTGGTAAAAATCCCTCCCTGGATTTTATCAACCTGGCTAAAACCAATTCCGAGTCCCATTTTAAACTCCTGGATTGGACCTTCTCTGAAATCAATGAGCTTAAAATTAAAAACTGGGCCCTATAGAGTAAGATCGAGGAAATGGGTGTTAAGATTGCTGAATTGGGTAAGAAAGAAGTGGTGCATAGTAACAAGAACACTAATACCGATGTTGAGTGCTTAAGGAATAACATCAGAACTATTGCGGAACAGAACAACCGTATAGCAAGACATAATGCTATAATTATTAATGCAATGACTGAAAAGCTTGACAAAGCCCAGTAGGGATCTCTGGTGGTTGACCTAGAAGATACTGAAGATAAAAGCCAAGACACAGATGGAGGCATTTCTAGAAGAATCCACGCCAATTTGAAGCGCAAGGCCCCCTTAACCCCGAAAATGGTTCAAACCTTCAAAAAAGGGGTTAAAGATATGCAGGATATGGAGGCGGAGACAGAGACTGTCCTTAGGTCTCTGAAGTAATGGTTGTTCTGTGTTCTTTTTCTGCTGTCCTTTCTTTTTTGACCCTCCTAGTCCTTTTTGCCTGATTGCTGCTAGTTTTTTTCTTGGGCAGTTATTTTTTTGGAGGACCTTCGGTGTTCTCTTCTCTTTTTTGTAAACTCTGTGGTTTTGGGTCCCTGTAAAACCCGTTTTACCCTTTTATCAAAAATAGTGATATATCTAAATGAAAGGAAATGATGTGGTCATTGAAGGGGAAATCAAATTATAAATTGGAGTGGAAATGAGTAGGAGGGAGTAATATTTAGAGACATTTAATGAGGATGTATAACACTACTACAAGCAGAATTAGAGATGAAAAATAGGACTAGATATGGAATGGGTAGAAATTACACCTGAGTGAAAAAATAAGTGCTAGTATCCATGGAGGGGGGAAGATTGGAAGATGATGAAATAGGGAGGAACATGTAACTAGAAGAATCGAATAAATCTCTAATACCATGAAAGATACATTTACCATAGAACATTCACTAATGGATTAAGTAGACAAGTAGTAAAATACTAAAGAGGTTGACAATTGGTGATTTCATCAATAGTTAATTGTCTAGACATTAAGAGAAAGATATTGTTTTATCTAGATATGTACTAGATGGTTGTAATAATGTTCTTCTTCATGTCTTTTAAACTATTCTCAATATGAGCATTATAATAAATCTCATCATGATTGGATTCAGTATCCATCTTAGAGTTTAACTGGGCTTAGTTTTTCAAGGAATATTAGATTCTTTGGTAGCTCATTTCATAGACAAAACAATATGAATAAGTAAGAACAATATTAAGAAATATTTAAATCTATTAGATTTATAAAATTCAAAAATCTATATTAAATTGTAATTAAAAATAAAACCTTATTTGGGAAAATTGAGGGTGGGTATGGTGGAAAAGTTAATGTCACATAATAGATCACAAACCCACCTTTAAATAAAACAATTATATAGATAACAAAGTAAAAAGTAAAAGTAAAATCGAACATTTAAAAAATTTAGAAATAAGATATAACATTAAAAAACTAGATCTAAAGTAATTTAAATTAGAAGTTAGATCTTAAGGAAAATTATAGGGAGTGTAGGATAAGTTGGGTTCACCCAAAAATAGAAGGAAATGAATTACTCTATAAAAATAAACTATAAGGTAAATAAATAAATGTAATCAACTAAGTACAAATTAATCTATATTAATTGGAGCTAACACATATAACTGGAATAAATACATTATAATTAAATGTGATGAATAGAAATATTCAACTCTAAAACTAATAATTCAAGAGTAGTTTTGAAGTTGTGCAGAATTGATCTACTATTTTTAGATACTAATTGTCACTATATGGTGATTATCTCTAGTTCTACATCCTCTCTAACTACTTTGTAGTTCATTCTTGAGCATTACAATTTTGATCCCAAATCTCAAGGAATGGATCTTCCATATAGATATGATGTTTAGTATGCAAGAGAAATCTAACAAAATATGTACATAAAAACCCATTTTTCTTTAGCCTCTACATAGTTGAACTCATCAAGGTGGCTTCTAAAGGCATCACTTACGATTTTGTCCCTTTACCAAGTTGATTTAATAGTGAAGAGTGATTAAAGAAAATATGTGTAGACATGTAGATGACCAAGAATTTGACGTGGATATGATTTTGTGTTGTCTTTTTACAAATCATGGTGTATTATAGTTATTCTTCTTGTAATTATGTTTTTCCTTATGAAATTAAGTGCATATTGAATGTCTTTTAAGTGCATATTGAATGTCTTTAGATTAAATTTTAAATATATAAAAATAAATATAGATAGAAGAAAATAAAAATAAATAAGATAAACCATGAATTAAATTGAAAAAACATAATATTAAATAAAAAATTATATAAATACAAATTTAAAGATTAAAATATTTAAATAAAACTTATCTAATTTTTTTTATTTAATACTACTAATATTTAATAACTCAAATTTAACTCAAATTTTTTAATTTAGTAAATAATTGATTTAAAACTTTACGCATGATTAATTTGACTGGTGTGATTAAACAATATCATTAATTCACGTAATTTTAAAGTTCTGAATTCTCTTACATTTTTATATTCATTTTCATAGTTTTTAAATTAATATGTGATTTTCAATAAATGAAATCTTATCCAGTGATTACAACTACATTTTAATAATAAAATTTTATAGTCAAAAAGCCAAGGGCCCATATTCTTCTGGTTAGAATGTTATGAAGGACTCATTCCAGTGAATTCTAATACGATGGGTTTAGATTTCATTTAAAATAGGAAATAGTGTCGTTAACGGAGTAAATGATAAATAAAGATGAAGTTTAATTGGGAATGATGATGGTATGTTTCTTTTTAGTTTTTTTTTTTTTTTTAATTGAGTCTGGTGATTTTGACAACTATTTCTTAATAATTTTGATAAGTTTGATCTATTATTTAAAACAACTTAAGCAAAGGTCAATGATGATTTTGATGAACTAAATGGGACCCTATTTTGACAATTTAATTAAAGGACAACTTCATATTTAAATTTATATTCACCACTGATAATTTTGAAGGATTTGACTTTTTACTTATAAGAACATAACTAAACCACAAATATATACTCTCTCACAATATTATAATTTCTTATATAAAAAAATACACAATGAGTTTCACATAAAAATAATAAAAATTTGACAGGGCCATGGCACTCTCTTGTGACAACATGAATATTTTTTCAATCAGAATAGAGTATAAAATTGAATGTGTAACTGATTGTGACCATTAAACATCAACCTTCAATTGTAAAAGACACAACTAAGATGGCATACGTCATCGCCAATTCACTGAAGGAAAATTCACCACCAGCAATTCACCATCATGGAAAATTCACCGACAGATAATTCACTGCCAAGTAAAATTCACTGCCAGCAGGTGAATTGCTGATGGTGAATTTTCCTTCTGTGAAATTGCTGACAATGAATTTTCCTAGAACCAATTAATATAATATTCTCTACAATGTCTCATTCTTTCATATTTTTTTTATATTAATCAAAACAGCAATTCAACAAAGAACTGCATAGAGAAAGGACGTTACATAAAACAGTCCAATGACAAAACTGTTTGACATAAAGAACTCTTGTATTACAAATAGAAGAAAACAAATGACATCATTATTCAAATCTAGAAACAAATAGATTTAAATTCATATAGATTATAGAAATTTAATTACATTGATCATTTTTTAATTTATCTATTTTTATTCTTAACTGAAAGATAACACTATGAAAAATCCAAAGCAGAGAAAACACTTGGAAACGATTAAAGCTCTCATTCTTTCATTCTGTTTAAGTCTTTCATAAAACTGTTGGGACAGCAATCCATTTGGTAAACGAGCATCTCCGCTTACGTGCCGCACTTTCTTCAAACATTACAGAATTATATTTGAAATCGGTTTCGAAATCCAACGCCATATGTTAAAAAAATGGGAGGGAAAATCCCAAGAAAAGAATGCATTATCTTATCAGTCCGAACCAGGTTGTTTTTCGATAGTAACGACGGCGGCGAAAGAATTCATTCGAAGGTAGTTGAACATCTGACAATACAATAAATATTGTGCCCTAAAAAAGTTAAATATTATATTTTAAATATTGAGTTCACAGCTCGAGTATTTATAGTATTTATGCTCTCATCAGAATATACGTGCCTGGGAAAATGTTTCCTGTGTGAAGTTCTGAAATAAAAGATAACACATCAGATTTTGTTTCTTGATTCTTCTAATTTACATCATATGTTTTTAGATCCTTGGCATTTGTTACCAAATCATTTGTTATTTCTGTTCTATTTGCTTCAATATATATTCTTATTATGCTCATTGCAAGTTATTTTGGGTTGAAATTGTGTAAAAATTTTTATATCAACATTTCGGATCATTCCATGATCCATCATCAGAATAATATGTAAGCAGAAAAAGAGAAGAATGTCAAATTAAGTAACTTGCACTGATCTTATTATGCTGTCAAATGAAGTTATTACACAGTTTCAATCCAGAAATAACTTGAACTGATCTTATTATACTGTCAAATTAAGTAAGACTGAACTATAAAAGTAGTTAGTTGGTGATTTTATACTGCTACAAATTGAAACATTTTGCATGTCTCTTTATTCATGTTTTTGTGTAACATCAAATTCATATATATGGATCCCTTCTCTTTGGTTTAGGTTTGAAAGCAAGCTCTCACAATAGTTTAATAATTTAGTTTTTTTTTTTTTAATCTTCCAAATTATATAACTTCCATGATCATTAATATTTATATATAATTTTTTTAGTGAAATTTTAAATTCAATAATTAAAATCAAATAATTTTTTTACTCCATCAAAAGTTAATTAACATTTTTAATATTACATTTGACTTCTATATTATATTATTCTTTTATATCACTGTGACTAAATTATATTTATCATCAATTTTCTTTTTATATATATTATAATTGAAATATATATTCTTAAGTCACATTTACAATCATCACCTTCTCTATGGTTGTTAATTTGGTGGGGCGGGGTGGGGGTACAATGGTTCAATGAAAGAAAAATATGGTCCAATGCATTGACATCTTGTTTATTTTGATCTAGACCAATCTAGGTAGAAGGGTTCAATGAAAGACAACCTAACCTAGAGGTCTAAATGGTTCTTAGACAACATTGTGCACCAAAAAGTAGAAACAACAATTTCTTGTATTAATTTTAAAAATTAACCTTTGAAATGATAGATAATCATACCAAGAAAGAACTTAAATTATAATAGAAAACAAAAAATTACATAGGATTATTTTATACCATGAAATATATTATAATTTAATTATTTATTTCCTCTAATTTATCTCTAGGTTTTTCCTATTTTCCCAATCGCTCCACTTTCTCTAGATGGTTAGATTCTTCCTTTATTACACCCCTAGTCTACTAATTTTCCTGTTTTTCCAATATATCTCTTCTACCATGATTTAGGGCATATTTTCTTCACAAATGAAATGTAATATTTAAATACAGAGATAGACAACCAAGATAAGGTAGCTTCAATGAAAGCCTAAAATATATCTTAAATCATAGACTAATTATGTTCTATAAAAAGATGTAAATACACAAAGAGGATTATCACATAAGAGTAAATGAGTATTGATATAGTGTTTAAAAAACTTGATCATGCTATTATTCTTGCTCAATCCTTCTTTTATTTTTTAATTATTTCCCTCTTCTAGTTGAGCCTTTGCTACAATATAATATTTCTGATAATTATCCCATTAGGTTTAAAATTGAATAATTTTTCTCTCACGAGGTTAAAAATGTGTGTTTTTATTTTAATGCTTCTTTCCTAACTTATCAACCATGCTAGCCCACATATATCAACTCGGGGATTTGGAGGGTAGGAATTTTCAACCAATTGGGTGGATTGCACTGGATAGAGATAGTAATTGTAATTATCTATTTTTTACATCTATGGCTATTAACTAGATAAAATTTTGTTGCTATGTATATGACGCTACAAGTTTAGGTCTCCATGTCACCACTACACTCAAAGACAACTTGTTTTCTCCTAAGTTTTAGTTATGAGTGGTTGAGATAAATCATTAGAATCATATTAATGATAATCAATCTACTAGAGATGATCAAATAAAGGCTAGGTTATATTGGTTGTAAGTGGGAGATCAAGTTTCTAAAAAAATAATTTGATCTTTCCAAGCTTTATCATACTTTTCAAGGCATCAAATAGATTAAAGATGAATTTAATTTTCTTAAGGAACTTCTAGATATCGCGCAAGATGTTATGAAGCACTAAGAGTAAGTTTCCAAGGCTCAATTTTCTCCTGAATTTGACTATGATTTACAAGAGTGCCTCAAGGTTGTTCCTTTTTGGATAACTTCTAAGTTAACCTTCTATGATTATTGCTCTTCATTATTGATCTCCATGAATCAATTTTTACTATGGATAATGATAAATCTCTTTATTATGAAATATTCCCATGTAAATTCTATGAGAAAATTTGGGAATTTTAGGATCTTCATAATGTCTATCTTGAAGCCTTCCATTCTAATTCCTTAGGTAAGGTTATTAAAAAATGAAAATATAAAGTTGATACAACTTTGACAATGTAGATGATATATACAATTGGAGATTGATCACTTTGCTCAATGTTTCATATAAAATCATTACCAAATTCATTGCTCTACATTCACCCCATCTTCTTGCTTAGATTATTCATCCTAATAAAATTATCTTGATCAAATCTAGATTTACTATGGATAATATCTTTGTGGTTTGGGAAGGTATAGAATGAGCTCAATAATCTCATCAACAAGAAATTTTCATTAAAATATATTTTGCTAAAGCTTAGGATCAAATTGGGTGGCTTTTATCGTTGGAATGCTTCATGCATTGGTATTTCATTATCAATTTTTTTAATTGCTTTCTATGCTATTTATTGATACTTTAGATTGTCTCACTATTAATGACCATCAACATAGTTTTTTTTGGCCTCTTCATGTCTATTCACCAAGGGTGTCATTTAGCTCACACAGTTTATGTGTTGATTGTTGAAGGGTTTGATATCCTCTTAGCTCATTCAGTTTGTCAAGTGCTAGTTAAAGCATTTTATTTACCTAATTTCTCACCTCAACATGTTAATTGCCATTATGCTAATGATTATTTTCTCACTATTTTGGAAGAAGAAAATAATGTTAAATGAACTCTCGAATGCTTGGATATTTTTTTAAAGCTTTATGTTCAACTATTCAATAGAAAAATGGTCAATTTTATAGACAATTCTTCTTACCAAAGCCTCTTTGGCTTAACTATTAGGCATGGAAGTGGATTGATCATGGCGAAATTTTTAGATTTTTGGTCATCCCTTTCAATTTTTATGCTTCTCCATCAACTTTGTGGTAAGTTGTGAAGCTTGCTAGATTTGAGAAGTAGTTGGCTCATTAGGTTATGAAACCTTAATCTATGGCTCAAAATTCTAATTTTTTTTTCAAAATTATTATAGCCACTCATTTCTATTATTAATCTTGTTTGTTTCCTTCTAAAGCCTCATATTTTATGTTACACAATCTTCTTAGTGATTTGTTTTGGGCTTCCTTAAAGAACCACTAAGGTTTTTATTGGGTGGGTTCAAAGTACTATTGCCTCCCTCATGATTTAGGATGGTTAAGTTCAATTTTCACTCAATCAAGGTTTGGACCTATGTACCATGTAGATAATTTATGCTCTTGTGGGTAATAAGGCTTCAAATTTTTTGGTTCAACATTGTATTTCTTCTAGTCGCCATGTTGGGAGATCAACTAGGAATGAGAGTGGTATTCACACCCTCCTTATTAAGGGTGTTCATGTTTAAGGGATATTTGTGATGAAGATTATTTGGTGGGATTGGGAAGTTATGAAACCTTAGCTTCTCTAAAGTGGCATTAGTTTTTTATAATGGAATTTTTTCTAGTTAATGAAGTATTAGGTGGTTTCTTAAAATGCAGTGTCAAAATCCTCATCTTGAAAAGACTCCTTGAGTCTATACTTTGAGGTTTTTAAAAAATGGGTTAAATCTCTCCCTAATCTAATTTAAAAGGTTACGAGTGAACCGTAGATTTTGGGAGAATGAGGATTCTCTAGCACTTCTAGGGCTTTTCACCTAAAAGAAGAGATGTTTTCCACACCCAAAACCAATGGGGTTCATTCAAGATTAAGTGTTAAATGTGTGTGATGTGTGTGATTGGAATGTGTTTAAATGTTGCAAACTAATGAAAGAAATTATCTATTGAATTGAAAATATTGTAATGCAAAATTTATTAAAAAGAGTATGTAAAATGACCTAAAATGTATGCAAGTTGTAACAAAACTTAATGGAACAGAAGTGGTGCACCTGGAAACTGAAGTGTGGAATCTTCTAGATTTTATTGTGAATGCCACTGGGACACTTATGCCAAGCTGGGTAACTTAGTCCTACTTTAGGGAAACTTTATTGGAATAGGTTTCAGGGAAATGGGTGTCCAGATCTGCAAAGATCGCTTTTTTAGGCCTAGCAATGGGACTAATTTGCCAATTATGGTGACTTAGTCCACCTGTGACTTTCGAGAATCTCGATATTGGAATTTTTGGCTATCAACTTGTACTTCTATTTCCAGATAGAGAACTAGATCCGAATCTTTAGATTTTGACCTATAAGTTATCTTTAAGCTCCTTTTAGGGGTTTGTTGACTTTGAATGATGTTGATGGGATATTGATACCTTTTAGGAGCTTTCTCTTTGAAAACACACATGCAAAGAGGGGAAAAGGGGGTTAGGGTTAGAGAACAGGGGTTTGCCTTAGTCAAACACACTTAAGTGGGGCCTATAAGTGCATAAAGGGGTCATTTTAACATAAAAAAAGGGTCAAATTATTGATGAAAATCCTAGGAAAGTGTGAGATTTTCTTAAAAATCCTTACAACATTTTGAAATAGGGCTTGGTAAGTGGTAAAAGAGGTTTTTTATGTGAATTATAATTGAAAGGTCCCAGAAAAGTTGGAAAATGTGTTACAACACTTCACAACACCTTTGTAAAACATCTTTAGGTTTATATTGATTTACAAGCGTTAAAGGCATAATGTTAATGTGTTGGCCAGATTTCAACATTAAATCTAGGAAAAATTAGGCCAAAATCGATAGGAAAGGCCCAAATTAGTGGAAATTTCAAGGATACATTTTTCTACATTACATTTAGCCCCCACTTTAGTGAGAGGATGAACTTGCTCCAGACTCACACTAAAGTAGCCCAACATGCATATCAAGAGAGATCCAAATGCACTCATGTTAGCAAGATGGGACAACAATAATCAAGAGGGATGATCAAGATCCCATGGAAAACCAAATATTAGTAAAAAATATCACATAAGAAAGTGATGTGAAAGAATGAAAGGGAAGGGAATGTCGAATCAAGCTTCAACCATTTGTCCAACTAGTTCTTTGTCTATAAAGAATGTGTATTCACTCTGAGGCGAGATGACTCATGGATGTTCGTCGAGTGAGAAGGCCAAAAAGGGTGAGAAACATACACTCACAGCTGGTATGCACTCACACACATGCAGGTTTCTATGGGGAAAGTCGTGCCACTAGCTGGGCTTCCCGCTTAACCATACCAAAGTTATACCTCCTGATAACTTTGATAAGGCATCACAAAAGAACAGTTTTCAAGCTTCATGAGACAAGAAAAGCTTCATATTATTGGAGCTCATGAACAAGTGCAAGATGGCACCAGAGGCATGCAAGCTATGTTATGCAAGTTGGTCATATAACCAATGCAAAAATGTAAAATGTAAAATAAAAAGGAATGTTCAAAGGATTCTTTCTTAGTTCATGTCATTTCTTTAACTTAGGGAACATTGTGTCTAATGTCTCCAAGAGAGGACCAATCAAAGAATATAAAATTTGCAACTTAACGGATGCAGTTTGTCACATCAAGCCACCAAGAGGAATGTAATATGCTAAGATAGATCATATTCATGAAGGAAATTATACCCAATGTCATCCACGAAGTGATGAACACATCATATGAAATAATAAGGCTACACTGAGAACTAAGAAAAAGGAAAAAAATGCAAAAATAAATAATGCCAATGTATCCCCCCAGTTTAAAGGAATTGTGAAACACCGTAAGTATATGAGCAATTACTTTAAAGTAGCAAAATGAAAAGCTAAAAAATAAAGAGAATACATGAGAGAAAACATGGAAAGCCTCTGTTGGCGTTCTTTCCAACTAAGCTTTGAAATCCTCTAAAGGGTAGCCAACCCTTATTCTTAAGAATCTTCAAAGCTTGTGGCCAACAAATGAGCAAAGGATTTTGAGTTATTTGCTCCTACTCTTTAGGCTCTGTCAGAACAAGGAGGGTATTCCCTATTGTGTTCATCTAATATTTAATGCCTCAAGAACACTTCAACACACATATATATTCCTATTAAGGGAATATAGACATTATTCATCACAGGTTTGGCCGACCTTTGAACAAATAACTATCTACTGCTAGCAATACAAGTATGTATGAGACTTGCATCTCAAAATGAATAAGATTTGATTAATTATTGTTCTAACTTTGAATCCACAACTAGGTATTTAATTTATTCATCGGATTGCATGAGTCCCTAACAAATGTGCCAGTGCCTCATCAATTGGGCAACGGAGCCAAATGTGAAATACTCTATAATATACAAAAAATTTAACCCTGAAATGAATAGAATATTTTCATAATGAATTACATTACAAAAAACTCATAGTATTTAAAGTATTACTTCTTACCGAATCCTTTTCAAATTATCATAGACCTATGACTCTCTTCAATTATTTAATTAACTCTTTGAGTTAAAGCATGGAACAAAATCATACATTCAATTAAACCATTAAAGATAAATGAAAAGATACTTCATATTTTCATTTATGATCTGCAACAACTGTACACAAGAGAGCACATACTTTAATTTATAGATTTTTTTGATATCAGTCATTTGCATAAAACTATTAAGACTATTCCATACCAAATTCATACCCAAGATGATTACCTAGCAAATTCATCAAGAATTGTGTATTGTATTTGTTCATTATTCCTATATTTTACCCAGACCATTCTAGACTCAAAATTTTGACCTCTATAATGATCCTTGAGATCTCTTTTATAGCATAAGAGACCGACAAGCATCAGGCTCATTACAGTTACATTTCACAAAAAAATTCAGTTCAAAAGAAAATTTAATCTACATTTCAATATTCCTAGATGGTTAGATGTAATCATTTACCAAACAGGGGAACCAAAATTTCCATACAAACCGCAAAAAGTAGTCAACACCACACCATTGAAAAATTTCATTGAGGTCCTCTAACCCATATCCACATCGAACCCAAAAAATAGCTAGCATCATCATGACAAGATCTACAACCAAGACAATTACACCATCATCCAGAACTTGAACCAACACCTAGGCCATGGTACATGTGACCACTCCACGTCTTAGCCACATTAGGAAGGGAAACAACTACTCCTTGTTCCTTATCAATGCACTATTTATCATTAGAACCAACAACTTCACATGATGTCATCGCAGAAATTGGCGAAACTACAAGGACCTCTTCATTCACACCAACCAACCCAGTTAAATCCATGAGGAATTGGCCATAATTGGAGTCAATCTCCATATCATTATCACTAGAGCTACCAAAGACATCAATGGGTGATTTTTTCTTTCCTAGAGAGCCCCGACCATATCTTATCTTGGCTTTTTCTCTCCACTCAAACTCTGTAGACCTCTTCTCCTCGCCACACACCGCCTCTTGTGCAATTACAGTTTGGCCTTTAAATTGAGAGTTTCACCTGGTAACTACTAGGATAGGCTTCGTGTATTTCATCTTCAGGCTGGAAGCACCTTGAAGATTACTCTATTCATGTAGTGGCACATCATCATGTGACCTTTGTACATTAACCCTAGCAAACCTACACACAAATGTTAGAGAAGCAACTACCCTACTCATCTTGCATCAATATTCAAAACCTTCACAAGAGCACTCACCACCAACCGTAGAAACACATAAAATCTATGAGTCCTAATTGTAATGATGAATGTGATAAGCATTCATCCATATTTATTGAGAAAATTAATGATGTTGATCATCAATGCTTCAAGAGAAACATGAGCGAGCGAGTGATTATTCGTTGGCATATATTTCACCATTGTTAATTCCCACATACATGGAAATCGATGTACAATTATTCATAATTGCTATGAAGTGGCTCTTCACATGCATGAAAATAAAATTGATATCCTCTAAAGAGAAAACACCATTAATGCTCACCATTTGGAGAGTTCAAATAACCATCACATGGCCAATTTTGTTCTCCAAATGTGAGTCATCGATCAGTTGCTGAGATGGCCCCTTGGATGACTTAGATTGAGTCAAAGATATTTGAAAATTTCATGTTGTCGGATGGAAAGTCCATTGGCCAATGGTGTCTCCCCTAGTCACAAGGCACGTCCACCACTTACGGGCCCCATCCAACCTCACTTCGCCATCAACAGAGTCCAAATGGTGCCATCACGTGGATTGCGTAGGATGTTAGGTAACATAATTTAATACTCTATGTGGCGCACATGCTACAATTCAGATTGAGACCAGACGGTATGTTAGAGTCATCGATCCATCGCCACCTGAGACCAAGCTGATAGTGGGGATTGGATCCCACATAAAATAGAAGACCTATGGTGCAAATTGCACACACCACATGGCCCAACAAAAATACATTATTTAAATATTCTGCAATGTGCGCGCTAGGCTTGGGACTTAGCCGTTTCATGCGACGGATCGGATATTTGCATGTGCAAACATAATTAGTTATAAAATATGGCCTTAGGCTAAGTTAATGGGTGATGACCCCTCAAAAAGATTAAAGACTTAGGACTTAAGTCTCTATAAGAAAAAATATTTTGAGTCGACTATGGAATATATATATATATAATCAAAAGGGCACCCGATGATCGACGAGCTTAGGCAAAGGGGGTCGATAAAGAAAAAAGGCATGATAGCATAAGTATTGACCAGAACAACTAGCAGCCTGATATAGGTGCTTAACATGGAAATATATCACAAGGGTTTAAGGTTTGAGAAAATTGAATGAGGGTATGAGACCTTAAACTCTAGCATAAAACCATCAAGCACAAGGGTGAGAAATCATCAAAATTTCTATGAAACTAGTAGAAAATGTTAAATTTCAAAAGCTCCATCAATGGCTCCAACTCAGGGATGCATACCCCTGGTGGCTATGGTGAGAATCCAAATCTCTAGTAGAAGGAAACCAACGCGAAAGACAAACACCAAGAGCTTGTTTGGACAAGACAAGTAGAAATAGCAGTAAAGAAACAAACCACACCTATATACAAAATTTACATAATTGTACAAAGTTTTCCCTATTAGGAAATCTCAACCAAATCCACTAGCCTCAATTTCTAGGCTAGGTGTATCAATATTTTCCAAGCTTTGGAGCCAAATCTTTTCTTTGTCAAAGGCCTTTATTTCACATAATTTCACTGGATGAGTACATATACTAGGCAATTCCCAATGATCTATATCATCGTGATAGGTACCAATGATCCCATATGCCTCAGAACTGCCTTGTTTACTAATCTCTGGCTTGTCAAGTTGAAATGGAAAAATGAAACATCCATAATCCACTTGATGATATTTACTCTGCATATCAGAATGAAAACCTTCAAAATAACTATGCAAAAGACTAGGCTCGTAATCTCTTAAAACATCATAAAGAAAGGAAACAAACTCAATAATGTCTTCACCCTACTTCACATAGATGCCACCCTTCTGAAGTGAAAACAAATTCATAATGATACCCAAGAGATGAGGAGCATCAACAAAGAACTCAACTACATAGTCATGTTGACTAATATCATACCCCACATCATTTGGATGCCTTATACATGAGCCAAATTACCATTCGTCATTTTTTAGCCTCTAATCCAATCCATAATCTATATGTGTATCAAAATATGTAGCTTAGCCAAAAATTATTGAAGCTCTCCCCTCAATAAGGCACACATAATTGTCCAAGCTTTTTCTATTAGACTCAAAATTTACACACTGAACAGTGACATCTTTGTCCTCATATTCTTCATAAATCTTAAATTCAAAGTGCTCTTCTTCTTGTGAATGAGGTATTTACAATTCATTTTCATGAAGAGGATTATATTTCTAGGATAGGACTTCAAGGACTTTAAGCTCTCCTTGATCATTAATTTTATCCTCCACAATATTACAAAATGTGGAAACTTCATAAGCATTCCCATCAATCAACTTGCTAATGCATTGCTCATAACCATACCCTAGCTATGCATCCAAAGCATCATCAAAATGGACTCAAAAAGTGGATTATCCTTGCACCAACAGAGGGATTCATCTTTAGCGACTGCCATGGATAAAGGTTCATCAAAAAGTGGGTTTTCTATTACATTCATTTTGGTTAGGGAATCCTTAAATACTCTCTTTATGTGGTGATGCAAACTCTACAGCCTGTCAGGACAATCAAAATCCCTGTAAGTTCTTTAGAGAAGGTCCACCTTCATTTGGTAGGGGTGATCATATTCAACAAAAGAAATACATGACTCAATATCATCAAAAATACCACAGCATGAGAATCCATCAATAGTAAGGTTGTATTAAAACCCCTTAGACTGAATATCATAGCTTATGCTATCAATCTCTTGGTCATTGGAAAAAAACTAAACACCATCAACATTAGAATCATAACCATTGATAAAATCACATGATGGGGAAGTCATTCGGACGTCACCCAACTCTTCATCATTCAATACCTCTAAGGAGCTTGAGTCAGACACATCATACCTTCCATCACAATGCAGGTCACAATCCTCATCAATGTGGTGATGATCTACCCATATATCACTATTAAATTTGTTACAATCGTTATATATTATGGTTCATCTTCTACATCTCTTTGCATTATTTCTTTCTCTTCCTCAATAGGGTTATGACCATCATTATTCTGAAACATTTGATGTTGTGCATGGTTACTCCCAGTTCCTTCTACCAATTTCATCCAATCAATTACTTAGCCTAAAATTTTAGGCTTCAATTACTCTGGCAACATACTTGTTCATGACCGGTATATTTCACAAAACAAGTCAATACACATTGACTCTTTGGGCCTGACATTTTCTGGTATTTGCAACAACATATCCACAAATCTATGGAACAGGTCATAAGACAATTCACCTTGACCTCTTCTTATTTCACAAAGTCTTTTAACATAAGAAGCATGGTCAGCTCTACTTGAATCTTGTGGAAATTTCACTTGGGGCTCACTATGATTTGTATGTTGTGGCAATGGAGATAGTGAGGTAGGAAGAACCTTATCTTCTTGGAATGATTCTTCACTAATTTATTTGTTGATTACACTTACACAAAATGTTCCAAAATGACTAGCATTAGCAATTAAGCATCCTTTCGTCATTGAATACTTCAAATTATTTTCAATATCCATAGCAATTTGATATGCTCGGTGAAGTGTTGTGGGCTCTTTATATTTTAATAGATAACTCATCTTTTTATCAAATACACTTAAGTAAACAACCAAACATTCAACATTATTTGGTCTTATACTTTGAAGAATCTCCCTTATGATCTTTAAAAATATGAGATTAAAAGAAGGAACCAACTCGTCCTCCTCTTTATGGATGTCCATAAAACTTTTCCTCACCGGGCTTGGGTTCACTCTCTCACAAAATTGTTTCATGAATGTTAGCTTAAATTCATACCAAGAATGTATAATTGAAGTTGTTGTTAGAAAAGAGAAGCAGTCCCTTGCATCTCCTTTTAGAGACTGAACAAACAACTTTATGACAACATCTTCAAAATTCAATTCATAATCTCCCATCACATCAACAAACTCTTACAGATGCTTGCTTGTTGATTCATCCTTTGCATCATTAAACTCAGGTACCTTTTCTCTGATTTTAGGCGGTACCTCATTTGGATAACCATGAATATTACTAAAATCTATAGAATTCTATCTTTTAGCACTAAACTTTCCCTGACGTGACAAATGACGTCCATTATGTATTGTTGCACTCATATTTAAATATCAGGGTATAGAATTTGATAAGGAAATTCTACCTCATCTTTGTAAGCCTTGCCAGACTTTTCCAAAGAGTAGTTCAAACTCTCTTTGTACCTAAGCTCTCAAATATTTACAGTACAATTTCTATCTATTTTTCTTAGGATTTAAAACATAAGATGCCTCTTTAATACAATTCATGAATTCCACATTACACTCTAGAAACATGCAATATTCAACTAGAATTTCCCTCTATTAGTGCTTCTTCACTTAATTGGGAACCAATTACCTTTCTACTCTTGAAGATTTCTCAAAAAATACTTGATGAATCATGAAATATGTTTACGAGAATACTTGGAAAGTTGAAACAGCTACTGAACTCTTATGTGACCGCCACTTTGAAGATATGGAACTTCTACATGTTCTTCATCAAGGTCTTAAGAATCTTCAAAGCTTGTGGCCAACAAACGAGCAAAGGATTCTAAGTGTATACACCTAAAAATGGTCTAGAGAATCCAATTAATTAAATACGAATTATTTAATTGATTATCCTAAATTCCTCTACTATTGAATAAATAGAAATATTTATTTATATAATTCACATTCATTCTTCTATTATCTCATCTTAATTAAATAAACAAAATTAAATACTTTGTTTGATTTAATTATCAAGTCCCTATTTTATTCTATCACATCAATCTTTAATTAATTAAATAAAGATCAAACGCTTTGTTGATTAATTGTCATTATTCCTCTGTTTAATTTAATAAACAATCCTATAGTTTGTTTTATTAAATTATTTATCCCTCTTTTTCTAATTTAAATAAATCAAAAATATTTAAATAAAGGCATAAGGAATATTCCATCTATATTTCCTCAAAAATGAATTAGATATCCTATGTCTAATTTATGTCTAAAATCATGTCAAATTAATTGATTGAAACTTCATGGGAAGTTTTGGAGACAAATTGGAGACAAATTCCAAATTCTTCTCTCAATCCTCCTCCATCAACCTTTCCTCTTCTCTTGCCTGGTGTTTTCATGGGTAGAGAAAAACTCCAAATTTCTCTCAATCTCCTCCATATCTCACCATTCAATCCTCCAGATTGAATCCAAGCCTCTCAATGCCATCCCTGTGCATTTCTATAGCCAAGAAATCTATAAATACAGCCTCATTCAACCAAGAAAGAATCCAGATAATCTAACTTATGCACTCTTACTCTACAGGAATTCAAGCATCAAGCATCCAACATCCAACATTCAAGCTTTCACAATCATGGCTGCCTCCTATAGCTTTTTTTATCATTTCCATTTCAATCCATGCTAATTTAGTTTCTTTTATCATCTATTATTATCACATTTAGTTCCATATCATTGCATCAACATCATTTCCATTCTTTAGATTGTCATTTTAATAGTTAATAGTGTTATTTAAATCTAAGAGCACATAACTTAATAAATATTTGAACATAGGAGACAATGAGACGATTTCAATTGGTTATTAGATTAATCTTTGATGCAATGTTTCATTAAGAAGTTTATTTTTTGCTTTACACCTTATTCACACTTACAATTTTGCACCCACCGTGGGGCATTAACCCCAATTTTATCAATTTTTCTGAAAAGTGTCATGCAAGTTTTTGTGGTGTTCTGTTTCAGCGCTTTCGTCAAATACTATATTGCATCTGTGGAAAACTACAGAGCTTCCGTGCTCTATTTAGACGCTTCCATGATACTATAGCGCATCCATCAAAAAATTTAGCGATTTCAACTCTAGTGCTTCCATGACCCATTTCGGTGCTTCGATGACCCATTTGCAGAAAATCTGATTTAGCGCATCCGTGGCAAATTTCGGTGCTTTTGAGTTTAGCGCATCAGGTAAAAGATATAGCACTTTGATGGACTGTTTCGGCGCTTTTGTAAATCCAGTCTGGATCCGACGTGACCGCGGCCAGATTTTATTTTTTTTCACAGTTAGACTAAAATTTATCAATCCTAGGATAGTCACTTCTGGTTTTCTAAAATTTATCAATCCTAGGGTAGTCACTTCTTGGTTTCTAAAATTTATCAATCCTAGGGTAGCCACTTTTTGTTTTCTTAAAGATAATTTATCAATCCTAGGATAGTTATCGCATTTTTACAATATAAGTTAAAAAGAACATCATGATTTTTGTGAAGCAACACCTTCACATAGATTAGAAGATTTCTTTTTGGGCTTAAAACAGAACAATTTATATGTTGTGCTTGTGGTAATTAGGCTTATTTTCTACCCTTAACTGGGTGATCAAAGCACCAGATTCATCTTTACTTCATGCTATTTATGCTTTATTAAATCCTTTAGAAGGCTTTCCGTAGTGGGAAAAAGTACCCACCCTATGGGAATGACCTAAGTGGGAACACCTAAATCCAAGGAT
The DNA here is from genome assembly GCA_007115665.2 of Sequoiadendron giganteum. NCBI lineage: Eukaryota > Viridiplantae > Streptophyta > Pinopsida > Cupressales > Cupressaceae > Sequoiadendron > Sequoiadendron giganteum. Next base: position 696,669,307 of record CM021101.1, read on the forward strand.
TCCAACCCACTATAATAAAAATGCAAGTTGATGATGAAAGTCCAACTTAATGGTAGTGAGCAAGATAACCATCCCCAAAATCTTTGTTCTAAAGATTGGGAGGTCTCCTAAGGGAGTTTATCAATTGCCGCACTGCACGGAAGCCCTATCTACGAACCATAGAGTAGTATCTCACCGAGTCAGTAACCATACATTGTCATAATCACAGTGCAAGGGGAGGGAAGAATCTAGCCCCAAGACACTAACCATATAATTGCCAAGGACCGTTTCCTCAGAGGACGAGAAATCCAACTCTGAGAACGCACCTGGAAATGACAAAAACACGGGCGCCCTCTATGGGGTGACACGGCTGTGTGCATCAACACAATTCAAGATGTGGATTGTGAGTATAATGATAACCTATTTTTCCTTAAGTGTGAGTCTATCTAATTTGTGTAATTTTGTCAAAGCAACCCGTGAAAATCAATAAAGACCATTCGTGGTTTTTGAACATACATGATCTATTCAGTTTAAAACAATTATCTCACAATTGCTTGCTGTATTTTCACAAAAATCATTAAAATCAGATTAAGGATCATCCTAAAAACAACAAGTCAAGTTAGGTCAAGAAATTCATGATTCGAAAGTGGAAGTCCACCACATTTGTCAAGAGAAAAATCAAAATCACAAAACCCAAGAAACCTTTCGGTTATCGAGATATTTTAAGAAGAAGGCATTTTCTATATTAAAATCAAAAATTATTTTTACAACATAGAACTTTCATCCACAGATATTTCAATTTTGCTAGGGTCACACTTTAGATTATGCAGTAGAACCACTCTATTCACGATCCTTCTTCCAAAGGAGAGCTCTCAAATAGTATCACAACCGTAGTCAACGCATACGTCATTTTATCTTCCACAACCCATGATACAGTATGCCACAAGGCCAGATCAAATTTTACAATAGAGAGTCATAAAAGTCCTATTTTTAGCGCTCTAGAAAACATGTTTTAGCACTTTGGGTCACTGTTTTAGCGCTTTTGGGCACTGTTTTAATGCTTATAGTCTCTATTTTAGCGCTTTCATCAAAATGGCGCTTTCATCATCTTTTTCAATGCTTTCAGGCACTGTTTTGGTGCTTTTGTCAAGATAGTGCTTTCACCACTTTCTCCAATGCCTTTGGGTACTGTTTTAGCGCTTTTGTCACCTATTTTAGTGCTTCGGGACTCTGTTCTAGCTCATTTGTGAAATAGCGCCTCTGTACTCTGTTTTAGCGCTTTCAAAATAGAGAGTTCAAAAATTGTACCAGTCAATCAATCTATCTTTTATCCAAATTTTTTACCAGAACGCAAGTTTCTTTTTATCAGAATCATTGTCTAGGAACCAAAGTCAGATAGGTTTATACAAATTTCCAATCTTGTCAACTGTAACAAGATCTTGCAAATGAAAAGTGTCAAAATCAAATACACAATTGATTACTACACTAAAGTTTCCTCATCAAGATACTATCATCTTTTATCACGAAAAAAAGTATAGTAATCAAATTTTTAACATAGTCTCATCAATAAGATCAGTCATCTTATTCGACTTTGTTAAAAATTCAATTGACATTTTCCCAGCATAAAAGATCAACATTTCAGAAGAAAGAGTAAAAATTTGTATGCCAATCTTCACTAGGTCCCAAAAACAGAGACTCTTAGAACAAGAACTTAAAACATCGCAAGGAATGGCAGAAGAAAATCCTTGGAACAATTTGAACCAAAATGATAAGAACAAAATAACTTCAGAGGATATTCAAATAGCTCAACAAGATCCCAAGTTCCATAAATTTATGGAAAATATCTTAGAACAAGACATGGAGAAATATCTTTTGATCTTGGTTGAATCGGGTGCCAAACTTCCCAAGGATTTTGACATAAATCGTCTGAAGGAAGCACCTAGAACAAGTGAGACTGAAATATTGCAACCCATACAATCAATAGATCCAGTTGTTGCTTTGACATCCCAAATGCAAATGTTACAACAACAGATACAGGATATGACGAAAGGAAGTACCAAAAGATATGTGATACAGGACATTTGTCCTTATCCTTTGGATGCTACAGTCGGTCTAATACCTTTTCCTAGACACTATGAAATTCCAAAGTATGATAAATAAAATGGAAGAATGGATCCAATAGGTCATATCAATGAATTCAAAACAACGAGCCTTGAGTTTACCCAAGAGGAAACTTACTTAATGAGATTTTCAAAACTACAACCAGGTATCAGAACTTTTGAGGAGCTTGTCAACAGGTTCATCTCCTAGTATTCCTTTAACATCCAACACGATGTTACAATAAACGATCTTTATAACTTACAAAACAAAATGGAGACGTTCTTGTCTTTTCTACAAAGATGGCGACGATTGTTCGCTAGATATCCTCAATCCATTCCTGAGGAAGAAAATATGGAGTTGTTCATTGACAACTTAACGGAGGAAATGAGTTATAGACTTGAATTGCAATGTCCTCCCACATTCGAAAAAGTAATAGAAAACGGTCTTAAAATTGAAGAAGCACTAGTGAAAAGAGGAATTATCAAGGATTTCAACGATAAAATGAATAACACAAATAACTCCTCCAATCAATACTCAAGTAGTGATAAGCCAAAATTTTGGCAAAAGAATCAAAGCACGACTACCAATGAAACAACAAATGATTCCCAAAATGTCAAACCAGTTTTTAACTTGACAACATCTAGATCAAAGAATCAGAAAAATGATCAAATTGTCAAGTCGAATATCATACAAAGCAACGAGATTGCAAAAACACAGTCATATCAAAAACCATCAAATCGGTGTAGGTTCACACCTTTGGGCCAAACAATGGAATCAACAACAAAATAATTAGTCACCAGTGGCGTTATCACTATGCAGGAAGCCCGATTCTAGGATCCGAAGGTCAAACCATCATGGTGGAATGACTTAGATTATTGCAACTTTCATAATAACAAAGGTCACAAAACCAACAAATGTATGGAGTTGAAACACGTAGTACAAGATTTGATCGACAACAACAAAATATATGTGGAGGGACCTCAAAACAATAATGATCATTTAGCCTTCAAAGACCCTTTTCCAAACTATGACAAAGGAGCATCATCCTCGGCAAACAATAAAGGTAAAAACATCAACCATGTCTATGACACAACAATCCTTTGTCTATCTGAAGTAGAGAGTGATCATACAGTTGGTCATAAAATTGACGAAAATGAAACCAACAACACTACCCCTTTGGATTTGCTCCCAAGCATACAAAATTCTAAAAATCAAATCAACGTCTTAAAAATCAGAGACCGTCAAGAACGTCAACCCGCAAATATAATGACTAGGGGGAAATCCAAGGTAGTGTTAAAGGGAGTTGGATCTACACATGCAGTTCCACCTCCATCTCATTATAACATTGTCGATCAACTACAAAACATTCCTACACAGATATCGATACTAGAACTCCTTAAATTATCACCATCGCATAAGGAGGTTCTAGAACAAGCATTAGTTTCCACTATGGTACCAAAGAATCTGGATGTTTGCCAGTTCCAATCTATGGTGGGGCATTTGACCACCCCGCATTGTCTATCATTCTCTAAATAGGATGATGTCTCATTAAACCATCCCCATAATACTGCACTCCATATCAAAGTATTAATCCACAATCATTGCATCAAGAGAGTCTAAATAGATGGGGGAGCTGGTCTTAACATTTGCACTCTCAAGTTAATTTGTGCACTAGGGTATTCCGATGATGCCATTGATGCCTAAAGGAAAATGACTATAAAAGCATATGATGAGGAAGAAAGATCATCTAAAGGCTTGATTGTCTTACCCATTCAACTAGGGACAATAATGAAACACATAGCATGTCAAGTATTGGAAAAAGAGTTAACATACAACATACTCTTAGGACGACCATGGATCCATGAAATGCAGGCCGTGCCTTCAACACATCATCAATGTTTAAAGTTCCCAATAAATGGATAAGAGGTGACTATATCTGCTGATTATAATCATCCTCAACATTGTGACACACTTAGAATCTCTCAAGATACTTTTGTGCCACACAACAGGGAAGAATCCAGTTCAAAATCATCCAACGAAGAAAAATGTCCAAGTATCACCACCAAGTGGGTAGAGAAGAAGGATAAAGGAAAAGAAACAAGTCCTGTTGAAACTCAATCAACAGATAATCTGGATCCACAAACTTCTCTATCACAAAAATTTCAAGAGAAAGTCCAGCTGACAGACAAGGGAATGGGGCAATATTCTATGGAGCAATTGCTTAACCTTTCACAGTTAATGTCATCTCCTAAGAGATATGGTCAACCATCTAAGATAAAACATCAAACATCATTACCAATCACAGGTCTTGAAGAAAGGTTTATCAAAATCGGTACCATAGAGGATGAATCAAACAACAAAGAAATCCTTGATTGGCTATACAAAGATGAGGAACCCTCAACATCAAATATCAGTATGAAAAATGTCAATATCAACACCGACAAATATGGCAAAGGGAAAGCTATCCTAGAAAAAATGGGTTATGAGGGACAAGGACCTATTGGGTTAAGGAAGGATGGAATCATAGAGCCTATTCAACCCCTCACTCTTGATTCAAAAGAGAAGCCAGGACTAGGATACTCCGAGGAACAAAAATAGGATATGACAAAGAAAGTTGTAGAAAGGATCCTTCAGATTAGAGGTAGCTCTAAAACAGATTCAAATGAATATTAGTGGGATCTGTGTTCCGATGTATCTTTCACCGATGTTCAAGTTGATGTAATCCAACAATATGCACCTACGCGTGAGGAGGGACAAGACTTTGGGTCTAGACCATTCGTAGTAGGATCACTAAATATCGATGACTCAAGTGGGGACAAATAAAATTTGAGTGAACTAGATGATTTTGAAGAGGGTACCATCATTGATCTCGATATCCCAAATGACAACTATGATGAAATTTTTGTCCTAAACTTTACTTCCATTGACCTAAGTCAATCCGATGACTTCATGCCTTTAATCCATCCCGAACTTATTGACTAGAAACCTATCGAAACTTTGAATGTACCACAATTTGCAAACGATGATGCCATTGTAAATTTCCTATGTCATAGCGAACTTGGTACAAGTTCTATCTATAATACTCATAACAAAACGACTCGGTAGGAGGGTGTCAAATCTTCCAGTTGCAAAAGTGAAAACAGGGAAAATAGATCTAATGATGAAAACCATTCTATGGCAGCGTTAGATCTGGAAAATAAATAAATAAAGAATGCATCTAACAGTGAAATCCTTTCTGAGGCATGGAAGGATGGAAGATTTGACACCCTTCCAGAACATTATCATGAGCAATCATCAGTCCTGGTAGAACCAACATAGTCTGTGAGCATTGGCACTAAGGAAAAAGAAAAAATCCTAAATCTAGCAAAATCCATGACAGATCAAGAGAGACCAGAATTCATCAATTTATTTAAGGAAAGAAGCATCAACTTTGCTTGGTCATATTTCGATATGCCAAGCTTGGATCCAAATCTACTCATGCATCATTTGTCTTTGCCTGCAAGAATCAAGCTTGTCAAGCAAAAATTGAGAAAAATGCATCCCCATATCGCATTAATGGTAAAACCTGAGTTAAAGAAATTGTTGGATGCAAGATTCATAAGGTCTATAGACTACGCCGAGTGGATATCAAACATTGTACCTATTTCAAATCCAAACAATAGCATTAGGATATGTACGGATTTCAGGGACCTGAATAAAGCATGCCCGAAGGATAATTTTCCATTACCAACTATAGACATCATTGTGAACTTGATGGCAGGGCATGCCATGTTATCAATCATGGATGGTTTCTCCAGGTACAATCAAATAAACATAGCTCTAGAAGATCAGGAAAAGACATTGTTTACATGTCCATGGGGAACCTTCTGCCAGAATGTCATGCCATTTGGTATTAAAAAGATAGGAGCCACCTATCAAAGAGTGATGACGACAATATTTCATGATATGATGCCCACCTTCATGGAGGATTACATGGATGAAATCTTGGAAAAATCTGGTACTAGGGAAGGACATCTACATATTCTAGGCAAAATATTCACATGCCTAGAGAAATTCAATGTTAGGCTAAACCCGAAGAAGTGTGTCTTTGGGGTCACATCAACGAAACTGTTGGGGTACATTGTCTCAGAAAAGGGCATTGAGGTGGATCCAGTGAAAGTCAAATCAATAATGGAGATGCCACCTTCTAAGAATACCAGTCAGCTCAGATCAGTACAAGGAAGGCTCCAATTGATCAGGAGATTTATCTCACATCTAGCAGACAAAAGTCATCTATTCAATCATTTGTTGCATAAAAATGTGGTTTTCAAATGGGATAATGGGTGTGAAACAACATTCAATCAAATAAAACAGTATCTGATGTCACCACCCATTCTCATGCCACCAACAGAAGGAAGACCTTTGATATTATACATTGCAATGACAGACATCTCTTTGGGGGTACTATTAGCGCAAGAGGATTATGAAGGAAAAGAACATGCCATCTACTATATCAATAGAACATTAAATGGTTATGAAATAAACTATACTTTCATAGAGAAATCTTGCTTGGTGGTGGTGTTTGCTACTCAATAGCTGAGACACTATATGCTGACTCATACAATCAAGCTAATAGCAAAGATCGACCCCTTATAATATTTACTCAGTAAAGCTACCTTAACAGGTAGACTCGCAAAGTGGGTCATGCTATTAAGTGAATTTGACATTCAATATGTGGAGAGAAAAGCAATCAAGGGTCAAGGAATCACTAAACAATTAGTTGAGGCTCTTCTACCAGATGATCGACCAATGACAATGGAGTTTCCGGATGCCGACATTCTAACAGTGATGCCCCAACAATGGGTATTATATTTTGATGGATCATACACACAGCAATCATCAGGAATAGGGATTTTCTTCATCTCTCCCCAAGGACACACCATTCCGAAATCATATAGGCTGATGTTTCAATGTACAAATAATGTGGTAAAATATGAAGCGTTGATCATTAGGGTCAAAATAGCAATTCAATGGAAAATGGTGGACTTACAGGTATATGGGGACTCTCAACTAGTCATTTATCAAGTAAATGATGAATATCAAACAAAATATGAAAATTTGATGCCCTACAAGCAACAAATAGATGATCTGAAACAATTCTTCGTCAATATCAAGTTTGATCAAATCCCGAGGGTGGAGAATAAAGTTGTGGATCCTATGGCCGTAATTACTTCATTATTACAATTGCTAGAGAAACATGGTTGTTATGAGTTTATGGTAGAACAAGTATCATGTCCTTCCCATAATAAATCGAAATCCACTACCATATGCCATCTAGAAACCATTGAGACCTCCATCTATGAAAAAACCTATGCTTACCTTAAAGACAATATCCTTCCTCCTGATCTTTCTAGGAACCAAAAATGAAACTTTATCTGCCAATCCGCCTGACATACTTTAATTGTAGACATCCTTTATCATTGAGGTCTTGATGGTACCCTAATCCAATCTCTAGAACACAACAAATCTGAAATGGCCCTATGAGAATTTCACGAGGGCATTTGTGGCACTCATTCGAGTGGGATAACTCTAGCCAAGAAACTCCTTCGTTTGGGATATTGGCCATGCATGGAGAAAGAATCCTATTAGTTTGTTAAGAAATGTCAAAACTGTTAGATTCACAGCAACCTGATTCATGCACCAGCTCAAGAACTGCATCCCTTTACATCAACGTGGCCCTCTTGTCAATGGGGATTGGATCTGGTAGGAAAGATACATCCCTCTTCATCCAATGGACACAAGTTCATTATCATAGCTACAAAATATTTCACAAAATGGATAGAAGCAGTACCTCTTACAACCATCACTAGGAAGCAGATTTCCTCTTTCATCTTGAACTACATCATATGTCTATATGGAATCCCTTAATCCATTATCACTGATAATAGACGACCTTTCAAGAATCAAGATTTCCAAGAACTATGTGAAAAGTTCCATATCCAACATTGTTTTTCAACACTGTACTATCTTCAAGGGAATGGCCAAGCAGAGGCCTCAAACAAAACAATTCTAAAAATTCTCAAAAAGATGGTTAACGATGTTGGACGTGATTGGCATGTTCAACTCAATCCTGCACTATGGGCCTACAAAACAAGTATCGGAACACAACCGGGAGCTACACCATATGCCTTGGTATATGGATCAGAAGCCATATTACCCATCAAAGTAGAGATTCCATCCCTTTGAGTATCACTCAGAGGAATTATTTCAGATGAAGACTATAGGGTATCTAGACTGCAGGAACTGGAATTGTTGGATGAGCGTCGTCAACAAGCTGTTAATCATCTAATGGCTTATCAACAGAGAATGTCAAGGAGTTACAACCACAGGGTAAAACCGAGGGTCTTTCAGGTTCGTGATTTGGTTCTAAAAGAGAACCCTAGGAATCAACAGGACAGAGAGAAGAAAGGGAAATTTGAGCCTAACTTGCTAGGTCGTTTTGTTGTCATATCAGTGTATGGATCAGCGGCATATCAACTATCAATGTCAGAAGGGGATTTGTTTTATGAACCTATTAACAATATTTGTCTAAGAAAGTTCTATACTTGAATCTCCTAGTGCATGGGTCAAACTTCTAAAAATGGTTTCCTTGATGAAAACTGGGCAAACAGGCATCTTGGCAACATAAAATACAAAAAAAAATAGAAAAAAGAAAAAAAGAAAAGAAATCAAAAGAGAAAAATGAGAAAAATATACAAAACGAAGGGTGTAATCAAAATATATGGTGAAAACTTGGAAACAAGCGTCGTATGTGATTCTAAGATCAGCTTTCCCATCTATTTTGATACATATCAGGATCATTAAGTCTAGCAGTCAGTACCATTTCATATCATGTCATTATTCTTGCCATCATTTGCATCCATATCAAAATCATTTCACATGGTCGAGTCTCGCTCCAAAGCTTGGGGGCAATATCTGGATATCACTAAAGGCAACAAAAAAATCAATTTCACCAATATGGTAGAACAATAGTATGATGGGAAAATGAAAACAAAAGATCAAAATGCAACATCGATCATCAATCAGAAGTGCATCAAATATCTGTATCATATTATCAAAAAATTCATTCTAGAAAAGAAAAATCCAAAAACATAGGTCTATGTCAGTCGAACTACATGGTCTCTGTGTGTGTAACATAGGCAAGGCTAATCTTTGATCAACCCCCGAGACCCCTAGGATAAGTCAATAGGTTAGGTCTTCGATCAAAATCGTAAAATCCAAAAACATCATCAAATCAGGATGGATGATCTAAAATCTGAATAATGATTGAAACACTCTAAGTAAAAAATGGATAAATTTTACTTTTTGATTATCGTTTCTTTGGAGTAACTTGATGATGTATTGCACTAGAGAAACAAGGAAGAAGAATGATATTTTTATTGTCTCCTGTCTGTAAGTAAATCATATAAATGTGTGAATTATCAGGGGATGTGCTATGCAAATGTATCACCGATGACATTCAGAATTCACACAATCAAATGATTTATCTTTACCTATTTACGCAATGAATGCTTAGGTCATCTCGGTTCAATTATAACTAGATGCTTGTGTTTGCTTGCAATATCAAAAATAATGAAAGTAATACTCAGGTCGTCATTGGTCTAACACATACCATTGACGCTTGTACTCACTTCCAACATCCAATAAAAGCTCTATGATGATACCAAGCACAAAAATACTATTAAAATGACAATGGTTGCATATAGTTGCATGAAAAAATTAGAGTGCATTCATAATAAATTCATTATCTTGCAGAGTATTTGTCGCATAAAGGATTCCAATCAATAATTATCTTTTCTATAATCATGACTAAGTATACTTGACATAAATCCAAAAATCATCAAAAACAAATAGAATTCATCATCTCATCATTAAGTTTTCATCATTTCATCATTCATGCATTTTAACATCAAATAGTTATGTATTTATCATACCACATTTTTATCATCATCACATCATAAATAAAATACATCCATGCATTATGTCATGTTATTTATTATCCATACATCCATACATCCATACATTTTATAATAAATAAATGCAAGTCATTGACATTATCATCATTACATCATCATTTATTATCATTATTATCATCAACATAAAATAAATAAAATGCATCATCATTATTATCATCATTTAGAATTTCATACATTACATTATACATCCATATATCATATAGTCTACATAAACATTTATCATAACATCATCACATTGAAATAAAATCATTCATATAGAAAATCACGTGTTACATCATCACAAAATAAATGCATCCATCACATAGAAATAATAAACCATCATAAAATCAAATCAGCTGCATCTGATATATATATCATCAGTGTCAAGTATACAATGAAGTCTGAAATAAAGTTACATCATAAAAAATGAGCTAAATCGTAGTGTACATCATGTCTCAAAATGAAATATCTCGGAATCACAAATGGCATCTATGATCTACTATTGCCCAATGTGCAGGCCCAATAGGACCAAGATCTCTAGGATCTCCTCGACGAGGCTGTGTCACACCCTCACTGACTGTCCAGGTGTGAGTCCGACCGGATCTCGAAGGGGCATAGCTGACTTTGCAATCAGCAGGCACTGCATCATGATATCTACCCTGATAGAACTCTGCCTCTCGACCAACCCATAGAACCACTCTCATGTAATCAGCCACTAAGGTGCCATCAACCACTCTCTGTAAAGTCTCGGCTGTCTCTTGTGCCCTCTCGACAATCTGTCGTGCACTGTCTCGCTTAGCTGTCAATGTGGAAACCTGAGTCTGCACACCGGCCAACTGTCCCTGTACCTGCGCTAATGCTTGAGCATGGGCCTGAGCCTGGGCCTACATCTAAGTCTGTGTCTGAACTAGAAAACCCTGGGCCTATACCAACTGCCCCTGCAATGTTTGTATCTATGTGTTGAGACCTGCAATCTGTCTCTGATGATCGACTGATGGAAATACCACTGCTCGCCTCTTGCGAGGCCTACTAGATGAAGGACCAACATTGACTAGCCCTATCCCTCTGCCACCTCCACCGCCACCATCATTGTCATCACTGCTGCTGTCATCACTACCACCCTTCATGCTACTACCTGACGGAGTCTTGCCCCCACTATCCTCTGAAACCTTGGCAACATCCTCCTCTATGGGTAACGATGATGGCTCGTCTGGAATGTTGATGTGAGGATGTGGAGTCAAAGCCAAAAATGCAGCATACTCCTTTGTCACTGCCGCCTCCGCAATGTCTCTGCGCATGTCCCAAGCTGATGGCTGCAGTGCCCTATATCCCTCTACTAGGACCTCATATGACAAACAAGGCCCCCAATCTGTAACATCACTCTACCGCCTGGCATAGTGGGCTACGCCCTTGTGGCATACACTATACGATGCCATACTGCCTATACACTCGGTGTAGCAAAAATCTCTCCAAAACAAAGGGTGTCCATCCAATCAGGTACATGGAATCATAGAGATACCCCAGCACTACATCGTTCTCGTCCCACTGCTCATAGTCTAGATATGGCTGCCAAATGACACTCTTTGTATCATCAAAAACTCGCCTCCAATGATCCAACTTACCCATCTGAGCCTGGGTAAGCCGACCTCTATACCGAAACACATACGGTCTACCTGCTGGTCTATCCATCATTGGAAATGGATGAGCAATGGAAAAGTGCTCCCATGCCCACACCTATAGCAGGGTTATCCCTGCTCATAAGCTTCGTGCCCCAAGGTACACCACTGAGTGAAGATCATCATAGAGATGTGCCAGCATGCACATCCCCCACGTGTATCTTGTACCGCGTACGATCATGCTCTCTAAGATCCGGCCCCAACCCACAGAGAATCCCTTTGACCTACAATCAGGGCAAAGGAAACCTCCAATGAATCTAGCAAGCACTGTTGGTAATGAAGCGTATGCATCAGCAATCGTCCTCCATCAAACACTCGGACCTGCAATATGTTGATCCTGAAACACACTTCGGAGAGCATCTCCCCCTACAGCCTCATGAGAATCATACACCACAATCTCACCCATGAAAGGAATCTGCAGAATATGCCACACATCCTTAGGGGTGACCGTCATCTCGCTAGTGGGCAAATGGAAAGTGTTATGGTCATTGCGCCATCTCTCGGCCAAAGCGGTAAGAAGACCTCGATTAATCCTAATCTGGGGCATGTCAAGTAAATTGGTAAGGCCACATCGGCCTATAATCTGAATCTCATTGAGAGTCAAATGAGGTATCAAATTAGTTGTCCAAGTAAACCGCTCCCGCAAGTGGAGATTACCCAGACGCTCCTATCATCAATGAAAAATTTTAAATCAGTGCACTATGTCAAGAAATCAAAAGTCATTCTACTATCAAGTCTAATCCTACTTTGGTATGAATTTTCGATCAAAATTCATGAACAAACATGAACAAACCTCACCTATCATGAGGTTCATCAAACATTATCTAATCTCGCCTATCATGAGATTTATCAGATATTGAATCATTTCCTCGCCTATCATGAGGATCATCATAAATAGGATTATTCTCACCTATCATGAGAGTAAGTCTTATCTTAATCATCAAAATCAAACATCAGGAATTTGGATCATCAATCATACCAATCCAAATAATGGACATGATTGGAATTGATGAAATCAAAGTTAACTAAGTCAAAATCTACCATTTTGACATGGATGTGCTAAAACAGGCATCCAAAGCGCTACTTTATCAATCAAATGCACTATAAGTGCTACTTTATCAATCGGATGTGCTATAATAGGCCACCAAAGTGCTACTTTACCCAAAGCGCTATTTTACTGCATCGATGTGCTAAAACAATTTGTCAAAGTGTTGCTTTAATCAAAGTGCTAAAACAGACAATGGAAGCACTAAATAGCTAAATCAATGCACTAGAACATTCTAGGTGCTAAAATCCGACATCGATGCGCTAATTTGTGAAAGCGCTACATTATCCTACGGAAGTGCTAGAGAAAATAACACAAGCGCTAAATCAGTTTATCAAAGCGCTACACCAGAGTGAAAGCACTACAGTGCGACTTGGATGCGCTAAACTAACTAAAAAATGTTTAAAGCTTTAAAAAAAAAAAAAAAATTTTGCACGAAAAACGAGGAGGATTATGGGTACATACCGGAGCTCCATATGCGGCTGACCACTGGTGACGTTCAATGTGCTCAAAACGGTGAGTATGGTAAGGGATTGGCATCTTGCTCCAGCTGGCTAAAATGTCTCTCTCACTGAAGTTTAAAAGTCAAAAGGGTGCAAATGGCTTTGAAAAGGACCTTTTGGACTTTATATAACTTTTGAAAAGGGGATTTTGGTGAATTTTTATTATATTTTGATTAATTTTATCCATGGAATTAATTGAAATTCATCCAAAGGGCTCTATTTTCTTCATCAAATCATCATAAAAATTGAAAAATCTTAAAAATCATCACATCATTAATTTATCTCCTGAGGTGGAATATTATCGGCAATCATCTGAAAATCAATATCTAGGGCATGTCTGGGGCACACATAATTATTATTTTTAATCATCGATCCTAGCAATAGCAACAAAATTTTCTTTGAACAATGCATAAACACATCACTTCGAAGAGGGGCAAAATGTATACACCTAAAAATGGTCTGGAGAATCCGATTAATTAAATACAAATTATTTCATTGATTATCCTAAATTCCTCTACTATTGATTAAATAGAAATATTTATTTATATAGTTCACATTCATTCTTCTATTATCTCATCTTAATTAAATAAACAAAATTAAATACTTTGTTTGATTTAATTATCAAATCCCTATTTTATTCTATCACATCAATCTTTAATTAATTAAATAAAGATCAAATGCTTTATTGATTAATTATCATTATTCCTCTGTTTAATTTAATAAACAATCCTATAGTTTGTTTTATTAAATTATTTATCCCTCTTTTTCTAATTTAAATAAATAAAAAATATTTAAATAAAGGCATAAGGAATATTCCATCTATATTTCCTCAAAAATGAATTAGATATCCTATGTCTAATTTATGTCTAAAATCATGTCAAATTAATTGATTGAAACTTCACAGGAAGTTTTGGAGACAAATTGGAGACAAATTCCAAATTCTTCTCTCAAGCCTCCTCCATCAATCTTTGCTCTTCTCTTGCCTAGTGTTTTCATGGGTAGATACAAACTCCAAATTTCTCTCAATCTCATCCATCTCTCACCATTCAATCCTCTATATTGAATCCAAGCCTCTCAATGCCATCACTATGCATTTCTACAGCCAGGAAATCTATAAATATAGCCTCATTCAACCAAGAAAGGATCCAGATAATCTAACTTATGCACTCTTACTCTGTAGGAATTCAAGCATCAAGCATCCAACATCCAGCATTCAAGATTTCACAATCATGGCTGCCTCATGTAGCTTTGTTTATCATTTCCATGTCAATCCATGCTAATTTAGTTTCTTTTATCATCTAGTATTATCACATTTAGTTCCATATCATTGCATCAACATCATTTCCATTCTTTAGATTGTTATTTTAACAGTTAATAGTGTTATTTAAATCTAAGAGCACATAACTTAATAAATCTTTAAAGATAGGAGACAATGAGACAATTTCAATTGGTTATTAGCTTAATCTTTGATCCAATGTTTCATTAAGAAGTGTCTTTTGTGCTTTACACCTTATTCACACTTAAACTAAGGTCTTTGCTCCTACTCTTTAGGCTCTGTGGGACCAAGGAGGGTATTTCCTATTGTGTTCATCTAATATTTAATACCTCAAGAACACTTCAACACACAAATCTATTCCTACTAAGTACAAATAGACATTATTCATCATAGGTTTGGTCGACCTTTGAACAAATAACTATCTACTGCCAGGAATAAAGTATGTACGACACTTGCATCTCAAAATGAATAAGATTTGATTACTAAGTATTTTTCTAAATCTGAATCCACGACTAGGTATTTAATTTATTCATCAGATTGCATGAGTCTTTAATAAATGTGCTAGTGCATCATCAATTGGGCAATAGAGTCAAATAGGAAATACTCTGCAATATGAAAAGAATTTAACCCTGAAATGAATGGACTATTTTCATAATGTATTACATTACAAAAAACTCATCGTATTTACAGTATTACTTCTTACCAAATCCTTTGTAAATTATCATAGACCTATGACTCTCTTCAAGTATAATTAACTCTTTGAGTTAAACCATGGAACATAATCATACATTCAACTAAACCATTAAAGATAAATGAAAAGATACTTGATATTTTCATTTATGATCTACAACAATTATACATAGGAGAGCACATACTTTAATTTTATAGATTTTTTTTTATATTCGTCATTTTCATAAAACTATTAAGACTATTCCATACAAAATTCATACCCAAGACGATTAGCTAGTAGATTCATCAAGAATTTTGCTTTACATATTTGTTCACTATTCCTGTATTTTACCTAGACTGTTTTGGACTCAAAATTTTGACCTCTGTAATGAGCCTTGAAATCTCTTTTATCTAGCATAAGAGACTAATAGGCATCATGCTCATTATAGTTACATTTCACAAAAAAATAATTTCAAAATAAAATTTCATCTAAATTTCAAAATTTCCTGATAGTGAGATCGTAATCATTTACCGAACAGGGGAATCAAAATGTCCATACAAGCCACCAAAACTAGTCGACACCATCACCATTGCAAAGTTTCATTGAGGCACTATAACCCATATCCACATCGAACCCAAAAAATAGAAATCATCATCATCACAAAATCTGCAACCAAGACAATTACACCATCATCCAAAACTCAAACCAGCACCTGGGCCATGGTACATTTGACCACTCTGTGTCTTTTCCACATTACAAAGTGAAACAATTTCCACTTCTTCCTTATCAACACACTTTTTATTATTAGAACCAACAACTTCACATGGTCCCATCACAAAAATTGGGGAAACTGCAAGGACCTCTTCGTTCACACCAGCCAACCCAATTAAAGCCATGAGGAATTGGCCATAACTGGAGTCAATCTCTATAAAACTATTAATAGAGCTGCCAAAGACATCAATGGGTGAATTTTGCCTTCCTAGAGAGCCCCATCCATATCTTATCTTGGCTTCTGCTGTCCACTCAAACTCTGCAGACCTGTTATCCTCTCCATGCACCACCTCCTTTGCAATTATAGTTTGGCCTTTAAACTGAGGGCTGCACTTGGTAACTACTGGGATGGGCTTTGTGTGTTTCATCTTCAGGATGGAAGTGCCTTGAAGATTACTCTACTCAAGTAGTGTCATATCATCTTGCAACCTATGTACATTAACCCTAGTAGACCTACACATAGATGATGGATAAACAACCGACCTACTCATCTTGCCCCAATATTCAAAACCTTCACAAGAGCAATCACCAGCCACTGTAGAAGCACATAAAATTTCTAAATCCTAATTGCAATGATGAATGTGATGAGGCTTCATCCATATTTATTGAGAAAATTGATGATGTTGATCATCAATGGTCCCGGAGAAACACAAGCAAGTGAGTGATTTTTTTTTGGCATATATTTCACCACCATTAATTCCCAAGTAAATGGAAATTCATGTACAATTCTTGATAATTTCCAAGAAGTGTCTCTTCACATGCATGGAAATCAAATTGATATCCTCTAATGAGAAAACGCCATTAATGGTCATCATTTGCAAAGCTCAAATAACCATCACATGGCCATTTTTTTTCTTCAAATGTGAGTCGTCGATCAGTCACTTAGATGGCCCTTTGGATGACTCAGATTGAGTCAAAGATATTTCAAAATTCCATGTTGTTGCATGGAAAGTCTATTAGCCAATGGTGTATCCCCCAGTCAAAAGACACATCCACCACTCGTGGGCCACATTAAAGTCCACATGGTGCCATCGCACGGACCACATTGGATGTTAAGTAACATAATTTAATACTTTATGTGGCAGACACACCTCATGTAATATTAAGACCAAACGGTACGTTAGAGCCATGGATCCACCACCACATGAGACCAAGATGATAGTGGGGATTGGGTCCCACATAAAACAAAAGACATCTGGCACAACCGTGCACACCGCAAGACCCAACAAAATGCATTATTTAAATGTTGCACGGTGTGCGTGCTAGGCTTGGGACTTAGTCATTTCATCCAATGGCTCGGATTTTTGCACGTGCAAACATAATTAGTTTTAAAAGAGGACCATGGGCTAGGTTAATGGGCAATGACTCCTAAGAAAGATTAAAGACTTAGGAATTAAGTCTTTAAAAGAGAATATTTCAAGTCAGCCATGGAATATATATATAATTAAAATGACACCCGATCATCGGCGATCTTAGGCAAAGGGGGCTAGTAAAGAGAATGGGCGCGATGGCATAGGTATTGACTAGAACAATCGGCAACCTAATATAGGGGGTCAACGTGGAAATATATCTCAAGGGTTTAAGGTTTGAGAAAATTGAACGAGGGTATGAGACCTTAAACCCTAGCATAAAACCATCAATTATAAGGGTAGAAATCATCAAAATTTCTATGAAACTAGTAGAAAATGTTAAATTTCAAAAGCTCCATCAACCCCTATGCCAAGTGATATGTTTCTGAGTAAGGCTATGTCATGAGAAGGAAAAAGAAGAAAGCAAAGGGAAGGGGTTGCCCCCAAAAATAGAAACACATAAGGGATCTATGGATTTGGGGTTAGTATGTTTGTTGCTGCAATGTTTTTTTAGAGGGCTCAGAACTGTCATCATTCCCCAAATACATAGAAATGGAAGAATGACACAAAGAGAGAGAAAACAAAGAAAAAGAAAGAGTCATTTTGGGTCAACATGAAGGAGACATAGGGTGTCTTGATGCTTTGCATCGTCCCCAAAAGGACAACAAAAGACAAAACGAAAAGAGCCTTGTTGGGTCAACATGAAAGAAACATTATCGTCTGAAATCCTTGCTTCATCCTCAAAAGGAAAACACAAGAAAATGGGAAAAAGAAAAAGAAAAGGGGTGTTTTGGGTCAACATGAAAAGGACATTTCAGTCTCAATGCCTTGCATCATTCCTAAAAGGAAGGAAAAAGTGAAAAGGGGAATAAGAGAAAGAAATGCATGAGCTATAGAAGAATGAAGGAACAAATAAAAGAATGTCACAAAGAGAGGGAACATGTTACACATATATACAAAAGAAAAAATAAAATGAAAAAGACTAGTAAGGAAAATGCAAGTCAACTATCTAACAAGTCATCTGCCTCCCAATCTTGTTCAGTGTAAAGTGCGGGTGGGCCACTCACTAGAGGGACATCAATAATTGAAGAACTAGCATCAAGATCAATGCTCATCCTAGGAGAATTGTCATGCAAGATCATGGAAGAGGAAAGAAATGTGTTCAAATTGTTATGCAGCTCTTCATCTATTTTAGCAATCTCATCATCATCGTCATCCAGATTAATGACAATAGGAGGACAAATGATGATTTCAGTTGAAGCTTGTAACTTTGGCTGTGGTTGAGGTAGAGAATCATGTTGTGGTGGTTGGCGAGGAGGACCATCATGCATTTATTTTACCAAGTGTGGATTATGATTTTCTTTATTTTCTTCTTCATGTAACTTGCGAGCAAGGGCACGACTTCAATGCCTATGCTCCCTAGCTCCTCTATTTATTTTGATTCTATTGTCAAGTTGCATCTATGAAGGAGAAGGTTGATCAACCATAGGTTGCTTTTCATCCCTAGGGGGGGAATGAAAGGAACTATGGAAGGTTGTTCATCCACTTTCTCCTTTGCTTTGTAAACTTGTTTCATGCAAGGAGGAGGGAAAGAGTTACTTTCACAATCTCTAAGTCTCTTGGACGATGTAGATGAAGTTTCAAGTGTTGGTTGAGCATGGCCTTGTTTAGGTTGAACCTTGGTTTCATCTAGGATGGGAGTTTTGGAAGTGGATGGGGACATGTTGCGAAGAGATAATTCTGTAATTTTCTTTGCTTTAAATTTTTCATAAGCGATGAAAAAGAAATCTCTTCTAGGCATGATGGGTTCCATGGGCTCGGGCCAAAAATATTCTAAGGAGAAGTTTCCTTTGGAAGAAAAGGGGTTAAAGTTGCTATGGTGGATAGTGAATATGTGATTGTCAAAGGGAAACTTTCAACATTTATGAAGAACTGAAGGGACCGCTTTCATTGAGCGAAGCCATGGATGACCTAGCCTCAAATGAAATTGGTCTGATTGTGGGATGATGGAGAATCTAACATCCAATGTTTTAGGTACTATTTTTAATGCTAGGAGGATGATTGATTCGATTGTAGGGCAAGCAAAACCATTGTGCATTTTGATCCATGCTTTAGGTTTATCATAATCATCTTGATAAAGATCATGCAATACCAAAAATTCCTCAATGATTATATTCTCACCATAGGCGAGATCTATTAATATCCCATTAGTGGGCTTGTCATAGATATGGTTGGCTATGTAGAGAGGACCATCAGGAAGATTTTTATGAATTTATTGAGAGGAGAAAGTAATATCAAGAGATGATTTAGGTTTTCCCTTACGAGGGATAATGTCTATCACACCTACCATTTCATCTAATAGGATTAACATGGGTCACATGTTGAATAGAATCAAAATGCTCATCATTTGTATCAACATTCATAACATCATTCTGTGGAGTTTCACTAGCTTTGACAAATGAAATATTATGTTTAGGCATGGGATTAGTGAATATTTGCAAATTTTGATTGGGAGGAGCAACAAACTTATTGCCTTGATCAAAAACACCAGCAATAGATAGATGACAAAAATCAATTAGTTCTTGAACAAGATGCTTAAGATGCTTATAGTATTCCGTCTCATTTCCATTTTGTCTATGCAAATGGCAATAAGTTTTGGAGTTGAAGTTCGGAAGTAGAGGCTTACTGGGATCAAGTGCATTAACAATAGGTAAGGTAATCATTTGTTGTTGTAAAAGTTGAGACATTGTGAATTATGGAGGGTGTCGAGTAGAGATGTGAAGTGTCTTTTTGGATATCCATAACTAAAAGGCAGCATGGTTTTAACATTTGCCACTTGGTTTTTGACACGTGGAGGGCATTGTTGAGGAGGGTTAAATTGTAAGAACCCTTTGTTTTGCTTTTGAAATGGTTGAGAATTGGTTTGGTTGGCATTGTCAGATTTCTCAACTCGACTAGAAGTGGATCATGTATCTCGGCTACTAATTAAATTGTGATAATCACAAAGGGTTGTGCATAAATGCATGAAGGAGGAGAACTTCATCATAGTGAGTTTGTCCTGAAGGTGTGTTAAAAAAATTTTGATAAACATTTTTTGAAGATGTGGGTCAGGGATCTTAACATCGATTTGGGAATAAAGCGATTGATAGCATGAGATAAAATTAGTGATCTTTTACTCATTATTTTTCTTACATCACATCAAATCAGCCAAGGTCTTCTTGGGAGTCATATGCACTTGGAAATGACTGATAAAATCAGCAACAAGTTCATTAAATGAACAAATTGAATTGTTCGGTAAGGATGAGAACCATTCCAAGGCAGTATCTTTTAAAGTCCTAGGAAACAATTTAGCTAACAGTTTATCATCAAGGGAAAAGTCACTGCATAAAGCAGTGTAGGAATTAACATGGTTAGAAGGATCTCCCTTCCATCCATATTTTTCAAATCTAGGTATTTCTATTCCTTGTGGCATCGGGGTTTGCAAGATTTCCAAGGATAAGGGGTTGTTGCGAACATAGTATGTGGGTGGGCCATTTTGATTTTGGTTGATGCTGGAAATCTGTTGCGTCGAGAGAAAGGTCTGGAAACGGTGTGTTATGAAAGGGTCATTGTAAGTGGTATTGTGTGGAAGAGAAAGTGGTGATGGGGTGAATGTAGTGGTAGGGCAAGTGAATGGAATGGTAATGGATGGTATGGTAGAATAGGATAAATCATGCGATCCCACATAGGAGTTAGGAATACTAGTAGGAATACCAAGGGAAGGAATCACATTGCTAACTTGTTGGATTGTGGTTCTGACATTAGGTGAAGCATAGGTAGGTATGGAGGTGATTGTTGAGGGAGGAGGAGTTTGAGGTCCTCCTTGGCTAATCACATTTTTTTTTGGTTGAGAGACACTAGAGGTGGAAGGAACATGTTTGTGATATATCTCAACTATTTTCTTCACAACATCTAGGCCTTTGTCACTGTCAAGCATGCAGTGGATGTTGTCTATAGTAGGAATTGCAGTAGTGGAAATGCTTTCAAGGCTCACTTGATGTTCCAAGTGTGCTAGGTCCTCATGAAGGTGAATGATCTTGTCGTGTGGGATATCATCAGGTTTATGTTCAATGTGCATACTTCCTGAATGCAAAGAGGCTAAGGGTAGTTTCCAGGCATAGTGTATTATTATCAATAGTAGGAGTGGAAGCTCGAGATAACCCAAGATCTACAACAAGTGTATTGTCATGAGATGCCATGATTCTTGAACTTCTTCTCACTAAGGTATCAGCATAAGGACACCAAACACTCACACAAAGTTTTCATAATGCGGGGTGGATGCAAATGCAATGCAAACAAAGAACAGTAAAATGTTGATAACTAGAATTTTGGAAAACAACACAAAAATGAAAAAATGCTCTCGAAGTGCCAAAAATTATAGTGCCAAATGTGCAGGTGGACTAAGTCACCCAGTGTGGCGAATTAGTCTCAACAGTGAATTTTTAGTAATTTTCAGAATTTTTCAATGGCTTTTATGATTTTTTAGGCTTGTCCACTGTAGATACAGAATGAAAATCCATAATTTTTTGAATTTTTGAATGAAATGCAGTGCAAGAATATAATCTATGTGAGCTTTTCACTAATGTAATTTTTAAAAACCCTAGAATGCAAAACTATGCAAAACCCTAATGCAATAATGATGTAATCGTTTCCTAGGATGCAAATGGACTTGAAATCAGAAGTAAGAAAGTGTTCTAAAGGTGGGTTCAGATATGTGCAAGATCATGATGGGCCAAAAAGTGGTGATATGTAAGTGATATGATGGCCCATGTGGCTGACAACTTTTTTTTTACCCAAAATTGATGAAACGAAAAGGGTTTTTAAAGGAGATTCTTAGCTTTCCACCAATATAAATAATCCTTACTTTGAATTTAATAATTTATTATTATTCATTTTCTATTTGAATTACAACTAAACTCCTAATTGATAAACTAATTGAAAAACATCTATAGCTTTCAAACGGTATCAATTTTTTTGAATCTGAAACATGCACCACATTCTATGCTTCACATACTATAGGATTAAAAAAAAAATGATTTTAATGAAGTTTTGACCAAGTTGAGGTGGTCAGACATACGATTTTTTATATTTTTTTAAAGTTGTAATAAAAAAATCATAATTAATTATTTACTTGGAAACTAATTAGAAAAAAATATGCATCACATCGGTACATGAGTCCTCTACTTATACCTAAAATATTATAAAAAAATATTATTATTTTATTGTGGTTAGGGTGGCCAAACAGACACCTACTTATTTTTTTCCCAGAAATTTAAGTACTACTGCATTGAAATTTCAAATTTTCACCAAATATATATTTAAAAAAAAATAAACCTAGTAGTTTAGAAACTATATTCAATTTTCTACAGATTATATTCTTACATATTTTTTAAATAATATAGATATCTTATTCAAATTTTTACATCAAGTTGCCTACCTCTGGTTTTTTTAATTTTCATCACCACTTAAGGGCCAATTTTTTCCATGATGATACCCGTTCACCAAAATGAACAATAGATTTTGGGGGAAAGGGGATTCTCTAGCACTTTTAGGGTTTTTCATGTAAAGAAAGAGATGATTTTCACACCCAAAACCTAGGGAGTTCATTCAAGATTAAGTGTTAAATGTGTGTGATGTGTGTGATTGGAATGTGTCTAAATGTTGCAAACTAATGAAAGAAATTATCTATTGAATGCAAACTATTGTAATGCAAAAGGTATTAAAAAGACAATGTAAAATGACCTAAAATGTATGCAAGTTGTAACAGAACTTAATGGAACAGAAGTAGTGCACCTGGAAACTAAAGTACGAAGTTGAGGAGCTCTAGAATATTCTAGAATCTATTATTGAAGGCCACTAGGACACTTACGCCAAGCTGAGCGACTTAGTCCTACTTTGGGGAAACTTTGCCAGAATAGGTTTCAGGGAAATGAGTGTCTAGATCTGTAGAGATCACTTTTCAGGCCTGGCAGTGGGACTAATTCACCAATGATGGTGACTTATTCCACCTATCACTTTCAAGAATCTCGAGATTGGAATCTATAGCTATCAACTTATACTTATGTTTCTGATACAGAATCGAATCTGAATCTTCAAATTTTGACCTATAAGTTGTCTTCAAGCTCCTTTTAGGGGTTTATTGACTTTGAATGATTTTTATGGGATATTGACACATTTTAGCACCTTTCTCTTTGACAAATTTGCAGACAAGACTTGCAAAAAACACATGCAAAGACGGGAAAAGGGGGTTAGGGTTAGAGAATAAGGGTTTTCCTTAGTCAAACCCCATTTTGGTAATCAAACCCTAAATAATGAAATGAAATGTAAAGGAAAAGATGATTGAGCAACATGCAAGTGAAACAACTCACCAAACCCTTGATGGAGAATTTTGAAGATATGCAAGTAATTAGCTCGAATGGATTAATGCTTGAAGTGATTAGAGTGCTTGAATGCTTGAATTACTGAGGAAGATAGATTGCTTGATCATGAGAGAATGAGGAGGATGAAAATGAGGGAAAAACCCTTTACCTATACATGATATGCCCTAATTTAATGAAAATACCTCATTAGAGGTCGGCCTTAGGGTTTAGAAGACAATATCCCGCTAAAATTTTGGAATAATTTTGATTTTTAATCCTGATTGGACTAAGTCGCCTAAGGTGGCAACTTGCTCCCATCAGGGAAAATCTACTAATTGTCAGGAATTAAAGTATGATTATTGTTGTTTAATGAGATTGTCTTCTGAAATACACTTAAGTGAGGCCTATAAGTGCATAAAGGGATCATTTTAACATAAGAAAGGGTCAATTTATTGATGAAAAGCCTAGGAAAGTGTGAGAGTTTGTTACAAATCCTTAAAACACTTTGAAATGGGGTCTGTTAAGTGATAAAAAGAGGTTGTTGATGTGAATTATAATAGAAAGGTCCTAGAAAAGTGGGAAAAATTGTTACAACACTTCACAACACCTTTGTAAGACATCTTTAAGATTTTATTGATTTACAAGCATCCAATGCCTAATGTGAATGTGTTGGCCACATTTCAACATTAAATCTAAGCAAAATCAGGCCAAAATGCATAGGAAAGGCCCAAATGAGTGAAAATGTCAAGGATACATTTTTCAACATTACAACTATGAATCTTTTATCTTTTAATGAAGCCAAGAAAAAAATGATGTTTCCAAATTGGATTGTGAAAAATTTGACAAGGTAATTAAAGTCATCCCAATTGATATCATTCATAAAATTTGTGTCTTGTCTTATACACCTTGGTGCAAGGATTTGAAATGGTATCCTTATACTTCAGTTTAGAATTATAAGTCATATAATGGTTATTCTTTGATTTCTCCTTATCTATCTATGATGCCTACATTGAATTAAAGATAACATATGTAGTCCTCATTATTAGTTTGGCTTTGCAAATTTCACACCATTTGGTTAGCTATTGTTGAATGGAACTTGGCCCACTTTGTCTAGCATATTCTTTTCTAAGGCCTCCTCGTTCATTCCAAGTTAACCCATTTTGGAATTTTGGATCCTTTATTTCCTTTCTATCATCATCAAACATATCTCAAACCTCGAGCTTCTAATGTTATCCTAGAGTAGCATAATAGATTCATGATTTTTTAATGATTTTAGGCTTGAGCATGTTTATATGTATATGATGTTATTAGGAAATTGGTCTCACATTCCCTATAGATACAATCAGATTTTACATACATGTAGCATTGAAAATTATTACCCTTGAGAATTTCACACTAGGTGTACCTCCCCCTATGTGCTTGGACCTAATTATGCATTTAATTTCCCATTTTATAAATATATTTAGAAAATTAAACAATGAGAATAAAAATAAGCATTTACGGTTTGTCCCTTTAATGTTTAAGGCCTAGAAAAGGGTGGGTTTGGACTAGGGTATCCCAAGCCCTTGTCCAACACTTTTTCGCTTCATTTTGAATATGTGAGTGTCATTATTTTACTATTTGAAATTCCAATTTCATTTGTTGGCTATCGACATTTGAGTTTTGGGAAATTGGAAGAATTGCATATAAATACTAGTCTATTTCATCATTTGAAATCCTGGGAAATCTATTGAGAAAATTGAATATCCTAAAATCAGTCAAGGAAATTCAAGGGAAGAACTATTAAAATTATTATGTAGCGCTTTCATCAATCAAGATCAAGCTTGCAAGGCATAAAAAGAATGAATAAATTTATGTGCAATAATTTATTATCATCAATCATGCACAATTATGAAGATGTGTTGAGTTATCATCTACATGCCAGCTAGAAAAATCTATTATGTTTTGGGAAATAACCTTTTGCAAGTCTATCAAGTAATCAAAGCATCCATCAATCAACATTTATGACAACTTGTGGTGTGACATCACTTCATCAAGGATTTCACATCAAGGTAACATTATCATTTATCATGTCAGTCAATTATCATTATTTTGGCCTCTACCCAACCTAGGGTATGCCCTCCTGATCATCATCATTTGATGTACATGGAGGTAGAAATACCAAAATGAGGTTTGACTTAGGCAATCTCCTATACAACACAACCTTTTCCCCTCTTCTTATGTGTGTAGGTTAGATCTAGGAGTTTCTAGAAGAGACAATTTCAAAAAAATGAGAGCGTATTGTAACCTACATCTCGGAATTTGTAGATCAGAAAGAGGAAGCCAATCTAGGGAACCCCATGCCCTTATCCTTACAAATCGGCCTCCAATTTTAGTTACAACTTCCTCTTTGTATCTGAGTCTAAGATCTAAAGGCTTTTGTTACTTTCCATTTTCATCTATGCAATGAATTACATTTTTAAATCTAGGGTTATATGCTGAATAGGCTTGTTGAATCAAAAATCATATTTATCTCTTTTACAACACAAAATTAGCATAAACCCCTAAGAGGTTGGCTATCTATTTTTGGTAGAAAGTCAATCATAAAACCCTATTTGATTTATGATAGTGTATAAACTAAAAATTCAAAGATAAAATGTAAACATTATTTAGCATGTGAACCCTCCCTCTCTAATTATAAATTTAAGAATAATAATAATTTCTAAGCATCAAACATGAAAAATATGTATAAAATCAAGATGAATGATACTTAAGTTTTTTTAGATGTAAGAAATTCAATCTTACTATTCTTTGTTTGATAGTACCAGTCTCTAAAAGAAGGAAAGTTGTACTCAAGTGTAAATTATTCTTATTGATAAGAACATGTTGGAGATCAACATCACTAAATTGAAATTGAATACCATAATCATTCATAGGCTTGTTAAGTCTTTTTCCAGACTAGTTCAAATAATTCAAGGTTATTTTCAATCTAATGTTAATGTGCAAAGTATTTAATAAATAAAATAAAAATTCATAAAAAGATGTATGGAACATGGAGACAAAGAATAAAACAACAATCTCTTACTATTCTATAAATAACTTAGCTAGGATATTATTCTTATATCACAGATCTAATCTCAAAGGATTAAAATATCATAAATAAATAAAAAGGATCATCTTTTCTATTGAATAGATCAAAAACTTTTTTTGTGATATGAATGATTATGTCCATACACTTAACATATCACACACTTAATGCTTAATAATGATATATCTAAATGAAAGGAAATGATATGGTCATTGAAGGGGAAATCAAATTATAAATTGGAGTGGAAATGAGTAGGAGGGAGTAATATTTTGAGACATATAATGGAGATGTATAACACTACTACATGCATAAGGGATGAAAAATAGGGCTAGATATGGAATGGGTAGAAGTTACACTAGAGTGAAAAAATAAGTGGTAGTATCCATGGAGGGGGGAAGATTGGAAGATGAAGAAATATGGAGGAACATGTAATTAGAAGAATCGAATAAATTTATAATACCATGAAAGATACATTTATCATAGAACATTCACTAATGGATTATGTAGACAAGTAGTAAAATACCAAAAAGGTTGATAATTGGTAATTTCATCAATAATTAATTGTCTAGACATTAAGAGAAAGATATTGTTTTATGTAGATATGTACCATGGTTGTAATCATGTTCTTCATGTCATTTAAACTATTCTCAATATGAGCATTATAATAAACCTCATCATGATTGCATTGAGTATCCATCTTAGAGTTTAATTGGGCTTAGTTTTTCAAGGAATATTAGATTCCTTGGTAGCTCATTTCATAGACAAAACAATATGGATAAGTAAGAAAAATATTAAGCCTTATAAAATTCAAAAATCTATATTAAATTGTAATTAAAAATAAAACCCTATTTGGGAAAATTAAGGGTGGGTATGGTGGAAAGTTAATGTCACATAATAGATCACAAACCCACCTTTAAATAAAACAATGATATAGATAACAAAGTAAAAAGTAAAAGTAAAATCAAACACTAAAAAAATTTAGAAATAAGATATAACATTAAAAACTAGATCTAAAGTAAATATGAATTAGAAGTTAAATCTTAAGGAAAATCCTAGGGAGTGTAGGATAAGTTGGGTTCACCCAAAAATAGAAGGAAATGAATTACTCTATAAACATAAACTATAAAGTAAATAAATAAATGTAATCAACTAAGTACAAATTAATCTATATTAATTAGAGCTAACACATATAACTGTAATAAATACATTATAATTAAATGTGATGAATAAAAATGCTCAACTCTAAAACTAATAATTCAAGAGTAGTTTTGAAATTGTGTAAAATTCATCTATTATTTTTAGATACTAATTGTCACTATATGACAATTGTCTCTAGTTCTACATCCTTTCTAACTACTTTGTAGTTCATTCTTGAGCATTACAATTTTGATCCCAAATCTCAAGGAATGGATCTTCCATATAGATATGATGTTTAGTATGCAAGAGAAATCTAACAAAATATTTACATAAAAACCCATTTTTCTTTAGCTTCTAAATAGTTGAACTCATCAAGGTGGTTTCTAAAGGCATCACTTTGGAGTTTATCAAGTTGATTTAATAGTGATAAGTGATTAAAGATAATATGTGTAGATATGTAGACATCAAGAATTTGATGTGGATATGATTTTGTGTTCTTTTACAAATCATGTTGTATTATAGTTATTATTTTTGTAATTATGTTATTCCTTATGAAATTAAGTGCATATTGAATGTTTTTAAATTGTCTAATATAACATTATGTTGCACAAATATATGTTAATTTGGTTTATAAATGAGAGGAGAATTTTGAATAGCAATTTAAGCATTTGAATCACTCTAAATTGAATTAGGTTAATCATAAGTCATTTGAAAATGAATCTTACAAATAAATCATATTTTTTAACTAAAAAATAACTATATAAAAATAATTATAAATGGAAGTACAAAAAAGAAGAATAAATTTGAAGTATATAAAAAATAAATATAAACAAAAAAAAATTAGAAAACTATGAATTAAATTGGAAAAACATAATATTAAATAAAAATTTATATAAATGTAAATTTAAAGATTAAAATATTAAAATAAAACTTATCTAATTTTTTTTATTTAATACTACTAATATTTAATAACTCAATTTTTTTAATTTAGTAAATAATTGATTTAAAACTTTAAGCATGATTAATTTGACTGGTGTGATTAAACAATATCATTAATTCTCGTAATTTTAAAGTTTTGAATTATCTTAATTTTTTATATTCATTTTCATAGTTTTTAAATTAATGTGTGGTTTTCAATAAATGAAATCTTATCCAGTGATTAGAACTACAATTTAATATCACACAGAATAAAGTTTTATAGTCAAAGAGCCAAGGGCCCATATTCTTCTGCTTAGAATGTTATGAAGGACTCATTCCAGTGAATTCTAATACGATGGGTTTAGATTTCATTTAAAATAGGAAATATTGTTGTTAACGGAGTAATTGATAAATAAAGATGAAATTTCATTGGTAATGTTGATGGTATGTTTCTTTCAGTATTTTATTAAGGTTTTAGTTTTTTTAAATTTTTTTAATTGTGTCTGGTGATTTTGACAATTATTGTTTAATAATTTTGATAAGTTTGATCTATTATTTAAAACAACTTAAGCAAAGGTCAATGATGATTTTGATGAACTAAATGGGACCCTATTTTGACAATTTAATTAAAGGACAACTTCATATTTAAATTTGCATTCACCATTGATAATTTTGAAGGATTTGACTTTTTACTTATAAGAACATAACTAAACCACAAATATATACTCTCACAATATTAGAATTTCTTATATAAAAAAATACAAAATGACTTTCACATAAAAATAATAAAAATTGGACAGGGCCATGGCTCTCTCTTGTGACAACATGAATATTTTTTCAATCAGAATAGAGTATAAAATTGAATGTGTAACTGATTGTGACCATTAAACATCAACCTTCAATCGTAAAAGACACAATTAAGATGGCATATCAGCAATTCACCGAAGGAAAATTCACCACCAACAATTCACCACATGGAAAATTCACTGCCAAGTAAAATTCACTGCCAGCAAGTGAATTGCTGACAGTGAATTTTCATTCGGTGAAATTGCTGACGATGAATTTGCCTAGAATCAATTAATATAATATTCTCTACAATGTGACATTCTTTCATGTTTTTTTTATATTAATCAAAACTGAAGTAACAAAAAAACAGCAGTTCAACAAAGAACTGCATAAAGAAAGGACGTTACATAAAACAGTCCAATGACAAAATTATTTGACATAAAAACTCTTGTATTACAAATAGAAAAAAACAAATAACATCATTTTTCCAATCCAGAAACAAGTAAATTTAATTCATTTTTTAATTTATTTATTTATATTCTTAACCGAAAGATAAGACTATAAGAAATCCAAAGCATAGAAAACACTTTGAAACGATTTAAGCTCTCATTCTTTCATTCTGTTTAAGTCTTTCATAAAACTGTTGCGACAGCAATCCATTTGGTAAACGAGCAACTCCGCTTACGTGCCGCACTTTCTTCAAACATTACAGAATTATATTTGAAATCGGTTTCGAAATCCAACGCCATATCTTGAAAAAATGGGAGGGGAAATCCCAAGAAAAGAATGCATTATCTTATCAGTCCGAACCAGGTTGTTTTTCGATAGTAACGACGGCGGCGAAAGAATTCATTTGAAAGTAGTTGAACATCTGACAATACAGTAAATATTGTGCCCTAAAAAAGTTAAATATTATATTTTAAATATTGAGTTCACAGCTCGAGTATTTATAGTATTTATGCTCTCATCAGAATATACGTGCCTGTGAAAATGTTTCCTGTCCGAAGTTTTGAAATAAAAGATAACACATCAGATTTTGTTTCTTGATTCTTCTAATTTACATCATATGCTTTTAGATTCTTGGCATTTGTTATCAAATCATTTGTTATTTTTATTCTATTTGCTTCAATATATATTCTTATTATGTTCATTGCAAGTTATTCTGGATTGAAATTTTGTAAGAATTTTTATATCAACGTTTCGATCATTCCATGATCCATCACCAGAATAATATGTAAACAGAAAGAGAGAAAAATGTCAAATTAAGTAACTTGCACTGATCTTACTATGCTGTCAAATTAAGTTATACACAGTTTCAATCCAGAAATACCCTGCACTGATCTTACCATGCCGTCAAATTAAGTAAGACTGAACTATAAAAGTAGTTAGTTGGTGATTTTATACTACTACAAATTGGAACATTTTGCATGTCTCTTTATTCATGTTTTTGTGTAACATCAAATTTATATATATGGATCCCTTCTCTTTGGTTTAGGTCTGAAAGCAAGCTCTCACAACAGTTTAATAATTTTATTTTTTATTTTTTTTTAATCCTCGAAATTATAAGACTTCCATGATCATTAATATTTATATATAATTTTTTTGTGAAATTTTAAATTCAATAATTAAAATCAAATAATTTTTTTGCTCCATCAAAACTTAATTAACATTTTTTATATTACATTTTATTTCTATATTATATTATTCTTTTATATCATTGTGACTAAATTATATTTATCATCAACTTTCTTTTTATATATTATAATTGAAATATATATTCTTAAGTCACATTTACAATCATCACCTTCTCTATTGTTGTTAATTTGGCGGGGCGGGGGGTACAAAGGTTCAATGAAAGAAAAATATGGTCCAATCCATTGGCATCTTGTTTATTTTGATCTAGACCAATCTAGGTAGAAGGGTTCAATGAAAGACAACCTAATCTAGAGGTCTAAATGGTTCTTAGACAACATTGTGCACCAAAAAATAGAAACAACAATGTCTTGTATTAATTTTAAAAATTAACCTTTGAAATGATAGATAATCATACCAAGAAAGAACTTAAAACTATTATAGAAAACAAAAAATTACATAGGATTATTTTATACCATGAAATATATTATAATTTAATTATTTATTTCCTCTAATTTATCTCTGCTTTTTTCCTATTTTCCCAATCTCTCCCCTTTCTCTAGATGGTTAGATTCTTCCTTTATTACACTCCTACGCTACTAATTTTCCTATTTTCCAATATATGTCTTCTACCATGATTTAGGGCATATTTTCTTCACAAATGAAATGTAGTATTTAAATATAGAGATAGACAACCAAGATGAGGTAGCTTCAATGAAAGCCTAAAATATATCTTAAATCATAGACTAACTATGTTCTATAAAAGGATGTAAATACACAAAGAGGATTATCACATAAGAGTAAATGAGTTGGATCTGTAAATGATACTAGAAGAGTATATGAGGTATGTATAGACATGACACAGCACCAAAATATGTGAATGTATAATCAACTTAAGGTAAAAGATATATATACATACATGTATATTGTACAACTCCACTAAACAAAAATACTTGTGCAAATGAAACCTACGTAAGCTAGATTATCCTAACCTAGTTGTAAATATGCACAAAAATAGTTAACTAAATGCATGAAAATGAAAATGCCTTAACATCATCCATAAACATAGGTTAAGTGAGTGGGAAAGATAAACGGGCTGGTCTTGGAAAATATGTGAGTCATGTTATGTATCCATATACAAAATAATACTCTAAAAAAATGAAAAGGAAAAAACTTGTAGGAAAAAAGTCCTTGCAAAGATAAGAAAAAAAGGCCATGAATGTAATGAAGATTAGGATATTTTTTTGTGTAGTATTTGATTTATATGTTCTATGTTGTGTGGAGTTCTAACTATGTATTGTGAGATACATATATTATAATATATTGTATTGAAATAGCTAATGAGACACTATTGTACCATCAAGGTGTTATGATTATAAACTCAATTACTTTTATTTCAATATTTTTTATGATCATAATTAATCTATTCTCGATGAGGTTTTGTATTTTCGTTTGAAATTTTAACTTGTATTATGGGATGTAAATGTTGTTCATTTATGTTTTATGTTTAGAATATTATATTGGGATTCTCACTTCTCATTTTTGGAAAAAATGTCTCCCTCTCCCTCTCTCCCTCTCTCCCTCCCATTCCCTCTACTCCTCTTTGAAAGGGATGAATGCAAATTGATTAGATCTTGGATTAGCATTTTTTGCAAGTAGATTTCTTAAGGAATGGATTGTTGGTTGGGTGATTTACGAGTTATTTTATCCATTTCTTTCAAGTTAAAATGAAAAGGTAATTTTCTTTGAATTATGAATTGAAGTGTATTATTTATTTATTTATATGCCCACATTACCTAGAGGTGTATTGCTCCTCCTCGTATGAATGGACCAGGGATAAGTTTAAGAACACCCCTCCCCTCAAAGAAGGTGTAAAAACTTGGCGAATCTTGTATACATCCCAAAAAAATATTAATTTTATCGGCGATTTTTTCTTTTTACGAGAGAAAAAAATCTCAATTGGTGAATATTTTGTAATCGCTAGAAGACTGTGGAAATGGAGAATTATATTTTTTCAAACCAATAATTTTTTTTCATTACTGAATAAAACCTGTCTTCAAACTTATAAAATATTTTTGTGGGTAACTTAAACTTGTTTTCAGAACAAAAAAATGTTTTTGTTAGTGATTAAAGCATGTTTTCAAACCAAAAAAATATTTTCATTGGTGAATGAAACCTATTTTCAAACAAATAAAAAAAATTCATTGACAAATTAAACATAATTTCAAACCAATAAAAAAATTGATTGGTGAAATAAACTGGTATGCCAAAAAAATTCATAGTGTGGGTTGCATTTTGGAAGCAAATGTTTGAAGCACTAGACTTGTGAATTCAAACCTTAGAATAATTCTAGAATCATTACATTTGAAAATATAAATGGTTGATGTTTTATTATTTATTAAATCATTTAAAGTCATGACTCAATTTTAATGAAATAATATTGTCACATCGAATTAGAAAATTAATATAAAAATTTGATGAATGTTCGATGGATGTCTGAAGCACTAGACTTGTGAATTCAAACCTTTGAAATAATGCTAGAATTGTTAGATTTGAAAATATCAATGGTTGATGTTTTATTATTTATTAAATCACTTAAATTCATAGCTCATTTTTTACAAAATAATATTATCACATCAAGTGGTGAATTAAATGTTCAAGTGTTGAGTATTGATGTCCTTGTTCTATATATACTTCACCAACTTGATGTTCTTCATATCATTTATAATATATTTGGTTTTTATTTCTTTCTTCTCTATTCATAAATTCACTATGATATTATGGAATCTTCATGGTGTGTCATGCTACCCAAATTTTTTTGGGAGAAAAGAAGCAATGATGCATACAATAGATGAAAGTTGGGTATGGTTTTAATTTTTCCTTGTGTGTAGGTTGAGGAGGCTATAAGAATAGTTGTGGGTAGGGAATGGCTTCAGAAAAACTCTTGTGCTCTATTTTATGAGGTAGCTTCTCATTTCTTGTCCAATTGCATGGACATTTTGTTGGATAAATATTTGGTGAAGATGTTGGAAATACATTATTTGTAGCCTTTCATATATACTCTCTTTCTTTGTTGGATTTGACACTTGAGTATTATAATTTTGAATTTGGATTACTACCTATTGGCAGAATCTTTCCCAAAGTTGAAATCATTAATTCTACAGTGCAAGCTCTTTCCCTAGTTGTTATGAGGTGTGGTCTGGCGTGTGATACAACAAATGAATCATTACAAAGTCTACAATTTTGGAGGAAGGATTTGGGTGATTCCCTTTTCTTCTCTTCTCTTACTTTGTTAAATTCTATTCACCTCCTACTCAAACAACCAATTCAAGGCCTCCGCTATTGTTATAGAATTTTTTAGTGATAAATTGTGTCTATATTTTATTGTACAACTCTTGTAATATGTATTTTATCACTAGTTTTTTTTCATGTTCGGTGTATTTTTGAAAAAGTTGGCTATGTACTTTAGTCTTTAGCTGCTTAAATTAAAATAATTTCCGTGGCTCCATTCTTGTAAATCCTTTTTGCTTTGTTCAATATAAAAATGTGGCTTTTAAGACTAATTATTAGCATATGGTTCTGATCATAAGTGAGAGAAATTTATTATGACTTATTAGTAGACATTGATAATGATTAAGCTACAATAAGTCATTTAATTCTCTATCTTTTAAATGCTTTGAAGTACTCTACCTGCCATTTAATACTTAATACTTTCATCAATTTTCACATATCCACTAGATTGTCTTTTATTGAAGAAAATGAGGTTGCAAAACTATGGCATAATGCCATATGTACCTGGGAGATCTTTAGAAGATTAAAAATTAAGTTCCTCTTCTAATCTGAAGTGAGAAAAAATTCTGATTTTATTACTTGACACTGAAAATGGAAAAAGTTATGGTACTTGTTTTCTTTCTATCGATTTCTACATATCCATAAAATTCTTTCTTTGAAGAAAATGTGGTTGTGGTACTGGAGATTAATGCCATATGTACATCTGAAGCAAGTGATTGAATAAATTGATATTGAAAACTACATGATGCACTATACATGATGATTGCATTAATCTAGTGATCAATTGAAATAATATTTGTAATGATTTCATATTGTTTGAGTGGTCTGCTTAACAACTTGTCAGCTTGAGGTACAGTGTGCATGTAGCCAGACGTCAATCAAAATAAATATTGTTGGTTACTTGGTTAGCAAAAAAAGGAGCATTTATACCTTGTGCGACTCATGAGTAAATAGGGATGAGGATGGTGAGCTAAGAGCTCATAAATGGCCAAAAAATAGGTATTAGGGATAGTGATAACAACTAAAATCTTCTTTAGAAGGCTTTACTATTGAGTGTAATGTTCTGAATTTTGATAAGGGTTTTCAATTTGCAAGGTTAATAAGAAAAAAGATGATGAGGTATTATTGGGGATACTCTAAATTCTCCTACCTCTAGTTATGCAGAGTAAAAGACCAATTTCCTTCAAGTTTAGAATGAGTGGAATTGGGAAGAAGTTGATATGGTTTACCTGGCTTTTGAGACAGGTTTTTAACTAGCATGAGGAGCTCTGATGAAGATAAGTTCTTTCATAGAGAGTGTGCCCACATAAGTGTTTTAATCTTATTTGCATTCAAAGTCGGTGACTTCTCATACTCCATTTTGATAGAGGTCCTCAAAGAGGAACTGTGGAATTTTATATTCATTCTACGCTATCCTGGTGCCTCTAAGCTACTTGAAGAAGGTGAGAGTAGATTTACTACCCCTTATCTTCTACATAATTCCAATTGGTAACCAAGATAGGTACATTTTCTATATTTATATCTCTCATTTCCCCAACATGGTAGGAAAGCCTTGTAGATTCTCAAAGTCATTTGTTTGGTTATGTGGTCTAGATCCCATAGCCACCACTACTAGCTTGGAACCAACAATGTCATTTTGGGCTGCTCTGGTGCATCAAATTGAATATATTATGCAATATATTTTATATAAAAGGTTTTAACTATCGAATTGTACTTCACCATAGTGGGATGTAGAACCAGGGTACAATTTTATTTATAAATGCATAACCATATTTGAGATCCAAAGATCCAAACTATGGTCAACAAGCCCCGTGGTTTGAGAATATGTCTTTTATCCCATTGCCACCACTACTAGCTTGGAATCAATTATGCCTAATGCAAAGTGACATGCATCATTTATACAAAACAAGAGCTTGAATGCTCTAATCATCTTTAAAAAGATATGTAATAATGTAACACTGTAAGAGTGGATATAAACCATGCAATAACTGGTAGTAAGGGGTAATCAACCCTCTTGGGAGACGGTCTAACAATGATAGAGGAGGCTTCGAGTTGTGTTGTTTATTACTTAGAGCCAGTCAATATAAAATTCAAACAAAAGTAATGGTTAGGGCTTGTATTTTTTTTTTAAATTGTTGCCATTCTTATGTTATGTATTTGGT
Organism: Sequoiadendron giganteum; assembly: GCA_007115665.2. NCBI lineage: Eukaryota > Viridiplantae > Streptophyta > Pinopsida > Cupressales > Cupressaceae > Sequoiadendron > Sequoiadendron giganteum. Next base: position 696,706,061 of record CM021101.1, read on the forward strand.
GCAAGGAAAATCTTAACTTTTAGTATTTATTGCATTATTTTTTATATGGTCTCAAATTCTATCAATTTAACAATTTTTGATGATATTGATGGTTTGACAACTTTTGGTAATGGTTTGACGAAACAAGCATCCCTAAAAGTTTATGTAAAGATCTTGGATGAGGTAGAAATTTTTTATTTTCCAATAGATGTTATTTTACTATTCTTGAGTTTGATAATGCTTGTACATGATGAAAGAATTTTACTTTGATAGGTTAATTTTTTTGGAGAAATCCCCCAAAAATCATGCTTAGAGAGTGGTGCAAACATATATATTTGTGTGGGATCCAACTTGATGCGGTCCAAAACCTTACTAAAGGTATTTTTCACTTTTTTTTTGTTGAATCTAGTCATGCATAGACTATCCTTAAACATGCCTTGTGGTATGTTTGTGTGTCTCTCTTAGTTTTTCAACCTTAGATCATGCTTGACTATTCCATCCCAGATGAAAAATATTGCATGCTTATATTTAGCTTAAAATCCAAGAGTTACCTTTAACATATAAGAAATTTTTTACCACTATTGTTTCCTTTCTTGGCAAGGTCATTTGTGTTGAACCTGATAAATTATATTCAACTCTTTCACAAAAAAGTGTGTGCATAGAGATTGATCTCTCTAAGGAATTTAAAGAATCTGTGGATATACAAATTGGTCACTTATGCTACAATTACATCCAATGTGTTTTTTTCCTTAACTTTCCAAATAATTACTTTTTGTGTTAATCATCTACTTATAATATTATAGGATATCATTTTATTTCTCCTCATAGTAATCCCTCTTCCTAGTCTATTGAAGTTCCCTCTCCAAAAAATGATTGAGGTTCTGCTACAATCTAAAATTAAAAAAATAGAAATGTCCATACTAGAAGAACTCAAGCAAAAACCTAGGTTAATGTTGGTCACCAAACTAGTAAGTCAAAAATAGGGGTCAAATTACACCTTCAAGAAAAGGGAATAGAGGTAGCTCCATTTAAGAGTGAGCCTTTCAATTGGCCTAAATTTTTCAGAATGACACAAATCTAGCATATATTTTAACTTCACAATAAGAGTACTATTCATTGTCCTCCTCCATCATGTTTTCACTCTTCTTGTAGTTTATGAAGGAATCTATAGGAAGAAGAATGTGTTACAAATAAAAAGGATGATTTCAACTCGAAATAATGAGTTGGATTATTTTTCTTGAAATCAGTTTTTGTAGAGTAGTTAATTTCTTGTCAAGAGTCAAAAGCTAATCTAATATGCCTATTGACTCTCATTAGTGAAGTTTCTCTTTGAATGTTTGAGGTCTTTTCTACTTCTCCAAGAATTATGCAGTAAGGGATGGTCATGATTTTAACTTTTTGGATATCCTCTATTTGTAGGAGGCTAAAATTTTTTGTTTCTTGCGTTTGTATTTCTTGTTGTATTATTTGTCTAACTAATTCATTTTTTTGGAAGTCATGAAGGGGTTATCACCTTTCTCTTCCATGGATTGGTCCTGCATGTGGTCAACTAGATTTTTGACCCTACCAGCCAATTGATTTTGAACCTCTTAAATACTAACAATTATTTCTTTGACATTATCAATATTTAGTATTATAATGAGTCAATTGAGAGATTTATTTTATAATGGTGAGTCACTAATTAATTTTCTATCATAACGTAGGTTATGTGTGAGGACTTTAATATAGGTCAGATGACTTATGATATACATGGGTCTTTTCTTTTTTTTGGACAACTAGTGAAAGCAGGGCATCATTTTACATGTGTATTATCTTAGGCATTTTTGCTTTGAAAATGGGATGCCACTAGAATGATATGCATTTTCTTACATAGGATAATTTTTAGGCTAGTATTGATATAGAGTTTAAAAAACTTGATCATGCTATTATTCTTGTTCAATCCTTCTTTTATTTTTTAATTATTTCCCTCTTTTAGTTGAGCCTTTGCTACAATATAATCTTTCTAATAATTATCCCATTAGGTTTAAAATTGAAATATTTTTTTCTCACAAGGCTATCAATCTGTATTTTTATTTTAATGCTTCTTTCCTAACTTATCAACCACACTAGCCCACATATATCAACTGGGGGATTTGGAGGGTAGGAATTTTCAACCAATTGGGTGGATTGCACTGGATAGAGATAGTAATTGTACTTCTCTATTTTTTATGTCTATGGCTATTAACTAGATAAAATTTTGTTGCTATGTATATCACGCTACAAGTTTAGGTCTCCATGCCACCACTACACTCAAAGATAACTTATTTTCTCCTAAGTTTTAGTTATGAGTGGTTGAGATAAATCATTAGAATCATATTAATGATAATCAATCTACTAGAGATGATCAAATAAAGGGTAGGTTATATTGGTTGTAAGCGAGAGATCAAGTTTCTAAAAAAATAAATTTGATCTCTCCAAGCTTATCATACTTTTCAAGGCATCAAATAGATTAAAGATGAATGTAATTTTCTTAAGGAACTTCTAGATATCGCTCAAGATTTTATGAAGCACTAAGAGTAAGTTTTCAAGGCTCAATTTTTTCATGAATGTGACTATAATTTACAAGAGTTCCTCAAGGAAATTCCTTTCTTGATAACTGCTTAGTTAACCTTCTATGATTATTGCTCTTCATTATTGATCTCCATGAATCAATTTTTACTATGGATACTGATAAATCTCTTGATTATGAAATTTTCCCATGTAAATTCTATGAGAAAATTTGGGAGTTTTAGGATCTTCATAATATCTATCTTGAAGCCTTCCATTCTAATTCCTTAGGAAAGGTTATTAAAAAAGAAAACTTTAAAGTTGATATAACTTTGACAATGTAGATGATATATACAATTGGAGATTGATCACTTTGCTCAATGTTTCATATAAAATCATTACCAAATCCATTACTCTGCATTCACCCCACCTTCTTGCTTAGATTGTTCATCCTAATAAAATTATCTTCATCAAATCTAGATTTACTATGGATGATATCATTGTGGTTTGGGAAGATATATAATGAGCTCAATAATCTCATCAACAAGACATTTTCATTAAAATTTATTTTTCTAAAGCTTAGGATCAAATTGGGTGGCCTTTATTTTTGGAATGCTTCAAGCATTGGTATTTCATTATCAATTTATTTAATTGCTTTCTATGCTATTTATTGATAATTTAGATTGTCTCACTATTAATGACCATCAATATAGTTTTATTGGCCTCTTCATGTCTATTCACCAAGGGTTCCATTTATCTCAAACATTTTATGTGTTTATTGATGAAGGATTTGAAATCCTCTTAGCTCATTCAGTTTGTCAAGTGCTAGTCAATGCATTTTATTTACCTAATTTCTCACCTCAACATGTTAATGGCCATTATGCTAATGATTCTTTTCTCACTATTTTGGAAGAAGAAAATAATGTTAAATGAACTCTCGAATGCTTGGATATTTTTTTAAAGCTTTATGTTCAACTATTCAATAGAAAAATGGTCAATTTTATAGACAATTCTTCTTACCAAAGCCTCTTTGGCTTAACTATTAGGCATGGAAGTGGATTGATCATGGTGATTTTTTAGATTTTTGGTCATCCCTTTCAATTTTTATGCTTCTCCATCAACTTTGTGGTAGGTTGTGAAGCTTACTATATTTGAGAAGTAATTGGCTCATTAGGTTACTAAACCTTAATCTATGGTTGGGAATGTTTTATTTTTTTTCAAATTATTATAGCCACTCATGTCTATTATTAATCTTGTTTGTTTCCTTCTAATGCCTCTTATTTTCTATTACACAATCTTCTTAGTGATTTTTTCTGGGCTTGCTTAAAGAATCACTAAGGTTTTTATTAGGTGGATTCAAAGTACTATTGCCTCCCCCATGATTTAGGATGGTTAAGATCAATTTTCACTCAATCAAGGTTTGGACCTATGTACCATGTAGATAATTTATGCTCTTGTGGGTAATAAGGCTTGAATTTTTTTGGTTCAACATTGTATTTCTTCTAGTCACCATGTTGAGACACCAACTAGGAATGAGAGTGGTATTCACACCCTCCTTATTAAGTTTGTTCATTTTTAAGGGATATTTGTGATGAAGATTATTTGGTAGGATTGGGAAGTTATGAAACCTTAGCTTTCCTAAATTGGCATTATCTTTTTATAATGGTATTTTTCTAGTTTTAAATGAAGTATTGGGTGGTTTCTTAAAATGCAATGTCAAAATCCTCATCTTGAAAAGACTTCTTGAGTCTATACTTCGAGGTTTTTTAAAAATGGGTTAAATCTCTCCCTAATATAATATAAAAGGTTACTATTGAACTGTATATTTTGGGGGAAAGGGGATTCTCTAGCACTTCTAGGGATTATCACCTAAAAGAAGAGTTGTTTTTCACACCCAAAACAAAGGGGGTTCATTCAAGATTAAGTTTTAAATGTGTGTGATGTGTTTGATTGGAATGTTTTTAAATGTTGAAAACTAATGAAAGAAATTATCTATTGAATAAAAAATATTCTAATGCAAAAGTTATTAAAAAGAGTATGTAAAATGACCTAAAATGTATGCAAGTTGTAACCAAACTTAATGGAACAGAAGTGGTGCACATGGAAACTAAAGTGTGATGTTGAGGAGCTCTGGAATCTTCTAGAATTTGTTGTGAATGCCACTAGGACACTTATGCCAAGCTAGGCAACTTAGTCCTACTTCAGGGAAACTTTGTTGAAACAGGTTTCGGGGAAATGGATGTCCAAATCTGTAGAGATCACTTTTCAGGGCTGGCAGTGGGACTAATTCACCAATGATGGTGACTTATTCCACCTGTGACTTTCGAGAATCTCGATATTGGAATTTGTGGCTATCAACTTGTACTTCTATTTCTGATAGAGAACTAGATCTGAATCTTTAGATTTTGCCCTGTAAGTTATCTTCAAGCTCCTTTTAGGGGTTTTTGACTTTGAATGATGTTGATAGGATATTGATACCTTTTAGCACATTTCTCTTTGAAAAATATACATACAAGACCTATAAAACACACATGCAAAGAGGGGAAAAGGGGGTTAGAGTTAGAGAATAGGGGTTTGCCTTAGTCAACCCTCATTTTGGTAATGAAACTCTAGATAATGATATGAAATGTAAAGGGAAAGATGATTGAACAACATGCAAGTGCAACAACTCACCAAACCCTTGATAGAGAAGTCTAAATATATGCAATTAATTAGTTCCAATAGATGAAATTCTTGAAGTGCTTAGAGTGCTTGAATGCTTGAATTGTCAAGGAAGATAGATTGTTTGATCATGAGAGAATGAAGAGGATGAAAATGGTGGAAAACCCCTTTATTTATACATGATATTCCCTAATTTCCTGAAAATACCTCATCCTAGGTCGACCTTAGGGTTTAGAAGACAATATCCTGCCAAAAATTTGGAATAATTTTTATTTTTAAGCCTGATTTGACTAAGTCGCCAAAGGTGGCGACTTGGTCTCATTAGGGAAAATTTGCTAATTTTCAAGAAGTAAAGTGTGATTAATTTTGTTAAATGGGATTTTCTTTCGAAACACACTTAAGTGGGCCTATAAGTGCATAAAGGGGTCATTATAATATAAGAAAGGGTCAATTTATTCATGAAAATCCTAGGAAAGTGTGAGAGTTTGTTACAAATCCTTACAATACTTTGAAATAGGGCTTGGTAAGTGATAAAAAGATGTTGTTTATGTGAATTATAATTGAAAGGTCCTAGAAAATTTGGAAAATTTGTTACAACACTTCACAACACCTTTGTAAGATATCTTTAGGTTTTTATTGATTTACAAGCATTAAAGGCGCAATGTGAATGTGTTGGCTACATTTGAACATTAAATCTAGGAAAAATCAAGCCAAAATCAATAGGAAAGGCCCAAATGAGTGAAAATGTCAAGGATACATTTTTTCTACATTACATTTAGCCCCCACTTTAGTGAGAGGATGAACATGCTTCAGACTCACACTAAAATAGCCTAACATGCATATCGAGAGGGATCCAAATGCACTCATGTTAGCAAGATGAGACAACAATAATCAAGAGGTATGATCAAGCCCCCGAGATCAAGATCCCATGGTAAACCAAATATTAGCAAAAAATATCACACAAGAAAGTGATGTGAAAGAATGAAAGGGAAGGCAATGTCGGATCAAGTTTCAACCATTTGTCTAACTAGTTGTGGATCAGATCTAGGGTGTTTATCCATAAAGAATGTGTACTAACTCTAAGGTAACATAACTCATGGATGTCCACCGAGTGAGAAGGCCAAAAAGGGTGAGAAACATACACTCACAACTGGTATGCACTCACACACATGCAAGTGGCTATGGAGAAAGTTGTGCCATTAGTTGGTCTTCCTGCTTAACCATACCAAAGTTATAGCTCTTGATAACTTTGATAAGGCATCACAAAAGAACAATTTTTGAACTTCATGAGACAAGCAAAGCTTCATATTCTTGGAGCTCATGAACAAGTGCAAGATGGCACCAGAGGCATGCAAGCTATGTTATGCAAGGTGGCCATATAACCAATGCAAAAATGTAAAATGTAAAATAAAAAGGAATGTTCAAAGGATTCTTTCTAAGTTCATGTCATTTCTTTAATTTAGGGAACATTGTGTCTAATGTCTCCAAGAGAGGACCAATCAAAGAATATAAAATTCGCAACTTAGGGAATGTAGTGTATCATATCAAGTCACCAAGAGGAATGTAATATGCTAATATAGATCATATTCATGAAGGAAATTATACCCAATTTCATCCACAAAGTGATGAACACATAGTATGAAATAATAAGGCTACATTGAGAACCAAAAAAAATGGAAAAAATGCAAAAATAAATAATGCCAATGTATCCCCCAATTTAAAGGAATTGTAAAACTATAGACATGCAAAATTAACACTATTGATTAACATCATATTTGATCAATTTCTTCTTAATTAATTAAATCAAATTAATTAATTAACCTCCTAAAGTCTCTTCATTTAGTTAAATCAAATATATTTAATTAAATGGCTACTATTAATTTTCCTCTCATTTGATTTAAGACAAATCCAAAAATGTAAATCATATCTCACACCAACTAATCACTAGCTTAATTAGTCAAATCCCTGATTAATGCTAAGCCTAATCTATGTCCCATCCTCTAGCTTTTCTCACTTGCACAATAAATCATTTATTTCGATTTATTAAAACATCTATTTTCCTCACAAGGAATATGCCCTAATTAACTCCCCGTGTTTGACTTTTATGTCCAAACAAGTTCCCCCTCCAAATCTTTCAACTACATGCATTTAACGTCATTTTCAAATTTTAAATTGGCACATTGGCCAAAACTTGCACAATCATCGGCCAATCACATTATGACAAGTGGTTCTCTCCTATTTGTTGGGGATTAGTCCCACATTCTCCGATTTGGCCTCTCCTCTCCTCAATTTCTCCTATAAATTCAAAGCACTTTTTCTCATTTTTCATCTACAATTGGAGAATTGTCACTCTAGGCAACTTGAGTTCACTTTGCATCTCATTGTCTATCATCTCATTTGCTTGGCAAGGATTGGGAAAGGGCTACCTTCTACACAAAGGATAGCACCAATCTAATATGGAATAGGTATCCTTCATGCTTTTTTATGTTTTCAATCTGTTTATTGGGTCTTTTGATGGTTTTGTTTGGCATGTTGGTTTATTTCATAAGACTAGTTGATTTGCTAAGATTCAAAACTAGCCATACTAATGTGGGTTAAGATTTAGATTTGCAGATTTTCATACTCACATGTGGTGCTAGAAGGAGGGCATTTGATCCAATTTTGAGCGTTATCCACATTCACATTCACAGAATCCAATTTTGTGCTTTTTTTATTGAAAATTGAGCTACTTTTATGATGATTTAATTGGATTAGTGAAAGAGAGAGGTAACTATTTTCTATTAAGAAGAAATAGTGATCTGTATTTTTGATAGGCATACAAAATCATGCTTTTAATTTTTGTGTTTAGCAGACACTCACAGTCATAATCTCCTTTATCTTTGTATTTAGTCAACAAGTTGCCACTCAAACAGGGCTTCAATAGACATTTTCTCACTGCTATTTTTGTGGGTGGACATGAAGATTGCCATCATACAATGATAGTTGTGGTTTGATTTAATGAAAAAAAAATCAACGTGTTTTTCTAAAATAAGCAATAACATTGATAAGTCTGTCATAGATTATACTTTATGCATCATGTTCTCTGTTTTCAGCATATATTCTCCTCTGTTCTTTTCATGGCCTTAGTCACGAAGCGTTTTCTCTATATATGCGTATCTGTGTGTTCTCAGTTTCGCATATATTCTGCACATTGAAGTCGGTGCCAATGTCAATGGAAATGATTTATTAAATGCAAGGAAATTACAAAAGAGGTGGGCTCGGAGCACTCCAAAGTTTATGCGCATCACTTCTGATTTATTGAGTTTTGAGTTTTGAGCTTTGGTAACAACAGATTTTATTCATTGGTTGGTTGTTTGATAAGGCGAACCTCTGATCGAGGGATGTTAAATTCAGCTATTTTTATGCCTGTCTGAGATTTGCCTTGAGTACGTTTCCTCTGTTGTCAGATCCTCTGAGTAATGAGGGGAAAGCGCCATGTTGACAGGTCCCTGTGCTCTCAATTATTAGTTGAAATTTCATATGCACATTCTATTGAAGTTCGTTGATCGGTTAGTATTCTTTCTTGACTGCCACACCTGAAAATCTTCGCTGCCTACTCCAGTCGGTGGTCATTAAGGAATACCTAGGTTTTGTCCAAGATTGACACTCATAAAGTAAGAAATAAATCGTGCCATAATGCCCACCCACTTCGCTTTAAATTGTATGCTTTTGTTGTTACGGTGCTTAGATTTTCTTGTCATTGTGAGTGATAATAAACTTGTGCTGTCTGGAAAGCTAGATTATGGCCGAAGATCACTATAATTTGGTGTTTTCTTATTAATAGATTTTGGAACCTGCATTGACAATAATCATATTCATAAGTTTGATCGAGGATTCTGCTTGTTCGTTGGTCTTTGGAGTCCCATTGTTAGGTGGCGAACATTAAAATTTTCTTGTCTGTCATCCTCAGAAGTGCAGTTTCTGCATTTCTTTTAACTAATATATGAGCTGTTCAATTTTTTCCAAATAGGCATCACAGCACAATGAAAGCAAAAACTTAAGAATATGATAGAAGAATGATATCATTTAGAAACATAGGATGGAACATCAAAAATATTTCCTTGATTTCTCTACTCGCATCTTATTATTAATAACAACTATGCCTTGATGTTTTTCTACCCAATAACTAGCATATGGGATGACTCATTCTTATGTAGTAGATGGACAATAGACAACGTAGAAACCAACATCACGCAAATTCAAATCACAACAAGTGTCATAAATCTCTCATTATGTGATTCACCTGCTAAAGTCAATTCCATCCATCATAAATTTTTCTTGCTTGCTGGATGTTGTGCAGATGTTGGGATGCTATCCTAGTACCCATCATGTATATAGTTGTATAATCCTTTCCTTGGTCAAAGATTTTCAAGTTAGAGTTTTTTCTTTTTTCTTTTCCTTATGAGAAGCTGGGGGGGCGAGGGCGGCTAGGGCGTGGGGGTGCAAGTAATAGTAAGAATTGTTATCATATCTTGATTAAGATTAAAGGATTAAAAACATGTCTTTAGCTTTTCAAGATACAAACATTATATCACAGGAGTAATTAATGCACTTTACAAATGGTCATTTTTTTCAAAAATCCAAGTTTTTTATGATTTTTCAAGTAAGACAATCAAAGGATAAACATGGTGGGTTGCCTTCTTTTTATTATTTTCTTGATAACGGTTGTATACTATTAACTTTTATCTTATGATTAACAAAACTGATTATGAGAGATTTAGTGGGTCATCTTATTTATAACAACCTTGCATTGTTTGTAGGCGTTGACATTGGGATTAAGCGAAAACGAAGGCGAATGAAGTGGAGTTGAGAATCTTTTTGAAATCAAGATTTGAAAAAAGCATTTTTTAATGCTTGTGGTTACAATCTAGAGCTTACATTTTCTACCCTTGTTTTCTGTTTTAAACCAACTCACCTTTCTTGTTGGGTTTAAAATTAACCATTTGACTTGATCTTTTTTAATTTGGTTAAAATGTGAATTTAGAAACTCACTAGATTTCGTTTGGATTTAACAATTGAATAAGGCAACTTTCACATCTCATTTTGGTGCTTTAAAACGAATCAAAATCACTGCTTTGTGATCTAAAATAAACAAGTGTTTTTCATGTTTTGCAATCTTTTCTACAAATTAATATCATTTAAAAGGCGTATGTGCTTCACGACGATCTTGAGAATCAAAAATCTTTTTGTGATATTTATTTGTTTAAAAGATTGCCTTCACAATTTGATTTGGGATCTAAAATTGAACAAAACATCTTGCGAGTGTGAGTAAACTTATTGTGTGTCCTCTCTTTGTTTCTAAATGAAGGTTGATCGAACTACAAATATGTTTGCTCATTTTTGTTTATCTTAGAGGGTCTGCCTTGTGGGAAAAAGTACTCACCAAAGGGAACAAGCCAATCGGTAACACACTAAGGACAAGTGTATTTTCAGTTGGGATATAAAAGTGGGTACTGGAACAAAAACTAGTATCACACGGTTGGCTTTGACGAGAAGGGCAGCAATGGTCTTTCGCCGCATGGGTCAACTCCTGCAAACGGAAAGTCCAAACTAGAACCCCTTGTTTAGCAAAGGCCAAAATCCTATCTATTTGTTGCTACAAAAGGTCATGTCCTTTGAAGCCGCCCCACATATACATGCGATTTTGTTGTAGAAATGAAAAGTATGTCATGGGAGATAATGGGTACTGATGCTTGGCTGACCAGAGAAGCGAGTGCACTGTAAGGGGGAGCCTGTGTGGTCAAGCATCTAATCATCCACGCAGAATATGCGCAGCTAGATTTATCCAAGTGGGAACCCAACAAATATTGTCTTTTCACCCTATGGTTGTACAAGTTATTTGAATCAAAACACTTTACTTGGATCTAAAACATTGAAAACCCAACATTTAACAAGAACTACAAAATTTCAAACCCTTTGGAGGAAACAAATACCCTTGACAAATCTAAGTGCTCTTGCTTACCCTAGGGATTCTATCCTTAGAGGTTTCTAAGTACTTAGGTTTAATCGTCATTTTTTTTCACTAAAGTCAACTTAGGGAACTATGCTCTTGAAACCTTGATTTTCACCTGATGGACTTTGTGGAATGAAAAGCAATCAAGACATAGACATTTAGTTTGAAACTTTAATCAAAGAACTGTTTGTGGTAAAAGGAATTCATTAAGAAAAGATAAAGACAATCGATCCCACACATGTGTTCTCTGAAATGATTTCTTGCAAGATCAAAATCCAAAAACCTAAGTTCAAAATTCTTAGTCCAAAAGCTTGTGAGGAGCATCTTGAGAGACTTCTCGAAGTTAGAGAAAGATTGGTTTACAACTTTTACAAGAAAGCTTCAAGAAACAACCCTGACTTGTATGAGTTGTATTATGAACAAAATCCTGAGATTTTGGAAAGGTTTTCTTTTCTCACATAGGAGTTCAAGTGTGTTCTTCAAAAATGAGGTCCTATAAGAAGAAGTGTTATCTACATCAAGTCTAGAATCAAAAAGTCAATCACTCTCATTCACCTATTAGCCATCAAAATCAGTCAAAGATCACCTCGCCAACAACTCTTGGAAACTTTGTAAAACATCATTTATGCTAAGCTTCTAGGAGAAATCAAAACCACTTTGTTTGACTTAACACATTTAATCAAACTGTCATCTTCTGCACAAGTTTACTCTAGGATAACACAACTTCCTAGGGTTTTACAAGTCCATTATCATCTTGTTTGGCTTAACACACTTAGCCAAATTATATTCACCTCATTTGACATAACACACTTAGTCAAACCATCCTCTTATGTACAAGTTTACTCTAAGATAACACAACTTCCTAGCTTTTAGAAGTACATTATCATTTTTGTTTGACTTGACACACTTAGTCAAACTATCAATCCATCACGATCAATCAAATCAAGCCCTAAAATTTTAGCGTTTCCTTCAAAGGTTCTTTAAGAGTTCCATTCATCTGTATCACTCATCTTTCATTTATCTCATCCCATCATCACCCTGATCCTTCAATTATCCTAGTTCTTCGCTTCTTCAAACCTAAGGTTTAGACCTATCTAAAGGATTAGAGGTTCATCTCTCACATTCCTAAAAATTGATCTCTATTTTATGGTTCAAACTTGATCTCAACACAAGAAGAATATGAAGCAAAACAAAGAGACATCCGTTTCAAGTGATCTATTTCAAACCGAAACAATGTTCAATCCAAAAATAACAATTGAACTCCCAATCAATCCTCCTCAAATGCCTCAAAGTTCTCAAGAGGAAGGTCATATTGAGGACATCACTGACAATGGGATGACACAATCATAAATTCTAGAAATGGTGCAAAACCCTGGGAACCACCGAATTGTCAGTGCCATGCTGAAATTGTACCCATCCCAATATATGCTTGAGTTAGCAAAAGAAGGGGCTAAACTCCCTTCTGACTTTGACGTAAGCACCATTGTGGAGAGATCTCTTGGTACCATGCCTTCACCCACATCCACACTTCCACTTCAAAACATCACTCAAGACATCCCCCAAATCATATAATCTATTGCTTCAACCCCATCGGTTGTTAACAAGGGAAGTGTCATGTTTCACGAACTTCGAAAACATTGCCTTGTGAAAAAATGAGGGTTGAATGCAAGTGCCACATCAAAACAATCCATACCAATAAATCTATTGCACCCTTATGTCCCGCTCACATTTCATGATCATACGAATTCATCCTCATTTCATGCAATGCCAAATTATCCTCTCGACATGCAAACTTCTCTCCCAATCTCACAAGGAGAAGGACACTTGTTTGGAGTAGGGGGGATCTTGGATCCATCATCATCACTTTCATGGATTGCACCACCCGTCTTTCCACCATTTCCACCCTTACCACTCACATCTGCATCATCACTCAGGTTGGGTCTTTCCCCTCTTACCGCCATCAACTAATCAAATCAGAGCACTTTATCAAATCCACTAGACGTGTCATCTGTATCACAACAACATATGGTGACCGTCCAAGTGACCGCATCGATCAATGCATCCACCATTCCTCAAAGTATGGTTTCGCAGGGACCAAGCACCTCAACTGCACCATTCGTGGCTCGAACTCTTATCATTAACACGATCGTTTCACTCATCACAATAGTCGACGTTCTTCCAAATCCACCACCATTACCACCAAGGCACAACACGGCCAATTCATTCACCATGATGTTGCAAGTTTCTCGACAAGCTGCACAATTAGCCGCTTAGCAAGTGCAAGCACAATTAGTAGTGCAACAAGAACAACAAGATGCACAAGCCCAAGCCTTGTTACAACAACAACAAGTCGAACAAGTTACCCAAGCTATGCAGCCAGCTCAAGCCGCTCAAGCTGCTCAATCTGCACAAGCTGCACAAGTCGCACATGCTGCTCAGATTGCACAGGCAATCCAACAAGCACACACTCATGCATGAGCCCAATTCCAAGCATAGAACCAACCACAATTGCAAGTGCAACAAGAAGCGTATCAACAGGCCTGGAAAGACTATCAATTACAGCAACAATATGACCAACAACAAGCATTGTTAGTACAACAACAACATGACCAACAACAAGCATTGTTGGCACAACAACAAAAAGACCAACAATAGCCATTGTTGGCTCAACAACAAGTGTAGGCATCACTTGCTCAATGAAGCTTGCAAAAAAACCACATCAACATCCCATCTGTCAATCCCACGCCTCAGAATGTATTCACTCCAGCTCCTGGTCTACAAGGTGATGTGACGACACAAATCAAATTTCTCTTGTAGCAAGTGCTAGATCTTCAATCAAGGAAGATAGTCAGGACACCGAGCAACTTGTGTCCTTATCCATTCAACAGAAGCTTGTCAATGGTACCATTCCCAAAGGGATTTGAAATCCTCAAATTTGATAAATATCATGGGATGGGAAACCCTAAAGATCACACCAGGGAATTCCAGATATATTACATGGAATTCACCTACAATGAGATGCATCTAATGCGGCTATTCCCTTGAAGCTTGGCTGGTGATGCCATGGAATGGTTTTCTCGTCTTCCTATGGGAATTAAAAATTTTCAAGAAATTAGAGATGCTTTCCTCCTAAATGACGCATTCAATATTTTTGTGGATTTTAGTTTGGAAGAACTCTCAGTGCTCAAACAGAGTAAGGGGGAATCATTCACCGCCTTTCTCCAACGATGGCGAGTCAAGGCCAATCGAAGTAAGTGGGCCATGCCAGAAGAACAAGTCTATACCATCATCGCCAATACAGACAAAACCTTTACGTTCTATCTAAAGATGCAATGCATCACTACATATGATCAACTGATCCCCAAGGTGCTCACTATTGGATGAATTCTTCTTACACAAGGGGGCATGCCCACTTATCTTGAACATCAAGACAGTCACCCATCCACTAGTTGCAATGACAAATCTCGTACATTGGTGAAGAACTCAAATGCGACAAACGATGGTGTAGTGGATGCAAAGGTTGTCATCAGCACCCTCAAGCAAAGTAATTAATCACACCATCGCCAACCACAAAACAATAACCGAAATAACACAAAAAAAATGTGGTAAAATAGCAACCACCCCAAAACGAGATCAAAAATCTCAATAATCAAGGAGGACAACCTCTACAAAACAAGTTTCCCCCCAAATGGAAATTCACAGCCCTTGGGGAGTCAATCGAGTCCATCATGAAAAAGCTGGTTAATGAGAACTTATCAAGGTCCCCACCCATGATAATTATAGCGAACCCCAGGTGAAGCAACCTTGGTACAATGAAAATATCCTATGTGATTATCATAAACTCAAGGGACACACGACTACCAACTGTATGAAGTTGAAGAACATCATTCAGGACCTCATTGAGACAAGATCATCAATGTCGAGCAACCGACCGGTAATCAAGACCTAAAGATATACATGAATTTGATGCCCAATCATAATCAAGGGAACAACAAAGGGAAGCAAAACTATGCTAGTGCTAACCTTGTGTATGAAGAGATTGTCGCATGCGTAGATGAAATGGTCACTGTCGTTAGCATCAAAGGAGCCAACGAAGATTGTGGAGTCACCACACACAGCGGAAACATTACTATTGCAGGGGAATCACAACCATCTAAGACCCCCATTCCAAATACAAAGGCCATTCCCTATGATTATAGTGTCATTGACCAGCTAAAGAGAACCCCCGCCCAAATCTCCATGATGGAATTATTGAAAAATTTTGCCGCCCATGGGAAAATCCTTAATGAAGCATTAGCTGTGTCCAGCATCTCCACCACCCTTGATACATAACAGTTCTAGGATATGGTTGGTAACATCATTACCCCAAATCTCCTCACCTTCTTTGATCAAGACTTCCCCACCTAGCCATCTCACAATCGTGCACTTCACCTTCAAGTGTTGATTCACAAAAATAAAGTCAAAAGGGTCCTAGTGGATGGAGGCACAGGCCTCAATATCTGTTCACTCAAAATCATAAAGAACTTGGGACTCTCTGAGGATTCCATTAACTTGAAAAAAAGCATCACTATAAGAGCATATGATGATCAAGAAAGAGTGTCTCAAGGCACTATCAAAATTCCAATCCAAGTGGGGCCAGCAACCATGGAAACTACTTGTCAAGTTCTTGATCTCGACCTTCCATACAACATCCTCCTAGGACGCCCATGGATCCATGGAATGAAGGCGGTTTCCTCAACATTTCATCAATGCGTCAAATTTCTATACCAAAATGAGGAGGTCACAATACATGGTGATCCAAAACCATTCGCCTATTGCCAAAACTTGGAAGCCAAGTTTTATAAAATCCCCCAAGTACCAAAAAATGATGAAGGTCCCTCCACTTCATACATAGACCCATCTAACCTCGCCTCCACTTCTGCGAAAGAGACACCCTCCATCCCCAACATATCCGACATCAAACTCATGATCCAGGACAATGGGTGTGGAGATTACAAAATGAGAAAAAAAGCATTTGTTGTAGGAGAGTTACTACAATCTCCTAGGTCACATGGGAAACCTCAGCCAGATGAAACACCTATCTACACTGTTAGGGCAGACCCTTCCGGATTCCACCATTGGGGGTATCTCAGTGAGGAAAATGTGGATGAGGGAGACATCTCAAACATGTTATACCAAGATGAAAGGCCCACACCCACCCTACTCATGGATGAAGCTAACAAAGGATTACAAATGATGCTTGGTATGGGCTATAACAAGAATGAAAGCCTTGGAAAAAACAGCGATGGATGATAGGATCCCATTGTTGTAGAAAGAAGAATAAGAAACCTTGGCCTTGGATGTACCACTCCGAATATAACCATACGTGGCAAAGGTATTCCTAGTAGAGCAGTCAGGTCCCCTCCTCAATTATCAGCAACCACTCTTCAACTACCCGTATGCATAGGCCTACCCATAGATAATTTCATTTTGGATGTAACTGATGTCTGCTCTAGTAGTGATCACGAGGAGACCATAACAGACCTTCCCAAACTCTTTGAGAATTTCGCAAGTTACTTATGATTAGTTCCTCACCCGCTGAGTCAAACTGACAAACCCACAAAATCAACTTAGTATACCATCAACTCATCGACCATGACCAACGAGGACCGCCAATTCTAGACTCATTCAAAAATGATGAGGCACTCTCAGAGTTCATGGGACTAAGGGATATAGTTCCATGCAGAGATCACAAGGCTGTCTTCAACATCGCATTGGACACTCAAGAATATTATGGGCAGACTTTAGAGACCTCAACAAAGCATGTCCCGAGGATGACTTTCCACTACCTAACATTGATATGATAGTGGACATGATTGTCGGACATGAGATGCTATCACTAATGGATGGATTCTCAGGGTATAACCAGATAATGATTGCAAAGGAGGACCAACATAAGATGAAATTTACATCTCCATGGGGTACCTATTGTTGGAACATGATGCCATTTGGGCTAAAAAATGTAGGGGCTAGATATCAAAGGGCTATGACACTAATCTTCCATGACATGACACACAAAACTATCGAAGATTACGTGGATGATATACTAGCTAAATCAAAGAAGAGAAAAAATCACATAGTAGTCCTAAGTGCCATTTTCAATAGACTAGAAAAGTATAAGGTCAAGTTCAACCCCAAGAATTGTGTCTTTGGGGTGCAATCAGGTAAAATTTTGGGTTACATAGTGTCGATGCGATGAATAGAGGTGGATCCCGCCAAGGTCAAAGAAATCGTCAACATGGAAGCACCAAGGACATTGAAACAACTCAAAGGCCTGCAAGGAAGACTCTAATAAATTCTAAGGTTCATAGCACAACTGGAAGACAAAATAGATTGCATATTCACATCTACTCCACAAGGGAGTAGCATATAGGTGGGACAAAAAGTGCGAATAGGAATTTAGTAAAATCAAAGAATATATACTCATGCCAGAAATATTAATGCCACCCATCACTGGAAAACCACTGATTTTATACATCTCGGAAACAACAACAACCCTTGGTGCTCTTTTAGCTCAACACGATGAAAATGAAACAAAGAGGGCCATCTATTATATCAACAGAACAATGGTCGGCTATGAGTTAAACTACTCATTCATTGAAAAATCTTGCCTAGCAGTAGTGTTTGCTTCACAAAAATTTTGACATTACATGTTGGCACACAAAATCAAATTCATCGCCAAGATAGATCCCCTAAAGTATCTATTATCAAAGGAAACGCTCACGGGAAGGATGGCTAAGTGGGTCATGATACTATCAGAATACGACATTGAATATGTGGAACAAAAAGAAATCAAAGGAAAAGTCATTGTAGACCAACTGGCAGAGGCTCCAATCTATTCAGAGAATCCACTCATATCAGAGTTTCTAGATGAATCCATCCTTAATCTCAATATAGCCAATCACTGGAAACTCTACTTCGACGACTCATACACACAACATGGATCAGGATTCGGTGTTTTATTCATCACCCCACAAGGGGATTGTATTCCTAGATCCTACAAATTGGCATTCCCCTGTACTAACAACATTGGAAGATATGAGGCTTTAACCATAGGTCTCAAGATTGCGGCACAGTGGAGAATCATGGCACTAAAATTCTATGGCGATTCACAACTTATTATCAACCAAGTCAATGGCGAGTACCAAACTAAGGATGATAAGCTGACACCATACAAGAGGTTAGTAGAGAGCCTCAAAGAATCATTCATTCATATCACCTTTGAGAAAATACCAAGGGATAACAACAAAGCAGTTGATGCCATGGCAACAATTGGATCCTTATTGGATATCCCTCACAATGTTCTAAAACATGAATTCTTGGTAGAGGCGCTTCTCGTACCGACTTTCAAGGTACTAGAGTTAGAATATGTGTGCGAACTCGTTGGTCCCAGTGATCTCTGGTATCCTGACATCTATACTTACCTGAGAATGGGAGTCCTCCCAGCTGACATAACCCCAAACCTCAAACGAGCATTCATCAAAAATTCCACTTGTTTTTTAATCCTAGGAGAATACCTCTATCGTAGGAGCATTGAAGGAACCCTTTTGCATTGCCTAAATCCTGAGGAGGTCCTGACTTCTCTAACTGAGGTACACAATGGAATTTGTGGTTCACACTCGAGTGGTATGACCTTGGCTAAGAAGTTGCTAAGAATTGGGTACTCCTGGCCAACAATGGAAAGACAGGCACATGACTTTGTCAGAAAGTGTTTACAGTGCCAGCAACGTGGAGACCTTATCCATGCACTAGCTTAGGAACTCCATCCTATTGTTACACCATGGCCCTTTTCACAATGGGGGCTCGATCTCATCGGAAAAATCACACCCACCTCATCCAACGGCCATAAATTCATCATTACCGCCACATAGTATTTCACAAAGTGGGTCGAAGCAATTCCCATGACCTACATCACTAGAAAGAAGATATCCAAGTTCATCCTGAACTATCTCATTTGTTGATATGGTGTCCCTCAATCCATTATCTCTGATAATGGGACACCTTTCAAGAATCAAGATGTGCGTGACCTTTGCTAGAAATTCAATATCCAACATTGCTTTTCCACTCCATACTACCCCCAAGGTAATGAACAAGCAGAAGCTACCAACAAAACCATTCTGAATATCCTTAAGAAAATAGTCAATGACTCTGGTTGTGACTGGCATCTGTAGCTAAATCTTGCCTTATGGGCCTATCGCACCAACATCCGCACACCAACAAGTGCCACCCCATTCTCCTTGGTCTACGGATCAGAGGCCATCCTCCCAATTGAGATCGAGCTCCCATCACTTAGAATATCATTGCAAAACCTCATCACAGATGAAGAATATAGGGTCTCATGACTGAATGAGTTGGAGTTATTAGATAAATGGTGCATGGATGCCTTAAACCATCTACAAGTCTATCAGAACCACCTAAAGCGCAGCTACAACAAGAAGATCAGAAGATGCACCTTCCAAGTCGGCGAACTTGTGCTAAACGAGAACTAGAAGAACGTGTTGAACCCAGTTAGCAAAGGCAAGTTTGAGCTCAACTGGTTGACACCTTTCTTCATCACAACAAGCTATAAATCAGGGGTATATCAGTTGTCAACACTGGAAGGCGAGCCTCTGCAGGAGCCCATGAACAACTGTCATCTCAAAAAGTTTAATGCCTAAGAACTTGCAGGGTATAGAACCAAAAAATACAAAAAGATAAAAAAATGTCTTGAAAAAATGGTTACCTTGATGAAAACCTGGAAAATAGGCGTCTTGGTGACAACAAAAAAATACAAAAATACAAAAATCCAAAAAAACAGAAAAAAGGATTGAAAAAGGTAAAGAAAAAAATTGTCCTCTTGTGAAAACCACTTCGGTGGCGCTTTGGACAAGTACCTTGGTGAAAACTTGGCAAAAAACTGCCAAGCGTAAATAAAGCACTCTCCATCCACCAGGATCTTCGCGGCCTATTCTATGCACCCACTTATCCATTACATTCCATTTATCCTTCCATCATCTCTTTGCATCTATACCATAGCCTAATCTTGTGCTCGTATCATGTTCCACATAGTACTACTTGGCATATTCCTAAGCTCAGTTTGTCCTGCCTTCATCGAAGTAGTCTATCGCACCACGCTGGGGGCATGTTCATGAACCTGCATCGGATCAGATTCATGTATATTCTCCTGTGATCTTCCTAAACATAAAAAATTCAAAAACATCAAAAAAATAAAAAATCCAAAAACATCCAAATCATTCAAAATTTAAAAAACGTGTCAAAATCCAAAATTTCAAAAAATAGAGTCATCGGCCAAACTACATCGTCTCTGAGCTTGAATGTAGGCAAGGTTGATCTTTGATCATCCCCCGAGACATTTTAGGACATTCTTTTAGGCGTCCATCACAATGGAAATCTGTTTGCACATCTATTTCAGACCCTAGGTCAGTGCTTTAGGCTTTTGTCGCAATGTCAATCTGTTCACCCATCTATCTTATCATTGAGTCAATTTTATCATCAGTCAAACTACGTGGTCTCTGCATGTATAACGTAGGCAAGGCTAATCTATGGATCAGCTCCCAAGACCCCTATGATAGGTCTTTAAGTAAGTATCTTTGTCATAAATATCAAAAATACCAAAAAAAATTGCAAAACATCTCAAAATTCCAAAAAGAGCCTCAAAACAATTGAAAAACCCAAAATGGTGCATCTGTCTCATCTCGGTTTCACCCGTAGTAATCATCATTCCTAATAAAGCATCATCGCTCTCATCCTTTGGTGAGAAAGTCAAAAGCAAGTCTAGTAGGTTCTAAAGTGAACACTCAATCATCAAAGTCTCAAGTCTAGATCAACAAGTCAGCAAGTTGGTCAATTTGGAGTACCAAAAGCTTATCATCCAATCAAAATCTCATCAAAACCATGATCACAACATGTCCTAGGAATGTGACCTTCTAGTGATGGACATCGGCATTAGTTATCACTATAGTTTAGTCTTGGCTAGCGGTACGAAGAACATTAGCTTGTTTTTTTACTTTATCTTGGTCTTGTTTAGACTTATCTTATTTTGTGCTCATTCCAAGGACCTCTCAATGATGCCTAAACAAAGCAGGTTTAGAGAGAAAGGAATGGGGCAATGATCATTATCTTTTTATCTATTGTTCTTGTGGATATTCTTGTAAAATAACTTTGTCATGCGTACTTTGTTTTGTTTGTAGGGAGGATGGTGTAGGTGTCTTGTTGACCACATAAGAAGGCTTACCTTTTTATGTTCTGGCCTGAGATGTTTAGAATATTTGAAGTGGATTCTGAATAAGGTTTCATTTGTAAAGTGTAAACAAGAGTACTCCTATTTGTTTGACAAGTCAAAGTCTGTCACACTAGGCACAATGCCATCCTGCTTCTTAATACCTTGATGCATCACACTTATGTGTGTTATCAAACATAAAGAAGGGTATGCTATTTATCTCTCCCATCCTTGGATAAGCGATACATCATCATCATTCACCATCATATCCAATAAAGTCTCAACGACTAGGGGACTTGTTGGACTTCTGCATCTTCTTGAATTTAAGGGTGATCCCTCTCATTCTTCTATCCTCTTTCGCACTAACAACGTATCCATCTTGCATTAGTCATGTATCTTGCATAATCATGTCATATCATCATAGGACAACGTCATCCATCTCATCTATCTTACATGCACTGCATAATCATCTAAGTTGTTTAGAATAATATAGATTTTTTATTCTAAGCATCTTAAAAACATCTCATTTACATCATCATTATCATATAGATTAGTTAGTCTAACCATTCATGCATCCATTTTGAACCTATTTTTCACAAGATCGACCTCAAATCAGATATTTTCACTCGATCTCTCAAGGGGGCAATGTACTAACGTAATTATTTCCATTGGGGCATTCGAAAAAATCATAATTTTTTTTAATTTCGATGTCAGCGGCATCATTCTCTGAACCAATGCAACAAGTACATTGCTTCAAAGAGGGGCAAAAGGTAGACATGCAAAATTAACACTATTGATTAACATCTTATTTGATCAATTTCTTCTTAATTAATTAAATCAAATTAATTAATTAACCTCCTAAAGTCTCTTCATATAGTTAAATCAAATATATTAAATTAAATGGCTAATATTCATTTTCCTCTCATTTGATTTAAAAAAAATTCAAAAATGTAAATCAAATGTCACACCAACTAATCACTAGCTTAATTAGTCAAATCCTTGATTAATTCTAAGCCTAACCCATGTCCCATCCTCTAGCTTTTCCCATTTGCACAATAAATCATTTATTTTGATTTATTAAAACCTCTATTTTCCTCACAAGGCATATTCCCAAGGAATATACCCTCATTAACTCGCCTTGTTTAACTTTTATGTCCAAACAAATTTCCCCCCCAAATCCTTCAACTACATGCAATTAATGCCATTTTCAAATTTCAAATGGGCACATTAGCAAAAACTTGCACAATCATGGGCCAATCACATTATGACAAGTGGCTCTCTTCTATTTGTTGGGGATTAGTCCCACATTCTCCAATTTGGCCTCTCCTCTCCTCAATTTCTCCTATAAATTCAAGGCTTTTTTTTTCATTTTTCATCTACAATTAGAGCATCCTCACTATAGGAAACTTGAGTTCACTTTGCATCTCATTGTCTATCATCTCATTTTCTTGGCAAGGATTGGGAAAGGGCTACCTTCTACACAAAGGATAGCACCAATCCAATATGGAATAGGTATCCTTCATGCTTTTTTATGTTTTCAATCAATTTATTGGGTCTTTTGATGGTTTTGTTTGGCATGTTGGTTTATTTCATAAGAGTAGTTAATTTTCTAAGGTTCAAAACTAACCATACTAATGTGGGTTAAGATATATATTTCCATATTTTCATACTCACAGAAACATCATAACTATATGCACAATTACTTTAAAGTAGAAAAATGAAAAGTGAAAAGAGAAAGAGAAGAGATGATAGCAAACTTGGAAAGCCCCTGTTGGTTTTCTTTCCAACTAAGCTTTGAAATCCTCTAAAGGGTAGCCAACCCTTATTCTTAAGAATCTTCAAAGCTTGTGGCCAACAAATGAGCAAAGGATTTAATCGTCTTTGCTCCTACTCTTTAGGCTTTGTGGGACCAAGGAGGGTATTCCCTATTGTGTTCATCTGATATTTAATGCCTCAAGAACACTTCAACACACAAATCTATTCCTACTAAGTGCAAGTAGACATTATTCATCATAGGTTTGGCCAACCTTTGAACAAATAACTATCTACTGCCAGGAATACAAGTATGTACGAGACTTGCATCTCAGAATGAATAAGATTTGATTAAGTATTTTTCTAACTTTGAATCCATGACTAGGTATTTAATTTACTCATTAGATTGCATGAGTCCCTAACAAATGTGCCAGTGCCTCATAAATTGGGCAACAGAGTCAAACATGAAATACTTTGTAATATACAAATATAAAACCTTGAAATGAATGGACTATTTTCATAATGAATTACATTACAAAAAACTCATAGTATTTAAAGTATTACTTCTTACCAAATCCTTTGAAAATTATCATAGACCTATGACTCTCTTCAAGTATTTAATTAACTCTTTGAGTTAAAGCATGGAACAAAATCATACATTCAACTAAACCATTAAAGATAACTGAAAAGATACTTGATATTTTCATTTATGATGTGCAACAACTGTACATAGGAGAGCACACACTTTAATTTTATAGATTTGTTTTGATATCAGTCATTTGCATTAAACTATTAAGACTATTCCATACAAAATTCATACCCAAGACAATTAGCTAGCAGATTCATCAAGAATTGTGTATTGTATTCGTTCATTATTCCTGAATTTTACCTAGACCATTCTGGACTCAAAATTTTGACCTCTGTAATGAGCCTTGAAATATATTTTATAGCAGAAGAGACCAACAAGTATCGGGCTCATTACAGTTAAATTTCACAAAAAAATCATTTCAAAACAAAATTTCATCTACTTTTCAAAATTCCTAGATGGTTAGATGTAATCATTTATCGAACAAGGGAATCAAAATGTCCATACAAACCGCCAAAACTAGTCAACACCATCACTAGTGAAAAATTTCATTGAGTTCATGTAACCCATATCCACAACGAACCCAAAAAATAGCGAACATCATCATCACAAAATTTGCAACCAAGACAATTACACCATCATCCAGAACTCGAACCAACACCTAGGCCATGGTACATGTGACCACTCCGTGTCTTAGCCACATTAGGAAGGGAAACAACTACTCTTTCTTCCTTATCAGTGCACTATTTATCATTAGAACTAGCAACTTCACATGATACCATCATAGAAATTGGGGAAACTACGAGGACCTCTTCATTCACACCATCCAACCCAGTTAAAGCCATGAGGAATTGGCCATAATTGGAGTTAGTCTCTGTATAATTATCACTAGAGCTACCAAAGACATCAATGGGTGAATTTTTCCTTCCCAAAGAGCCCTGACCATATCTTATCCTGGCTTTTGGTCTCCACTCAAACTCTGCAGACCTCTTCTCCTCACCACACACCGCCTCCTTTGCAATTGCAGTTTAGCCTTTAAACTGAGAGTTGGACCTGGTAACTACTAGGATGGGCTCCATGTATTTCATCTTGAGGTTGGAATCACCTTGAAGATTACTCTACTTATGTAGTGGCACATCATCATGCGACCTTTGTACATTAACCCTGGCAGACCTACACACAAATGATAGAGAAGCAACTAACCTACTCATCTTGCATCAATATTCAAAACCTTCACAAGAGCACTCACTAGCAAACCGTAGAAGCACATAAAATTTATGAGTCCTAATTGCAAAGATGAATATGATGAGCATTCATCCGTATTTATTGAGCAAATTAATTCAATGTTGATCATCAATGCATCGAGATAAACATGAGCGAGCAAGTGATTATTCATTGGCATATATTTCACCACCGTTAATTCTGAGGTACATGGAAATTGATGTACAATTATTCATAATTGCTAGGAAGTGGCTCTTCACATGCATGAAAATCAAATTGATATCCTCTAAAGAGAAAATGCCATTAATTCTCACCATTTACAGAGCTCAAATAACCATCACATAGCCAATTTTGTTCTCAAAATGTGAGTCATCGATCAGTCATTGAGATGGCCCCTTGGATGACTCAGATTGAGTCAAAGATATTTGAAAATTTCATGTTGTCACATGGAAATTACATCAGCCAATGGTGTCTCCCCTAGTCAGAAGGCATGTCCACCACCTGTGAGCCCCATTCAACCTCACTTCATTGTTAGCAGAGTCCAGATGGTGCATCGTGCGGACTGCACAGGATGCTACGTAACATAATTTAATACTCTATGCGCCACACATGCTACGACTCAGATTGAGACTAGACGGTATGTTAGAGTCATTGATCCACCACCACATGAGACCAAGCCGATAGTGGGGATTGGGTCCCACATAAAATAGAAGATGTGTGGTGCAACCACGCATACTATGTGGCCCAACAAAATGCATTATTTAAATATTACGTGATGTGCATGCTAGGCTTGGGACTTAGCCGTTTCATGCGATGGATCGGAATTTTGCATGTGAAAAAATAATTAGTTATAAAAGATGGCCTTGGGCTAGGTTAATAGGTGATGACCCCTCAGAAAGATTAAAGACTTAGGACTTAATTCTTTAAAAGAAAACATATTTCAAGCCGACTATGGAATATATATATATAATTAAAAGGGTGCCCGATGATTGGTGAGCTTAGGCAAAGGGGATCGATAAAGACAATGGGAACGATGGTATAAGTATTGACTAGAACAACCAACAACTTGATATAGGGGGTCAACATGGAAATATATCACAAGGGTTTAAGGTTTGAGAAACTTGAACGAGGGTATGAGACCTTAAACCCTAGCATAAAACCATAAAGCACAAGGGTGAGAAATCATTAAAATTTCTATGAAACCAATAGAAAAAGTGAAATTTCAAAAGCTCTATCAATGGCTCCAACTCAGGGATGCATACCCCTAGTGGGTATGGTGAGAATCCAGATCTCTAGTTGAAGCAAACCAACCCAAAAGACAAAAAATAGGACCTTGTTTGGACAAGACAAGTAGAAACAGTAGGAACGAGACAAACCACACCTATATACAAAATTTACATAATTGTACAAAGTTTTCCCTATTAGGAAATCTCAACCAAATCCACTAGCCTCAATTTGTAGGCTTGGTGTATCAATATTTTCCAAGCTTTGGAGCCAAATATTTTCTATCTCAAAGGCCTTTCTCTTTCACATACATGCACTAGATGAGTACATATACTAGGAAATTCCCAATGATTTGTATCATCATGATAGGTACCAACAATCCCATATGCCTCAGGACTGCCTTGTTTACTAATCTTAGGCTTGTCAAGTTGAAATGGAAAAAGAAAAAATCAATATTCCACTTGATCATATTTACGCTGCATATCAAAATGAAAACCTTCAAAATCACTGTGCAAAAAACTAGGCTTGTAATCTCTTAAAACATTAGAAAGAAAGGAAATAGACTCAAGAATGTCTTCACCCTACTTTACATACATTCCACCCTTTTGAAGTGAAAACAAATTCATAATGATACCCAAGATATGAGGAGCATCAATAAAGAACTCAACCCTACACTCATGTTGACTGATATCATACCCCACATCATTTGGATGCCTTATACATGAGCCAAATTACCATTCTTCATTTTTTAGCCTCTGATCCAATCCATAATCTATATGTGTATCAAAATATGTAGCTCGGCCAAAAATTATTGAAGATCTTCTCTCAATAATGCACACATAATTATCCAAGATTTTTCCATTAGACTCAAAATTTACACACTGAACAGTGACACCTATGTCCTCATATTCTTCATAAATGTTAAATTCAAAGTGCTCTTCTTCTCGTGAATGACGTATTTGCAAGTCATTCTCATAAGAGGATTATATTTCTAGGATAGGCTTTCAAGGAATTTAATCTCTCCTTGATCCTTAATTTTATCCTCCATAGTATTACAAAATATGGAAACTTCATAAGCATTCCCATCAATCAGCTTACTAATGCATTTCTCATAACCATACCCTAGCCATACATCCAAAACATCATCAGAATGGACTCAAAAAGTGGATTATCCCTACACCAACCAAGGGATTCATCTTTAGTGACTAACATGGATAAAGGTTCATCAAAAAGGAGTTTTTCTATTACATTCATTTTGGTTAGGGAATCTGTAATACTCCTCTGTTTTGTCCTTTTGATTGTATAGTGTTATGCTCTATTATGTTGTACTTTCCACGTTAGTACCTTGACTATAGTACCTGTCTATTATTTGATCGCTATCTATTAAGTGACGTTAATGTTATCTTTTGATGTGATTATTATGGCATGTTTGGGATTAACATATGTGGATATCTAAATTTATGATGTTTCATGCTTTCGATTATGCTGCTATGTAATATGCGTCAGTTAGTACTATTGTACTGGTGAAGAGGACGGTATCGCATCACTTGCTTGTGAGTGTCGTACGATTTCGTAATTTTCTCTCCACGGTGTGCCTTATTTATGACATTTTGCATGTGGTTATATTCTTTGCTCGCAGGTTTACAAGTACAGGACATCAACTCCACCTGGTTTCTCAGGTTCGAGCGTGTCCAAGGCCCAACGACATTTGATTGGGAGATAGTAGCCAGGATTTTGTGCTGAGTCATCACCCTGGTCATAGTGTTTCGTCGGTCCTAGTATGGTCCAGTGGTTCTATTTTGTTCAATTTGTCTGGTTTTAGTTTATTTAGGAAGTTAGAATAATGTTAGAAATGTGATTTAAATTAGTGAGTAATTTAATTTAATTAATATATATTTTAATCTTGTAGTAGATTTATTTTATTAATGGATTAAGTTATTTATGTTGAAATAATTTACATTATCTATTTTGGAAATACATGCATTTTTGAGTTGGAATTGAAAATTAAGAAAATGAATTAAAAGTCAAATTTGAAATTTGAAAATTTGAAAAGTCAGAAAAGAGAAGAGATATTTCCTATTCTGTTTTTTGGAATTTATGAGGGTGGTTGTAGGATTTTTCAGGAAAATTTGCATTATCTTGGAATTTCTTCACAAGTCAAGTAAAAAATGGAGTTTTTGGAGAAAATTTGATAAGAGGAGAGGAATGTTTGCTAAATTTTGTGGGTTTGGAGGAAAAGCTCAAAGAATCTATGGAGCTTAAGAGGGTTTCATAGCACCATTAGG
The DNA here is from genome assembly GCA_007115665.2 of Sequoiadendron giganteum. Lineage (NCBI taxonomy): Eukaryota > Viridiplantae > Streptophyta > Pinopsida > Cupressales > Cupressaceae > Sequoiadendron > Sequoiadendron giganteum. The sequence continues at coordinate 696,734,545 of CM021101.1, forward strand.
ATCTTCAGCATACTTCAAAGAATCAGGTTTTCATCTTGTTTTAATTGATAGTTGTTGATTCAATGGTATTGTGTGGATGGAAAACTATTTGCAATCTTTAATTTGTGTGCAAAATAAATCTGTTTGATATCTTTGCTTTAAAAATTGAATAAGTTTGTTCGAGGTTGGAAACAAAATTCTTGTTGCAAATTGTTATTTGATTCTATTTTGTTTTCATTTTGTCCTTCAATTTATTTGAAGTCTCAAGCTTGGTTGAATGGCTATTTATATATATATTCATAAATATAATTAAATGGGCTTGTGTTTTTATTTTTTATAATTTCATATTATAAGGTTATGCTAGCCAAATTTTATTAAAGTTTATTAAAATTTAAAATTTTAATAAATGGGGCCATTCTGGTTTTTGGTTTTTTTTTTTTAAATATATCAAAATAACTGGAATTTTTTTTTTTTTTAAATATAAATTTAAATGTTTGGGGGGTTGGGGCTTACCCCACCGTCGCTCCCTTGGGAAGCAAAGTGGGGGAGCACGCTCAACGTGACCCCCTGTCAGTGGCCCGCGCGGACTATGCAGGACGCGCCACCACTGTGGGTGCCCGACGCTGCCAGTACCACTGCGGACATCTCCTCTTCCACCCTCACCTTGCGTGGTGGTTCTTCCGCCAGCACCTCCCTCCAACTCCACCCTCTGTGCAGACGCCGCCCACTCTGCCGCCCCTATCATATGTTCTGCCGCCTGGTATTTCAATTGCCGCCCCTGCTAAACACCAGCCTCGATGAAAACCACGCGGCCAAGAAGAATGTGGCTGCCCCCAGCCCTAATCCGACGTGTGTCCCGAGGGCATGAGTGCCAAGTTTTTTATTAAAATATGTTCTAATATTTTAATTTTTTTTATTTTTATAATATCAGATATTAATATATATTATATGATAAAAAATATATATATTAATATTTAATATTTTAAATTATAATATTAAATATTATTATATATAAATTAAACGTTTAAACGAATCTTTTTACAATATTCATATATTAAAATCTTGAGTAAAATGATATAGTTATTATCATGATTTAAATATAATGGGGCGATTTAAAATACTATGCTTTTAAGCAAAGTATTGTTTTGTTTTGTTTAAGGGTAATATATTTATAAAGGAAATTAAGGGAGATGTTTGTAATATGTTTAATTGTAAAGATAATTGATTTCTTTTAAAATGATTTAATTTCTTAGAGGAAAAAATTATTAACTCTATATTGTTATTTCCTGAATGGTTGAAATAAATGATCATTGTATATTTATTTATTTTGCAATTAGAGAAAGAAATACTTGGTTGCAAATTTCACTCTTTGTCTGAAAGAGACGATATTTAATTCAGATTTCCTTAAGGCAAATAAGTACTGTATGTTAGCATCAGAATGGATTTAGAATATCTGAAGGTAGTTCATCTCATGTGCCTTCAGTGAATACTCCCTTCGTATTCTTGTTTGGGAAATGAGTTAAATGAGTGTGTAATTTGTAAGTCTTCCAGATGTGGGCTTTTAAATTTTGTGGGTTGTCGTGTCATGTAGTCAACCTGGTTGTATTCCTTGGGTAGTGCATGTGAATTTATTTTTTATTACTCGGTTTCTACGAATGGGGATGTTTTGTACCTCCTTGTATTAGGAGTGGGTTACATGAGTTGTGCCTCCTTGTCAGGAGTGACTTTGTTACCTTGTTACCTCCAATGTTTAGAGAGGGTTCAAACTTATGTTGCCTCCTAAAAAAGGAGAGGTCGTGGTATCTTGTTTGTTTGCATGTTGTTACCCTTGGAGTTGGGATGGTATGTGTGTTGTCCAGTAGAAGAGTGGCTTCGGTAGGGGCCAGAGCCCAAAGAGGTAAACTAGGAAACCTTTAGAGGTGGTTTAATCAAGTGATAACTAAAACAAAACTTAAGAGATTAGGTGGTACTTCACACTAATCAAGATAATTATGCCTCACTCATAGACACAAGGGCTCATTTAGACTTGGGATGAGTAGGAAGGCTTGGAATGGCAAGGTCATCTATCTTGTCTGTATGAAAGGTATTTGATTCTGCATGAGGGAGTGTGGGGGTCGGGATTCAGTTGAGGTCACTAGGATAACCCTTAGTGGGGGCTGGAGCCTATGAAGATTCCTAGAGGACAACCCATGACGAACTGTGTGATGACACTCTGTCTAGGACAATAGTTGGTACTTGTTTATTATGCGTATGGTTTTCGTAACATACCTGATGTGACCACAGTTGGTATTTGATTTTTTGTGTATGGTTCTCATAACATACTTGATCTGCTTTATTTCTGGAAGCAATGTGACCATGTTGAGTTGTACTTGTGTTGTACATGTGTTTAGTGGTTTCAGTCTAGCTTAGTTTTGTGTTAATCTATGTCTAGTGGTAGATGGTCTTGGTTAGGATTCCTTGTTACTATCTCCTAGCATAGGGGGTGGGCCTTTGGGTTCCACTTGGTTGGGTGGCATGTACCTAAATCCATTGGGCTATCTTCATGTTCATTTGGATGAGATTTCCAGTTAGAGAGCTCGTTGGATTCAGTATCAGTTCTTACTTTATTTCATTTTAGTTGATCTTGTATTATTTTACCCCTCAGTTGTTATCGAGGTGGAAGTTGTAATTGTAATTATATTTATTGGACTTACCTCATTCAAGGAATGAGTGTTGTAACCTTATTGTTTAATGAAAGGATTAATGAGATGGAAAGTTATCTTTATGCTTGATGTAAACTATCTTATTGGAATGTATGTGCTTAAATTATTATCAAAATTATTGGCATGGTTTAAGTTGATGTTGTTTGTTGAGGTTCTATATAACCTCTGTCTCGTAACCTTAGAGGTTGTTGGCATTAGTTAGTGAACTTGCCTATTAATTGTTCTTAAACAAAAAAAAAATAGCGTATTTAAGTAGTTGTTTGCAACTTTCTCTAGGGTTGCATGGCGAGGCGTTACAAAATCCTTTACTCCCTTTATGTGGTGATGTAAACTCTACAACCTATCAGTACAATCAAAATCCCTATAAGTTCTTGAGAGATGGTCCAGCTTCATTTGGTAGGGGTGATTATATTCAACAAAAGAAAGACATGACTCAATATCATCACAACTACCACAACATGAGAATCCATCAATAGTAAGGCCGCATTGAAACCCCTCAGACTGAATATCGCAACTTTTGATATCAATATCTTGATCATTGGAAAAAAACTAAACATCATCAACATTAGAATCATAGCCATTGATCAAATCACATGATGGGGAATTCATTCGGACCTCACCCAACTCTTCATCATTCAATACCTCCCAGGAGCTTGAGTGAAACACATCATACCTTCCATCACAATGTAGGTCACAATCCTCATCAGTGTGGTGATGATCTACCCATATATCACTATTAAATTGGTTACAATCATTATATATTTTGTTTCATCTTCTGCATCTCTTTGCATTATTTCTTTCTCTTTCTCAAAAGGGCTATGACCATCATTATTCACAAGCATTTGATGTTGTGCATGGTTACTCCCAGTTCCTTCTATTAATTTCATCCAATCAATTACTCAGCCTAAAATTTTAGGCTTTAATTCCTCTAGCAACATACTTGATCCTAACTGGTATATTTCACAGAACAAGTCAATACACATTAGCTCTTTAGGCCTAACATTTTCTAGTATTTGCAACAACATATCCACAAATCTATGGAACGGTTCATGAGACGATTCACCTTGACCTCTTCTTATTTCACATAATCTTTTAGCATAAGAAGCATGGTCATGTCTACTTGAATCTTGTGGACATTTCACTTGGGGCTCACTATGATTTGTATGTTGTGGCAATGGAGATAGTGAGGTAGTAGGAACCTTATCTTCTTGGAATGATTCTTCATGGATTGATTTGTTGATTACACTTACACAAAATGTGCCAAAATGACTAGCATTAGCAATTAAGCATCCTTTCATCACTGAATACTTCAGATTGTTTTCAATATCCATAGCAATTTGATATACTTGGTGAAGTGTTGTGGGCTCTTTATATCTTAATAGATAACTCATATTCTTATCAAATGTACTTAAGTACACAACCAAACATTCAACATCATTTGATCTTATACATTTAGGAATCTCCCTTATGATCTTTAAAAAAACTAAGATTAAAAGAAGGGACCAACTCGTCCTCCTCTTTATGGATGTCCATAAAAATTTTCCTCACCAGGCTTGGGTTCAAGTTCTCTCACCAAATTGTTCCATGAATGTTAGCTTAAATTCATACCAATAATGTATTGAAGTTGTTGGTAGAAAAGAGAACCAATCCCTTGCATCTCCTTTCAAAGACTAAAGAAACAACTTTATGACAACATCTTCAAAATTCAATTCATAATCTCCCATCACATCAACAAACTCTTGCAGATGCTTGCTTGTTGATTCATCCTTTGCACCATTAAACTCAAGTACCTTTTCTCTGATTTTAGGCGGTACCTCATTTGGATAACCATGAATATTACTAAAATCTATAGCATGCATCTTTTAGTACTAAAATTTCCCTGGCACGACAAAGGATGTCCATTAAATGTATTGTTGCACTCATATTTAAATATCAGGGTATAAAATTTGATAAGGCAATTCCAGCTCATCTTTATAAGCCTTGCCAGACTGTTCTAAAGAGTAGTTCAAACTCTCTTTGTACCTAAGCTCTCAAACCTTTACAATACAATTTATATCTATTTTGCTTAGGATTTAAAACATTACATGATTTTTTATTACAATTCATGAATTCCACATTACACTCTAGAAACATGCAATATTTAAGTAGATTTTCCCTCTATTAGTGCTTCTTAACTTAATTGGGAATTACCTTTCTACTCTTAAATATTTCTCAGAAAATACATGATGAATCATGAAATATGTCTACGAGAATACCTGGAAAGTTGCAACAACTATTGAACTCTTCTGTGACCACCACTTTGCAGATCTGGAAATTCTACATGTTCTTCATCAGGTTCTCAAGCTAGAGTTGCCACCTCCTTTACAGAGGACTGAACTTCAAACAATTATGAAGTCAGGATTCAAAAGTAAATCTCATTCTAGGTTGTCTTCACCAGTGGAGTCACTCATAAATTCTTTGGATTTTTCTGCAACCAAAATATTTCCAGGTTCAAAAATTTTCAATACTGAAAAAGATGTTCAGATCCACCAAATGCTTGACTCTATGATATTACAATCTATGAATGGGATTCTATAATTTCTCAGAGTTCTCCCCAATAGAGTCTCCATTTGTGTTGGTGTTCTTTCCAACTAAGGTTTGAAATCCTTTTAAGGGTAGCCAACCCTTATTCTTAAGAATCTTCAAAGCTTGTGGCCACAAACAAGCAAAGGATTCTAAGGTCTTTGTTCCTACTCTTTAGGCTCTGTGGGACCAAGGAGGGTATTCCCTATCATGTTCATCTGATATTTAGTGCCTCAAGAACACTTCAACACATAGATCTATTCCTACTAAGTACAAATGGACATTATTCATCATAGGTTTGACCAACCTTTGAACAAATAACTGTCTACTGCCACGAATAAAGTAAGTACGAGACTTGCATCTCAAAATGAATAAGATTTTATTACTAAGTATTGTTATAAATTTGAATCCATGGCTAGGTATTTAGTTTATTCATCAAATTGCACAAGTCCCTAACAAATGTGCCAATGCCTCATTAATTGGGCAATAGAGTCAAACATGAAATAATTTGTAATATACAAAAAATCTAACCCTCAAATGAATGGACTATTTTCGTAATGCATTACATTACAAAAAACTCACAGTATTTAAAGTATTACTTCTTACCAAATCCTTTGAATATTATCACAGACCTATGACTCTCTTCAAGTATTTAATTAACTCTTTGAGTTAAACCATGGAACATAATCATACATTCAACTAAACCATTAAAGATAAATGAAAAGATACTTGATATTTTCATTTATGATCTACAACAACTGTACACAGGAGAGCACATACTTTAATTTTATAGATTTTTTTTGATATCAGTCATTTGCATAAAACTATTAAGACTTTTCCATACAAAATTCATACCCAAGACGATTATCTAGCAGATTCATCAACAATTTTGCATTACATATTTGTTCACTATTCCTGTATTTTACCTAGACTATTTTTCACTCAAATTTTTGACCTTTGTAATGAGCCTTGAAATATCTTTTATCTAGCATAAGAGACTAATAGGAATCAAGATCATTATAGTTACATTTCACAAAAAAATAATTTCAAAATAAAATTTCATCTAAATTTCAAAATTCCCAAATAGTTAGATGTAATCATTTATCTAACATGGGAATCAAAATGTCCATACAAGCTGCCAAAACTAGTTGACGCCATCACTTTTGCAAAATTTTGTTGAGGCCATCTAACCCACATCCACATCGAACCCAAAAAATAGCAAGCATCATCATCACAAAATCTGTAACCAAGACAATTACACCATCATCCAAAACTTAAACCAGCACCTGGGCCATGGTACATTTGACCACTCCACATCTTCGCCACAGTATGAAGTGAAACAACTACTCCTCCTTCCTTATCAATACACTTTTCATCATTAGAAACAAAAACTTCACATGGTCCCATCATAGAAATTGGGGAAACTGTGAGGACCTCTTCGTTCACACCAACCAACCCAGTTAAAGCCACGAGTAATTGGCCATAATTGGAGTCAATCTCTATATCACTATTACTAGACTTTCCAGAGACATCAATGGGAAAATTTTGCCTTCCTAGAGAGCCCCAACCATATATTATATTGGATTTTGGTCTCCACTCAAACTCTACAGACCTGTTATCCTCTCCATGCACCACCTCCTTTGCAATTGTAGTTTGGCCTTTAAACCAAGAGTTGCACTTGGTAACTATTGGGACAGGCTCTGCGTATTTCATCTTCAGGCTAGAAGCACCTTGAATATTAATCTTCTCATGTAGTGGCATATCATCATGCGACCTATGTAAATCAACCCTAGTAGACCTACACATAGATGATGGATAAGCAACTGACCTACTCATCTTGCACCAATATTCAAAACCTTCACAAGAGCAATCACCAGCCACTGTAGAAACACATAAAATTTCTGACTCCTAATTGCAATGATGAATGTGATGAGCCTTCATCCATATTTATTGATAAAATTGATGATGTCGATTATCAATGCTCCGATAGAAACATGAGCAAGTGAGTGATTATTTGCTGGCATATATTTCACCACTGTTAATTCCCAAGTATATGGAAATTGACATACAATGCTTCATAATTTCCTGAAAGTGGCTCTTCACATGCATGGAAATCAAATTGATATCCTCTGAAGATAAAATTCCATTAATGGTCACCATTTGCAGAGATCAAATAACAATCACTTGGCCAATATTTTTCTTCAAATGTGAGTCATTGATCAGTCGTTGAGATGGCCCTTTGGATGACTTAGATTGAGTCAAAGATATTTCAAGATTCCATGTTATCTCATGGAAATTCCATCAGCCAATGGTGTATCCCCCAATTAGAAGAGACATCCACCACTCGTTGGCCCCATCCAACCTCACTTCACTGCCAACAAAGTCCACGTGGCGCCATCGTGCGGACCACAAAAGATATTAAGTAACATTATTTAATAGTTTAGGCGGCACATGGGCTACGACTCAGATTAAGACCCAACGATACGTTAGATCCATTGATCCACCACCACATGAGTTCAAGTTGATAGTGGGGATTGGGTCCCACATAAAAAAAAATACACGTGCCACAACCGCGCACACCGCACGACCTAACAAAAATGCATTATTTAAATGTTGCATGGTGTGCGCACTAGGCTTGGGACTTAGCCATTTCATCCAATGGCTCAGATTTTTCCACATGCAAACATAATTAGTTATAAAAGAGGGCCTTGGGCTAGGTTAATGAGCAATGACTCCTAAGAAAGATTAAAGGCTTAGGAATTAAGTCTTTAAAAGAAAAAATATTTTGAGTTGGCCATTGAATATATATATGTATACACCTAAAAATGGTCTGGAAAATCCAATTGATTAAATATGGTGTATTTGATTAATTACCCTTAATTCCTCTACTATTAAATAAATAGAAATATAATTTATTTATATAGTTCATCTTAAATTCTTCAATCTTTATTATTTTATTGTCATCTTAATTAAGTGAACAAATTTCAATTTGTTTTATTTAATTATCATAATTAAATTCATCTACTTAATAAATAAATAGAAATATTTATTTATATTAAGTTCGCTATTAATTCTTTTATTTTATCATATTATTTCCCCTTAATTAAATAAACAAATTTAAATACTTTGTTTTATTTAATTATTATCATTATTATTTCTTCTATTACTTTATCCATTTATTCTATCTTAAATTAAATAAAAAAATTTAAATAATTTGTATTATTTAATCATCTTATTATATTTCTTCTTAATTAAATAAAGATATTCTAAAAGTCTTTCATTTAAATTATCATATTTCTTCCATAATTATTTAATATACAAATTCTATAGTTTGTATTATTTAATTATTTATTCCCCTTTTGCTAATTTAAATAAATCAAAATATTTAAATAAAGGCATAAAGAAAATTTCCTCTATTCACTCACCTACCAAATTAGACATTATATGTCTAATTTATGTCTAAATTTAATTCAACTGGTATTCACGGGAAGCTGTGAAGACAAATTGGAAATCAATCTCTCAATCTTCTTCCTCTGATCCTTCTTATCATCTTGCCTAGTGTTTTCATGGGTAGGAACCATTCCCAAAATCTTCTCAATCTTCTCAATCTCTCACCATTCAATCCTCCAAATTGAATCCAAGCCTCTACTTTGCTGCTCCTATGCAAATTTGTTGTCGTGAATCTATAAATATAGCCTTTCTCAACAAGAAAGAGATCCCAACTTTGTGCAATCTTACTCTATGGGAAATAGAGCAATCATAGAAATTTAGAATCATAATCATGGCTGCATCTTAGTTTTACAGTAGTTTTCTTTCATCAGATTTCTTGTCAATATAGATTACAGTAGCATCAATATCATCTAGAAATAATTACATCATTGTATTTAGCATCACTCCATTTTCTCAATTTGGATTTTAACAATCTCAAGTTCTTACCAAATATGAGAACCCTCTGTGATTTAATAAATCTTTGGAGATACGAAAGAATGAAACGCTTTCAAGTTTATGCTCTTTTTATTAGTTAATCACTATAGAATCCTAATATAATGTTTCATTAAGAAGTGTTATTTTACTCATACTTATTTAACACTTAAAATTTGGTGCCACCATGGGGCATAATCCCATATTTCACAATTTTTCTTTGAAAAGTGTCGTACAGGATTTTGGCGTGTTTATTTTAGCGCGAGCGAGAGTTTTTCTGGTGCTTTCGATGAAACTATAGCGCGTCTGAGGAAAACTTTAGCGCTTTCGAAATCTGTTTCAATGCTTCAACATAAACCATATCGCTTCTAAAGATCTTTTTAGTGCTTCTAAAAGGGAAGCTATAGTGCTTCCACGACCTGTTTCGGTGCATCGACTAGACTTTCACGACACAGTTGGTCTATGTTCTCAAAATTTCTATAGTGCTTCGGGAAAATTTTAGAGCACTTCTGAAAAAATTTGTAGCTCTTGTAATAAATTTTATAGTGCTTCTGATCTAAACTATAGCACTTCTAATTTTTGTTTTAGCGCTTCTGTATTTTTCTTTTTTTCCTAGATCCAACACGACCATGGCCAGAATGGTATGTTTTTTGGACTAAAAAGAATCAATCCTAGGTTAGACACTTAATTTAAATATACCAATCCTAGGATAGTTATCATATTTTGTTGCATTAGTTAAATGAAGTAGCCTGATTTTATGAAGCAACATCTTCACTTAGATTAGTACATTGTCTTTTGGGCTTAAAATAAATCATTATTTGTTGTGCTTGTGTGGTGAATAGGCTTATGCTCTCCCCTTAACTGGGTGATCAAAGTGCCAGACTCACCCTTTCCTTTTCATGCAATTTTATGCTTTTGTTAAAACCCTTAGAAGGCATGTGGTAGTGGGAAAAACTACTCACCCTACAGAAATGACCTAAGTGGGAATGCCTAAAGCCAAGGATTCAAACCCACTCTAAACAAATGTGAGTTGTTGATGATAGTCAAAATCGATGGTAATGTGAAAGATGACCATCCCTAAAATCTTTGTTCTAAAGATTGGGAGGTTTCCTGAGGGAGTTTATCATTTTCCGCACCGCACGAAAACCCTATCTAAGAACCATAGTGTAGTATCCAATTGAGTTAGTAACCAAACATTGTAATACTTGTAGTACAAGGGAAGGGAAGAATCTTCCCCCAAGACACTCACCATATAATTTCCAAGGACCATTTTCTCAAGGGATGAGAAATCCAAATTTGAGTACGTGCCTACAAAAGACAAAAACACAGGCACCCTCTAGGGGGTGACACGGCTATGTGAGTCAACGCAATTTTAAGATGCGGATTGTTGAGTATAACGATGACCTTTTTGACTTTAAGAGTGAATCTATCTAAAATGTATCTTTTTTAAAACAAACTAGTGGAAATAAATAAGGACCATTCGTGGTTCTTGAACATACACTATCTATTTAGATTCTAGGATTAAAAACAACTATTCTATAATTTCTTTTCATGTTCTCAAATCATTAAATTCGGGTAAAGATCATCCAAAAAAAAAAACACCAAAAAGAGTCAAACAAAAGCACCTAGTAAAATTCATGATTAGAGATTGGAAATCCAAAAAGTTTGTCAAGAAATCCCTCAAAGTCAAGAAACCAAAGAAACCACTTAGTTACAAAAATATTTTTAAAAGAAGATGTTTCTTGTATTAGAGTAGGAAAATCTTGCTTCATCATAGAAATTTCATACATAGGTGTCACGATTTCACTAGGGGCTATATTGTTGATTACGCCTTAGAGCCTCTTTATTCACAAGCCTATTTCCAAAGAAGATCTCTTACGCAATATCATAATCATAGTCAACCCATATGTTAGTCCTCCATCCTGCAACAAATGATAGAATACTCCACTAGGCCCGATCAACTTTTGCAATAGAAACTTAGAATCTTTAGGCTTCTCATCCAACATCGAAATAATACTAGTGGAGATATCCTGTCAAAATCAATATTCCCAAAAAACAATCTCTTCATGAGTAGAAAAATCAAACAAAATCATGGAAACCCAAAGTAGCACTTCCACATTTTGTCTTAGCGCTTCTGAGGTCTGTTTCAGCACTTCTAAATCCAAAGTAGCACTTACACCCTCTATTTCAGTGCTTTTGACCTCTGTTTTAGCACTTCCACACTCTGTATTAGCACTTCTGCAAAATAGCACTTCAAAAAATTGTCATAGCGCTTCCACACTCTGTTTTAGCGCTTCCGCAAAATAGCGCTTATGCACTCTGTTTTAGCGCTTCCAAAAATTAAGTTAAATAAAAATAGAAAGCTTCCAAACTTATCATTCAAATTGGTTAAAACTCAGATTTTGATCAATCAGAAGTATCTTTTCAATACATACACTATCTAGAAACCAAAAACAAATAGGTTCTTACAAGTTAACATTCTTTTCAATTGAAACTCAGATCTTACAAACTATAAAGTGTCAAGAAAATCAAAACAAAATCTTGGTTATTTAGCTAAGTTTCTTCATCAAGATATTATCATCCTACTATCATGAAATGAGGCATAGTAATCATATTTTTAACCTAGTCTCATCAATAGGGTATATCATCCTACTTGAATTTGTTAATATTCATTTGAAACTTATCAAACATAGAAGATCAAAGTTTGGTAGGAAAAAAAAGCAAACACTTGTATGCCAATCTTCACTAGGTTACAAAAGAATAGACTCTTAGAAAAAGAACTTGAAACATCAAATACCATGGCAGAAGAAAATCCTTGGAATAGCTTACATCAAAATGACAAGAACGAAATAATGGCAGAAGACATACAAAGAGCGCAACAAGACCTAAAATTCCATAAATTTATGGTAAATATCTTACAGCAAGACATGGAGAAATATCTCCTAATGCTAGCTAAATCAGGTGCCAAACTTCCCAAAGATTTCCATGTCAATCGCTTAAAAGAAGCACCTAGAACAGATGAAACTGAAATACCACAACATATGCCAAACATAGATCAAGTTGTGGCCCTAACACAGAAAATGCAAAACTTGCAACAATAAATTCAAGATATGCGAAAGGGAAACACAAAAAGGTATGCATTAAAGGACATTTTTCCTTATCCTTTTGACCCAACTATGGATATGATACCATTCCCTAGACACTATGAACTCCCAAAATATGATAAATATAATGGTAAGACAGACCCAATCAACCATGTAAGGGAATTCAGAACCATGAGCTTAGAGTTCGCATAGGAAGAAACTTACCTAATGAGGTTATTCCCAAGAAGCTTAGGAGGTCAGTGTATGGAGTGGCTTTCCAAACTACAACAGAGAATACACACTTTTGAAGATCTCGTCAATAGGTTCATATCACAATATTCCTTTAACATCCAATATGATGTTACAATAAAGGACCTCTATAACATGAATCAAAACAAAGGTGAGACATTCTTGTCCTTTTTATAGCGATCGTGAAGACTATTTGCTAGGTATACTCGCTCCATACCTAAGCAAGAGAAAATGGAGTTATTGATTGATAACCTGACTAGTGAAATGAGCTATGTGCTCGAATTACAATGTCCTCCAACATTCAAAAAAGTGATTGAAAATGGCCTTAAAATCAAAGAATCCTTAGTCAAACGAGGGGTGATCAAACACTACAATGAAAAATCACACAACACCAACTCCTCAAATCAATATACCAACAATGACAAACCTATATTTTGGAAAAAGAATAGAAATATCGGGATCAATGAAACTACAAATGACTTATAAAATGCAAAGCTAGTTTTTAACTTGATAGCCTCTACTGCAAAGAAAAACCAAAACAATGACCAAAACATGAAGTCAAATATCAATCAAAACACTAATCTAAACAATGGAGAATCAAAACCACAAATGTATCAAAAATCATCAAATCGGTGTCAATTCACACCATTAGACCAAACACTAGAATCAACAATGAGGGAACTTGTTGCAAGTGGTCTTATCACTACACGAGAAGCACAATTTTGGGATCCAAAAGTCAAACAACCATGGTGGAATGATGCAAATTATTGTAACTTCCATAACAATAAGGAACACAAGACAAATGATTGTATGGAATTAAATCATATAGTCGAAGATCTTATTGACAACAAAAAGGTATACGTAGAGGGACATCAAAACAACAACGATCATACAGCCTTTAAAGACCCTTTATTGAATTACGACAAGGGGGAGTCATCTTCTACAAATAGTATAGGCAAAAATGTCAATCAGATTTACAATAGCACAATCTTTTGTTTTTCCAAAGTAGAAAGTGATGTTGCCACTACTAATCACATTAACAACAAAACCAGTGACATTATACCACTAGATCTAATCCCGAGCATACAGATATCCGACAATCAGATAAACGTTTTAAAAATTAGAGAAAGACAAGAATATCAATAGGTTAATGTAGTGAAAAGGGGGAAATCCAAGGTAATTTTGAAGGGAGTTGTACCTAAAAACACCACTCCACCTCCAATTCAATAAAACATTGTTGATCAACTTTAGAAAATACTAGTGCAAATATCAATACTTGAATTCCTTAAACTATCACCATCCCATAAGGAGATTTTAGAACAAGCACTTGTTTCCACCACAGTACCCAACAACCTAGATTGTTTTCAATTCCATGATATGGTGGGATATTTGACCACATCACATTGTCTATCATTCTCTGAATAGGATGATGTTTCACTTAATCATCCACATAACACCACCCTCCATATTGAAGTTTTGATCCACAAACATTGTATTAAAAGAGTCATAATAGATGGGGGAGCTGGTTTAAATATATGTACTTTAAAGTTAATCCATGAACTAGGGTATTAAGATAATGCTATTGATGCCTGAAGAAAAATGACAATAAAGGCTTATGATGAAGAAGACAGATCTTCTAAAGGATTGATTGTGTTACCCATTCAAGTGGGACCAATGGTGAAAAATATAGCATGCCAGGTACTAGAAAAAGAGTTAACCTACAATATACTTTTAGGACGTATGTGGATTCATGAAATGCAAGCAGTACCTTCGACCTATCACTAGTGTTTGAAATTTCTAGTTAATGGACAAGAGGTGACCATATCAGTAGATTATAACAATCCTCAACATTGTGACACACTCAAAACTTCTCAAGACACTTTTGTGCCTCACAATAGGGAAGTATGCACTTCAAATTCATCAGATGGTGAAAAACCTCCAAACATTACATCCATGTGGGTGGAGAAAAAGGATAAATCAAAAGATACAAGTGTTGTTGAATCTACATTAACAAAAAATAAGGATCCTTTAAATTCTCTATCACAGAAATTCCAAGAACAAGTCTAGCTAATAGACAAAGGCATGGGACAATATTCTATTGAGCAGTCTCTTAATCTTTCACAATTGATGCCATCTCCAAAGTCATATGGACAACCATCAATGATAAAACAACAAACATCACAACCTACCACAGTTCTAGAGCAGAGATTTGTGAAAGCCGGTACTATAGAGGATGAATCAGAAAAAAAAAGCTATCCTTGATTGGTTGTACAAAGATGAAGAAACATCGACATCAACAAACATCAACATCAATATAGATAAGTATGGCAAAGGAAAGGCTATTTTAGAAAAAGGGGTTATGAAGGATAGGGACCTATTGGAAAAAGGAAAGAAGGCATTGTGGAACCAATTCAGCCTTGTACTCTTTATTCAAAGGATAAGATAGGACTGGGTTACACAAAAGAAGAAAAACAAGAAATGAATAAGAAGGTAGTTGAAAGAATCCTTCAAGTAAGAGATAGCTCTGAAACAAATTCTAATGAATATGAATGGGATCTATATTTTTTAATATCTTACATAGCTGTCCAAATTGATGTCATAAAACAATATCCACCTACATGTGAGGAGGGATAGAGCTCAGGGTCTACATCACTTTTATTAGAATCATAACATATCGATGACTCAAGTGAGGATGAACAAACATCGAGTGAACTAGATAATATCAAGGAGAGTAACATCATTGACCTTGACATCCCTAATGACAACTCTAATGACATAATTGTCTAAACCCTTATTGCCATCGACCCAGGTCAATCCGATGGCTTCCTGCCCTTAGTCCATTTTGAAGTTATCGACTGGGAACCCATTGAACCTCTAAATGTACCCATCTATGCAACTGATGATGCTACCATAAATTGTATTTATTGTGACAAACCTAATACAAGTTTTATCCATAAATCTCATAGCAATGTGGATTGACTGGAGGGTGTCAGATCTTCTAGTTGCAAAAATAAAAATAGGAATAATGGATCTAATGGTGAAAACCATTCTATGGCAGTATTAGATCTTGAAAAGAGAAAAATAAAGAATGCATCAGATTGTGAAAACCTCTTTGAGGCACTGAAAGATGGGAGATTTGACATCATTCTAAAGCATTATCATGAAAGGTCATCAATTTTGGTGGAGCCTACACAATCTGTAAATGTTTGTATAGAAGAAATAGCAAAGATTTTACATCTGGCAGAATCTATGACAGAACAAGAAAGACCTGAATTTAGCAAATTCTTTGAAGAAAGAAGTATTAATTTTGCTTGGTCATACTCTGATATGTTGGGTTTAGACCCAAATCTTTTAATGCGTCATTTTTCTTTTCCTACTAGAATCAAACCTGTAAAAAAATTTTTAAGAAAGATGCATCCACATCGCATTCATGGTAAAAGCTAAGTTGAAGAAGTTATTGGATACAGGATTCATTAGGTCTATTGATTATGTTGAATGGATATCAAATATTGTACTTGTGTCAAAGCCAGATAATAGTATTAGGATATGTACAGATTTCAGGGATCTAAATAAGGCATACCCAAAGGATGATTTCCCTTATCCTAATATTGACACCATCATGGAATTAATAGCAGGGCATGCCATGTTATCAATAATGGATGGTTTCTCCGGCTACAACCAAATCAAGATAGCACCGAAAGATCAGGATAAAACTGCATTCACATGTCCATGGGGAACCTTTTGCTAGAATGGCATGCCCTTCGGTTTGAAAAATGTAGGGGAAACTTATCAAAGAGAAATGACCACTATCTTCCATGATATGATGTATAACTTTATGGAGGATTATGTGGATGATATTCTAGATAAATCTTATTCCAGAGAAGGAAATCTGGATATCCTGAGCAAAATTTTCACAAGGCTAGAAAAGTTCAATGTCAGACTAAACCCTAAGAAATGTGTTTTTGGGGTTACATAAACAAAACTCTTAGGATACATAGTCTCAAAAAAAGGTATTGAAGTAGATCGAGCAAAGGTAAAGGAAATAATGGAAATTCCACACCCATAAACATCAGTCAACTAAGGTCACTACAAGGAAGGCTACATTCAATTAGGAGATTTATCTCCCAGTTGGCAGACAAAAGTCACCCATTTAATCATCTATTGCAAAAGAATATTGTGTTCAAATGGGATCAAGGGTGTGAAACAAATTTCAACCAAATAAAGCAATATCTGATGTCACCACCTATTCTCATGCCACCTACATACGAAAGACCTTTAATACTATACATTGCAACAACATATATTTCTTTAGGAGCACTGTTGGCACAAGAAGATTATGAAGGAAGGGAACAAGCATTTACTACATCAGCAAAAATTTGAATGGCTATGAAATAAATTATACCTTCATTGAGAAATCTTATTTGGTGGTGGTATTTTCTACCCAGTAGTTGTAGCATTACATGTTGACTCACACAACTAAGCTCATAGAAAAAATCGACCCATTAAAGTATCTAATGAGTAAAGTTGCTTTAACAAGTAGACTGGCCAATGGCTCATGCTTTTAAGTGAGTTTGATATTCAGTATGTGGAAAGAAGAGCCATCAAAGGTCAAGTGATCGCTGAACAATTATCTGAAGCTCCTTTAATTGATGATCATCCTATGACAATGGAGTTTCATGATGTAGACATTCTTATAGTAACAATGCAACAATGGATACTTTACTTTGATGGATCATATACACAAAGAGGATCTGGTGCGGGAATTTTGTTCATCACACCCCAAGGACACACCATCCCAAAATCTTATAGACTAATGTTTCCATGTACCAATAATGTGGCAGAGTATGAGGCATTAATCATTGGCATCAAAGTGGCAATTGAATGGAAAATCATAGAGTTACAAGTATATGGGGATTCTCAACAAGTTATTTATCAAGTAAATGATGAATATCAGACAAAATATGAGAAGTTGATGCCCTATATGCAACTGATAGATGATCTCAAAGAATACTCTGTCAATATCAAATTTGAGCAAATTCCAAGGGCAAGAAACAAAGTAGTAGATGTTATGGAAAAAATTGCTTCTCTTTTACAATTACCAGAGAAATGTGGTCGTTATGAGTTTATGGTAGAACAAGTATCTAATCTTTCTTATAATAGTTCGGAATCCCAAAATATATACAATTTAGATGTCGTTGAATCCTCCATCTATGAAAAGACTTATGCATACCTAAAGGACAACATCCTTCCTCTTGATCTTTCCAAAAACCAAAAACGCAACTTCATTTGCCAATCCGCCCAACATACTTTAATCACCGACATACTTTATTGTCAAGGTCTAGATGGTACTCTTCTCTGATGTTTAGAACATAACGAATCTGAGATAGCCTTATGTGAGGTTCATGAAGGTATTTATGGAACTCATTCAAGTGGTATAACTCTAGCAAAGAAACTCCTCCATTTAGGGTATTACTGGACAAGTATGGAGAAGGAGTCTTATCCGTTTGTTCAAGAAGTGCCAAAAGTGTCAGATTCATAGAAATTTGATCCACACACTAGCTCAAGAATTACACCCATTCACATCAACATGGCCCTTTTGCCAATGGGGACTGGAATTCGTAGGAAATATAAATCTGTCTTCATCCAATGGACACAAGTTCATAATCACAACAATATAATACTTTACAAAATATATAGAAGTATTTCCTCTCACAACTATCACTGGAAAATAGATCTCGTCATTCATATTGAACTACATAACCTGTCGGTATGGCATACCTTAGTCCATTATCACTACTAATGGATGACCATTTAAAAACCAGGATGTCTAGGAATTGTGTGAAAAAAATCATATCCAAGATCGTTTCTCAACACCAGATTATCCTCGGGGAAATGGCCAAGCAAAGGCCTCTAACAAAACAATTTTGAAAATACTCAAGAAAATGCTTAACGATGTTGGACGTGATTGGCATGTTCAGCTTAATCCTACACTATGGGCCTACAAAACCAGCATCAGAACACCAACAGAAGCTACACCATATGCCTTGGTATATGGATCAGAGGCCATACTACCCACTGAGGTAGATATTTCATCACTTTGTGTGTCACTAAAAGGAATCATTTCAGATGAGGACTATAGAGGATCTAGGCTTCAAGAACTGGAACTATTGGATGAGCATCGTCAACAAGTTGTCAATCATCTAACGACATACCAACAAAGAATGTAAAGGAGCTACAATCATAGGGTAAAGCCTAGAGTCTTTTAGGTTGGTGATTTGGTCCTAAAAGAGAACACTAGAAATCAGCAGGATAGAGAAAAGAAAGGGAAGTTTGAACCTAACTGGCTAGGTCCCTTTGTCATCATATCAATGTATGGATCAGTTGCTTATCAACTATCAAAACCTAAGGGGGATTTGTTTGATGAGCCTCTGAATAGTATCCATCTCAGAAGATACTACACCTGAATCACCTAGTGCACATTTCAAACTTCTGAAAAAAAGGGTTTCCTTGATGAAAACCTGGCAAATAGGCATCTTGGTAATAGAAAAATACAAGAAAAAAAAAAGAGATCATAAAAATATGAAAAAGTGCAATAAAAACATATAGTGAAAACCTGGAAACAAGTGCTATTTTTCATTTAACCAACTTTTCCATCTATTGATACATGTCATGGTCGTTACTTTCACCATCACTTTGCATCCATTATCATATCATTGCAAATAGTCATGTCTCACCCTAGCTTGAGGGAAACATCTACACATCACTAGGGGCAATAAAAAAAATGACCTTAGAAAAACACAACAAAAACAATGATCAAAACAAAACCCAACATGAAACATCAATCACCATCGGGATAACATCGAACATCCATATCATATAAAAAATCCAAAATCAGGTCAAAAAGTCAAAAATTAGAGTCATCAGTCGAACTACGTGGTCTCTGTGTGTATAATGTAGGCAAGGTTAATATTTGATCAACCCCTGAGGCCCCCAGGATAGGTCATTAGGTTAGGTTTGGTCCAATCTAGAAAAAGAAACAAAAACATCACAAAATCAAGATGGATGATCTAATCTGAATAATTTTTGAAACACTTTAAGAAAAGGTTGGATATGTTGTATTTTTCAAAAAAAAAATTGTTATAATTTCTTTGGAGTAACTCAATGATCTAATGAACTAGAGAAGCTAGGAAGAAGAATGGTATTTTTCATTTGTCTGCTATTTGTGAATTAATTATTTAATGTGTGAATTATCGTGGGACATGCTCTACAAATGTATCACTGATGACATTCGGAATTCACACACTAAAATGTTTGATCCTTGTCTGTTTACACAAGAAATTATTAGGCCATCTTAGTTTAATTATACCCCAATGCTTGTGTTCACTTGCAAGATCAAAAATCATGAGTAATACTGAGGTCATCATTGGTCTAAAATATACCTTTGATGCTTGTACTCACTTTCAACATTTTTAAAGCTCTATGATGATACAAAGCAAAAAAGGTACTATTAAAATGTCAATATTTTTGCATGATAAATTTAGATTACATTCATAAATAGTTTATACATCTCTAGATTATGTGTTACAAAAGTTTGTGAAAAATTCAAATTGATAATTATCTTTTCTCATAGAAGACTGAGTATACTTGACATAAACAAAAACATCATCATAACCATGTAGTTGCATCAACATTTTTCACATTAGAAGGAATCTTCTATTCATCATTCATACATTTTAAATCAAATCATTTTGCATTCATATTTCTCCATATCATATAAAAGTTCTAAAAGAAAATTTCAAAACTAAATCATATCATTGCATTTTTCATCCATCCACTAATTATTTCTCCCATTTGCATCACATCATTACATCCACATTCATATATAAAGACAATCATCATATAAACAGAAAATAATCATGCATCCATACATCATTCACTAAATAGACCATCATAAACCATAGTATATCACGTGATCATCTAGAATCAAGTAAATCATCACATGGCATGTAGAACATGGAAAATAAATGCATCCATCAATAGAATCATAATAGAACTCATCAAAGATCAATAATAGTCTCTTTCATATCATATAAATCATATAAAACATCAATGCCAAGTATACAATGAAGTCTGAAATAAAGGAGATATATCATCAAAACTGGCTAGATCGAAGTATACATCATGTCTCAAAAACAACACAGAATCATAATAGCATCTAAGATTTTTTGTTTCTAGATGGTGCAAGAATCACGGGACCAGTACCTCCACCACCACCAGATAGACAGGGACCTCCTAGATCTCTACGAGGAGGTTGGGTCACACCCTCACTGACAGTCTTGGTATGTGTCCTACCTAACCATGAAGGATCATAACTCACTCTTCGCTCAGCAGGGACTGCATCATGATAAGGACCTTTATAAAACTCTACCTCTCAGCCAACACAGAGAAGCTCCCTCATATAATGGACAACATTGGTACCATCGACAATCCACTGTAAATTATTCATAGTCGCATGTGCCCGCTTTGCGATCTGCTTGGCACTATCCCTCTCTGCCATTAGTGTGGCAATCTACATCTACGCAGCTACCAATTGTCCCTATGCCTATTTCAAGGCCTGTGCATGAGCCTATTCCTAGGTCTCTTGATGTGTCTGTGTTTGCACAAGTAAACCATGTGCCTGAACAAGATGCCCCTGCGGAGTCTAAATCTGTACCTGGAGGAAGGAAATTTGTGTTTGAGAATTTGAAGATGTCTCCACTGCTTTCCTCTTATGAGGCACACTAGTGGATAGACCTTTACTTCCTACCACAATACCTTAGCCATCATCCCTGCCATCATCTTCATCACTACTGCTCTCACCATTGCTGCTCCCCTCACTGTCCTCACTACCACTATCATCATCCTCACCTCTACCCTCCACATCCTCAATATTAACATCCTCCTCGCCACCCACATCCTTTGCCTCAACATCCACAACCTGCTCCACCACATCCTCCACTCGTCTCCATCACTGACCACATTCAACCACAACATCCTCCTCTACAGGTAATGGTGTTGGCTCATTAGGAATAGTGATTCGAGGGCATGGATGAAATGAAAGATAACTCGCATACTCCTCTATCATTGGCACCTCTGTAATATCGTAGTGTATGTCCCAGGCTGAAGGTTGTAAGGTGTGGTATCCCTCTACTAAGGCATCATACGATAAACATGGCCCCCAATCTACTACATCACTCTGACATCGGGCATAATTTGTAACACCCTGGGGCATGCACTGAACAATACCATATTTCCTATAGACCCTCTGCAATAGGAATCTCTCTAAAATGAAGCGGGTCCTACCAATCAAGTACATAGAATCACACATGTATCCCATCTCCACATCATTCTCATCCCAATGCTCATAGTCAAGATATGGGCACCATGTCACTACCTCTAAATCATCCAAAATGTGCCTCTAATGCTCCAACTTACCCATCCTAGACTGGGTAAGTCGACCTCTATATCTGAAAACATATGGCCTAGTAGCAAGCCTATCTCGAACTAGCATAGGTCATGTAACAACATTATGCTCCCATGCCCAAACCTAAAGCAAGGTAGCTCCTGATGATAAATTGTGCCCTCTCAAATAAACAACTAAATACAAATCATGATACAAATGTGCCAGCATGCAAATCCCCCAAGCATAACGGGTCTCGTGTATGATCATACTCTCAAGTACACGGCCCCATCTGAAAAATAGTCCCTTTGACCTGCGATCAAGACAAAGGAACCCTCCAATAAATCTTGCCAGAACTGAAGGTAAGGTGGCATAAGAATCCACAATCTCTTGCCATGGAATACACATCCCAACAATATGCTCATCTTGAAACACTCTACACAGAGCATCTATCCCACCTACCTCCTATGAATCATACACAACAACCTCTCCAACAAATGGTATCCACAAAATATTCTAGACATCCTCTGGGGTGATGATCATCTCACCAGTGGGTAAATGGAAGGTGTTATGATCACTATGCCACTGCTCGGCTAAAGCTGTGAGAAGACCTCGATTAATCCTAATCTAGGGCATGTCAAGAAGAGAAGCGAGTCCACACCGAACAATAATCTTTGTCTCATCTGGTGTCAACTATGGAATCATACCAAATGTCCATGGGAAATGCTTTCGAATTTGGAGGTTATCTAGAGACTCCTATCATCATAAAATGTTCAAAATCAGTACACTATATCAAAAATCACACGTCATTATACTATCAAGTCTAATCAGCTCTTGGTATGAATTTTGATCAAAATTCATGAGAAAACATCACCAAACCTCACCTATCATGAGGTCATTATTATCAATCTAAATTGTACTTCACCTAACATGAGGTCAATTTATCAAAATCAACCTCACCTATCATGAGGTTCATCACACATGAGATTATTCCTCACTTATCATGAGAATAATTCTTATTTGTCAATCATCAGAATCAATCATCAAGGTTATTTAGATCATCAAATCATATGAAACTGATGGGTTGACACGATCAGAATCGACAAAATCAAGTTTAAATTTTGACAAATTTTGCAAATCTGACTTGGATGCACTAAAATAGGCATTCAAAGCGCTAAAATATCAAAAGCATTATTTCATCAGTTAGAAGCACTAGAACAATTTATCAAAGTGCCATATCACTCAAAGCACTATTTCAGGAGGTCAAAGCGCTAAATTAATTATTGGAAGCACTAATCTATCCTACCATTGCGCTAATATTTTCAAAGCGCTAATTTAAACATTGGAAGTGCTAATCTATCCTATCCTAGTGCTAATATTTCCAAAATGCTAAACTACCTAATTGAAGCGCTAAAACTATTAAAAATGTTGAAAACTGAAAAAGAACAAAAAATGACAAAAACATGAATTACGAGGAGGTCTAAGGGTATGTATCAAAGGTCCATAAGCTATCGGGAACTGATGACATCACATTCATTCGAACTGTTGGGTGTGGTAATGGATTGGCATTTTGCTCCAAAGCTGTAAATATCTCTCTCTCACAAATTTTTCAAAGGTCAAATGCACAAATGAATTTGAAAAAGACCCTTTTGACCTTTTATAGGTTATTAAAGGTGGGTTTATGGTGGGAACAGAGACAAGCTTTCTACACCAAATATCAGGAGATAAATTATTTTATCATCAAATCATCATCGAATAATCATAGAATCATTAGAAAATCATGATAATTTGAAAAATTTCGTAAAATCCAAAAAAATCATAAATTTATCTCTCGAGGGGGCATATATTCATCAATCACCTGAAAATCAAACATCTAGGGCACACAAAAAAAATTTCATCAATACTAGCTGCATCAGCAAAAATTTCTTTGAAGCAATATGTAAACACATCACTTCAAAGAAGGAAAAAATGTATACACCTAAAAATAGTCTGGAGAATCCAATTGATTAAATATGGTGTATTTGATTAATTACCCTTAATTCCTCTACTATTAAATAAATAAAAATATTTATTTATATAGTTCATCTTAAATTGTTCAATCTGTATTCTTTTATTGTCATCTTAATTAAATGACCAAATTTCACTTTGTTTTATTTAATTATCATAATTAAATTCATCTACTTAATAAATAAATAGAAATATTTATTTATATTAAGTTCACTATTAATTCTTCTATTTTATCATATTATTTCCCCTTAATTAAATAAACAAATTTAAATACTTTGTTTTATTTAATTATTATCATTATTATTTCTTCTATTACTTTATCCATTTATTCTATCTTAAATTAAAAAAAAAAATTAAATAATTTATATTATTTAATCATCTTATTATATTTCTTCTTAATTAAATAAAGATATTCTAAAAGTATTTCATTTAAATTATCATATTTCTTCTATAATTATTTAATATACAACTTCTATAGTTGGTATTATTTAATTATTTATTCCCCTTTCGATAATTTAAGTAAACCAAAATATTTAAATAAAGGCATTATAGAGAAAATTTTCTCTATTCACTCACCTACCAAATTAGACATTATATGTCTAATTTATGTCTATATTTAATTCAACTGGTATTCATGGGAAGCTGTGAAGATAGATTGGAGACAAATTGGAAATCAATCTCTCAATCTTCTTCCTTTGATCTTTCCTATCATCTTTCCTGGTGTTTTCATGGGTAGGAACCATTCCCAAAATCTTCTCAATCTTCTCAATCTCTCACCATTCAATCCTCCAGATTGAATCCGAGCCTCTAATTTGTTGCCCCTGTGCAAATCTGTTGTCGTGAATCTATAAATACAACCTTTCTCAATAAGAAATGGATCCCAACTTTGTGCAATCTTACTCTGCAGGAAATAGAGCAATCAAGAAATCAAGCATCTTAGTATCATAGCAATCATAGCAATTTAGAATCATAATCATGGCTGCATCTTAGTTTTACTGTAGCTTTCTTTCATCAGATTTCATGTCAATATAGATTACAGTAGCATCAATATCATCTAAAAATAATTATCAATCATTACATCATTGCATTTAGCATCACTCCATTATCTAGATATGAATTTTAACAGTCATAATTGCTTACCAAATCTGAGAACCCTTTGTGATTTAATAAATCTTTGGACATAGGAAACAATGAAATGATTTCAAGTTTCTGCTCTTTTTATTAGTTAATTACTGTAGAATCTTGATATAATGTTTCATTAAGTGTTATTTTACTCATACTTATTTCACACTTACAATATATATATATATAAAATTAAAAGGGAACCCAGTGACCGAAGGGCTTAGGCAAAGGGGGTTGGTAAAGATAATGGGCACAATGGCATAGGTATTGACTAGAACAACCGGCAACCTGATACAGGGGGTCAACATGGAAATATATCGCAAGGGTTTAGAGTTTTAGAAAATTGAACGAGGGTATGAGACCTTAAACCCTAGCATAAAACCATCAAGCACAAGGGTGAGAAATCATTAAAATTTCTATGAAACCAGTAGAAAATGTTAAATTTCAAAAGCTCCATCAGCCCTTATGCCAAGTGATATGTTTTTGAATAAGGTTATGTCATGAGAAGGAAAAAGAAGAAATTAAAGGGAAGTGGTTTCCCCCAAAAATAAAAACACCAAACACATAAGGGATCTATGGATTTGGGGTCAGTATGTTCAATGCTGCAATATTTTTTTAGAGAGCTCAGAACTATCATCATCCCCCAAATACATAGAACTAGAAGAATGACACAAATAGAGAGAAAACAAAGAAATTTAAGAAAGATTCATTTTGGGTCAACATGGAGGAGACATAGGGTGTCTTGATGCTTTGCATTAGCCCCAAAAGGACAACAAAATCCAAAATAAAAGGAGCCTTTTTGGGTCAACATGAAGGAGACATTATGGTCTCAAAGCCTTGCATCATTATCAAGAGGAAAACACAAGAAAATGGGAAAAAGAAAAGGGGCCTTTTGGGTCAACATGAAAGGGAAATTTCGATCTCAATGCCTTGCATCATTCCTAAAAGGAAGGCGAAAAGTGAATAGGGGAATAAGAGAAACAAATGCATGACCTATAGAAGAATGAAGCAACAAATAGAAGAATGTCACAAAGAGAGGGAACATTAAACATAATAGTATGGTGGAACATGTTACACATATACACAAAAGAAAAATGAAAATGCAAGTCAACCATCTACCAAGTCATCTGCCTCCCAATCTTGTTCAGTGTAAAGTGTGGGTGGGTGACTGGCTAGAGGGACAGTAGCAATTGCAGAACTAGCATCAAGGTTAATGCTCATCCTAGGAGAATTGGTATGCAAGATCATGGAAGAGGAAAGCAATGTGTTCAAATTTTTATGCACCTCTTCATCTATTTTATCAATCTCATCATCATCGTCATCTAGATTAATGACAATACGAGGACGAATGATGATGTCATTTTAAGTGTGTAACTTTGGTTATGGTTGAGGTATAGGATCATGTTGTGGTGGTTGGGGAGGAGGAATATCATGCATTGCTTCTGTCAAGTGTGGATTATGATTTTCTTTATTTTCTTCCTCATGTAACTTGTGAGCAAGGGCATGACATCGATGCCTATGCTCCCTAGCTCCTCTGTTTCTTTTGATTCTATTGTCAATTTGCATCTATGAAGGAGCAAGGTTTATCAACCATAGGTTTCTTTTCATCCCTAGGGGGAGGAATGAAAGGAACCATGGAAGGTTTTTCATCCACTTTCTCCTTTTCTTTGTAAACTTGTTTTATGTGAGGAGGCAGGATAGAGTTACTTTCACAATCTCTTAGTCTCTTTGATGATGTAGATGAAGTTTCAGGTGTTGGTTGAGCATGGCCTTGTTCAAGTTGAAGCATGGTTTCATCTAGGATGGGAGTTTTGGAAGTGGATGGGGACATGTTGCGAAGAGATAATTCTGTAATTTTCTTTGCTTTAAATTTTTGATAAGCGATGAAAAAGAAATCTCTTCTAGGCATGATGGGTTCCATGGGCTCGGGCCAAAATGCTTCTAAGGAGAAGTTTCCTTTGGAAGACAAGAGGTTAAAGCCGCTATGGTGGACAGTGAATATGTCATTGTCAAAGGGAAACTTCCAGTATTTATAAAGAACTGAAGGGACCGCTTTCATTGAGCGAACCCATGGATGACCTAGCCTCAAATTAAATTGGTCTGATTGTGGGATGATGGAGAATATAACATCCAATGTCTTAGGTCCTATTTGTAATGGGAGGATGATTGATTCAATTGAAGGGAAAGCAAAACCATTGTACATTTTGATCCATTATTTAGGTTTATCATAATCATCTTGATAAAGATCATGCAATACCAAAAATTCCTTAATGATCACATTCTCTCCATAGGCGAGATCTATTAATATCCCATTAACAGGCTTGTCATAGATATGGCTAGCTATGTAGAGAGGACCATCAGGAAGTTTTTTAAGTATCTCTTGAGAGGAGAAAGTAATATCAAGAGATGTTTTATGTTTTCCCTTATGAGGGATAACGTCTATCGCACCTACCATTTCATCTAATAGGATTAACATGGTTCACATGTTGAATAGAATCAGAATGCTCATCATTTATATCAACATTCATAACACCATTATGTGGAGTTTCATTAGCTTTGAAAAATGAAATATTATGTTTAGGCATGGGATTAGTGAATATTTTCATATTTTGATTGGGAGGGGCTACAAACTTATTGCCTTTATCATTAACACCAGCAATAGATAGATGGCCAAAATCAATTAGTTCTTGAACAAGATGCTTAAGATGCCTACACTGTTTCGTGTCATGTCCATTTTATCTATGAAAATGGAAATAATCTCTGGAGTTGAAGTTTGGAGGTAGAGGTTTACTAGGATCAAGTGCATGAACAACAATTAAGGTAATCATTTGTTGTTGTAAAAGTTGAGACATTGTGAACTATGGAGGGTGTCGAGTAGAGGTGTGAAGTGTCTTTTCAGATCTCCATAACTAAAAGGCATTGTGGTTTTAACAATTGCCACTTGGTTGTTGACAGGTGGAGGGGATTGTTGAGGAGGGTTAAATTGTAAGAACCCTTTGTTTTGCTTTTGAAATGGTTGAGAATTGGTTTGGTTGGAATTGTTAGATTTCACAATTCGACTAGAAGTGGATCATGTATCTTGACTACTAATCAAATTGTGATGATCACAAAGGGTTGTGCATAAATGCATGGAGGGGAACTTCATCATAGTGATTTTGTCCTGAAGGTTTGTTAGAAAACTTTTGATACATTTTTTGAAGATGTGGGTCAGGGATCTTAACATCAATTTGGGAATAAAGCGATTGATAGCATGAGATAAAATCAGTTATCTTTTCATCACTGTTTTGTTTACATCACATAAAATCAGCCAAGGTCTTCTTGGGAGTCATATGCACTTAGAAATGACTGATAAAAGCAGCAACAAGCTCATTAAATGTACGAATTGAATTGTTCGGTAAGGATGAGAACCATTCCAAGGTTGTATCTTTTAAAGTCCTAGGAAACAATTTAGCTAACAGTTTATCATCAAGGACAAAGTCACTGCATGAAGTAGTGTAGGCATTAACATAATTAGAAGGATCTCCCTTCCCTCCATATTTATAAAATCTAGGTATTTTTATTCTTCTGTCATCGGAGTTCGCAAGATTTCCAAGGATAAGGGGTTGTTGCGAACATAGTATGTGGGTGGGCCATTTTGATTTTGGTTGATGGTGGAAATCTGTTGCGTGGATGAGAAGGTCTAGAAACATTGTGTTATGAGAGGGTCATTGTAAGTGGTATTGTGTGGAAGAGAAAGTGGTGATGGGGTGAATGTAGTGGTAGGGCAAGTGAATGGAATGGTAATGGATGGTTTGGTAGAATTGGATAAAGCATGTGATGCCACATAGGAGTTAGGAATACTAGTAGGAATACCAAGGGAAGGAATCACATTGCTAACTTGTTGCATTGTGGTTGTGACATTAGGTGAAGCATAGGTAGGTATGGAGGTGATTGTTGAGGGAGGAGGAGTTTGAGGTCCTCCTTGGCTAATCATAATGTTTACTAGTTGAGAGACACTAGCGGTGGAAGGAACATATTTTTGATATATCTCAACTATTTTCTTCACAACATCTAGGCCTTCCTCACTGTCAAGCATGTGGTGGATGTTCTCTATAGTAGGAATTACACTAGCGGAAACGATTTCAAGGCTCACTTGATGTTGCAAGTGTGCGAGGTCCTCATGAAGGTGAATGATCTTGTCTTGTGGGATATCATCAAGTTTATGTTCAATGTGCATACTTCATGAATGCAAAGAAGATAAGGGTAGTCTCCAGGCATAGTGTACTATTATCAATACTAGGAATGGAAGCTCAAGATAACCCAAGATCTACAACAAGTGTATTTTCATGAGATGCCACGAGTCTTGAACTTCTTCTCACTAAGGTATCAGAAAAAGGACACCAAACACTCATGCAAAGTTTTCTAAATGCTGGGTGGATGCAAATGCAATGAAAACAAAGAATAGTAAAATGTTGATAACTAGAATTCTAGAAAACAACACAAAAATGTAGAAACATAAAATAGAAATGCCAAAAATGCTCTGGAAGTGCCAGAAATTACAGTGCAAAATTTGCAAGTGGGCTAAGTCACCCAGTGTGGCGAATTAGTCTCAATAGTGAATTTTTAGTAATTTTCAAAAATTTTGAATGGTTTTTATGATTCATTAGGCTTGTCCACTACAGATACAGAATGAAAATGAATAGTTTTTAAACTTTTTGAATAAAATGCAATGCAAGAATACAAGCTATCTGAGCTTTTCACTAATGCAATTTAAAAAAACCCTAGAATGCAAAAAAATGCAAAACCCTAATGAAATGTTGATGTAATCATTTCCTAGGATGGAAATTTACTTGAAATCAGAAGTAAGAAAGTGTTCTAAAGGTGGGTTCAGGTATGTGCAGGATCATGAAGGGCCAAAAACTGGTGATATGTAAGTGATATGATGGACCATGTGGCTGACGACTTTTTTTCACCCAAAATTGATGAAACGAAAAGGGTTTTTAAAGGAGATTATTAGCTTTACAACAATACAAATTATGCTTTACTTTGAATTTAATAAATAATTATTATTCATTTTCTATTTGAATTACAACTAAAGTCTTGATTGATAGGCTAATTGAAAAACATCTATAGCTTTCAAACGGTATCAAAAATTTTGACTCTGAAACATGCTTCACATACTATAGGATTAAAAAAAATAAAAATTTAATGAAGTTTTGACCATGTTAAGGTGGTTAGACATACGATTTTTTATATTTTTTTAAAGTTGTAATAAAAAATTCATAATTAATTATTTACTTGGAAAAATATTACAAAAAAATATGCATCACATCGATACGTGAGTCCTTTACTTATATCTAAAATATTATAAAAATATATTATCATTTTATTGTGGTTAGGGTGGTCAAATAGACACCTACTTATTTTTTTCCCTAAAATTTAAGTACTACTGCATTGAAATTTCAAATTTTCACCAAATATATATTTTTTACAAAATAAACCTAGTAGTTTAGAAACTACATTCAATTTGTTGTAGATTCTATTCTTACATATTTTTGAAATAATATAGATAACTTATTCAAATTTTTACATCAAGTTGCCTAACTCTGATTTTCTGAATTTTCATCGCCACTTAATGGCCTATTTTTCCATGACGATCCTGCACATACCCGTTCACCAAAATAAACCATAGATTTTGGGGGGAAAGGGGATTCTCTATCACTTTTAGGATTTTTAACCTAAAAGAAGAGATGATTTTCACACCCAAAACCTAGGGGGTTCATTCAAGATTAAGTGTTAAATGTGTGTGGTGTGTGTGATTGGAATGTGTCTAAATGTTGCAAACTAATGAAAGAAATTATCTATTGAATGAAAACTATTGTAATGCAAAAGGTATTAAAAATACTATGTAAAATGACCTAAAATGTATGCAAGTTGTAAGAAAACTTAATGGAACAGAACTGGTGCACTTGGAAATTGAAGTGTGATGTTGAGGAGCTCTGGAATATTCTAGAATCGGTTGTCGAAGGCCACTAGGACACTTACGCCAAGTTGGGTGACTTAGTCCTACTTTGGGGAAACTTTTCCAGAATAGGTTTTAGGGAAATCTTTAGCTATCAACGTGTACTTATGTTTCTGATAGAGAACCGGATTTGAATCTTCAGATTTTGACCTATAAATTGTCTTCAAGCTCCTTTTAGGGGTTTGTTGACTTTGAATGATGTTGATGGGATACTCACACCTTTTAGCACCTTTCTCTTTGACAAATTTGCAGACAAGACTTGCAAAACACACATGAAAAGAGGGGGAAAGGGGGTTAGGGTTAGAGAATAGGGGTTTTCCTTAGTCAAACCCGGTTTTGCTAATCAAACCCTAAATAATGAAATGAAATGTAAAGGAAAAGATGATTGAACAACATGCAAGTGCAACAACTCACCAAACCCTTGATGGAAAAGTCTGAAGATATGCAAGTAATCAGCTCCAATGAATTAATGCTTCAAGTGCTTAGAGTGCTTGAATGCTTGATTTATTGAGGAAGATAGATTGCTTGATCATGAGAGAATGAGGAGGATGAAACTGAGGGAAAATCCCTTTACCTATACATGATATGCCCTAATTTATCAAAAATAACTCATCACGGGCCAACCTTAGGGTTTAGAAGACAATATCCTACCAGAAATTTGGAATAATTTTGATTTTTAAGCTTGATTGGACTAAGTCACCCAAGATGGTGACTTGGTCCCATCAGTGAAAATCTGCTAATTATCAGGAATTAAAGTGTGATTATTGTTTTTTAACGAGATTTTCTTCTGAAACACACTTAAGTGAGGCCTATAAGTTCATAAAGTGGTCATTTTAACATAAGAAAGGGTCAATTTATTGATGAAAATCCTAGAAAAGTGTGAGAGTTTGTTACAAATCCTTACAACACTTTGAAATAGGGCTTGGTAAGTGATAAAAAGAGGTTGTTTATGTGAATTATAATAGAAAGGTCCTAGAAAAGTTGGAAAATGTGTTACAACACTTCACAACACCTTTGTAAGACATCTTTAAGATTTTATTGATTTACAAGCATTCAATGCCTATTGTGAATGTGTTGGCCACATTTCAACTTTAAATCTAGGAAAAATCAGGCCAAAATCCATAGGAAAGGCCCAAATGAGTGAAAATGTCAAGGATACATTTTTCTACATTACAACTATGAATCTTTTATCTTTTAATGAAGCCAAGAAAAAAACAATCTTTCCAAATTGGATTGTGAAAATTTTGACAAGGTAATTAAACTCATCCCAATTGATATCATTCATAAAATTTGTGTCTTGTCTTACAAACCTTGATGCAAGGATTTGAAATGGTATCCTTATACTTCAGTTTAGAATTATAAGTCATATAATGGTTATTCTTTGATTTCTCCTTATCTATCTATGATGCCTACATTGAATCAAAGATAACATATGTAGTCCCCATTATTAGTTTGGCTTTTCAAATTTCACACCATTTGGTTAACTATGGTTGAATGGAACTTGGCCCACTTCTTCTAGCATATTCTTTTCTAAGGTCTCCCCATTCATTCCAAGTTAGCCCATTCTGGAATTTTGGATCCTTTATTTCCTTTCTATCATCATCAAACATATCTCAAACCTCGAGCTTCTAGTGTTATCCTAGAGCAAATAATAGATTCATGATTTTTTAATGATTTTAGGCTTGAGCATCTTTATATGTATATGATGTTATTAGGAAATTGGTCTCACATTCCCTATAGATACAATCAGATTTTGCATACATGTAGCATTGAAAATTATTACCCTTGAGAATTTCACAATAGGTCTACCTCCCCTATGTGCTTGGACCTAATTATGCATTTAATTTCCCATTTTATAAATATCTTTAGAAAATTAAACAATGGGAATAAAATTAAGAATTTAATGTTTGTCCCTTTAATGTTTAAGGCCTAGAAAAGGATGGGTTTGGACTAGGGCATCTCAAGCCATTGTCCAACACTTTTTGGCTTCATTTTGAATATGTGAGTGTCAGTATTTTATTATTTGAAATTCCAACTTCATTTGTTGGCTATCAACATTTGATTTTTGGGAAATTCGAAGAACTGCATATAAATACTAGTCTTTTTCATCATTTGAAATCTAAGGAAATCTATTGAGAAAATTGAATATCCTGAAATCAATCAAGGAAATTCAAGGGAAAAACTATTAAAATTATTATGTAATGCTTTCATGAATCAAGATCAAGCTTGCAAGGAATAAAGAATAAAGAATAAATTTATGTGCAAGAAGTTATTATGATCATTCATGCCAAATTATGAAGATGTATTGAGTTATCCTCTACATGCTAGCTAGAAAAATCTATTATGTTTTGGGAACTAACCTTTTGCAAGTCTATCAAGTAATCAAAGCATCCATCAATCAACATTTATGACAACTTGTGGTGTGAGATCACTTCATCAAGGATTTCACATCAAGGTAACATTATAATTTATCATTTATCATGCTAGTCAATTATCTTTATTTTGGCCTCTGCCCAACATAGGGTATTCCCTCCTTATCATCATCATTTGATGTACATGGAGGTAGAAATACCAAAACGAGGTTTGACTTAGGTAATCTCCTATACAACACAACCTTTTCCACTCTTCTTATGTGTGCAAGTTAGATCTAGGAGTTTCTGCAAGAGACAATTTCAAAAAATTGAGAGCGTATTGTAACCTACATCTCAAAATTTGCATATTAGAAAGAGGAATCCAGTCTAGGGAACCCCATGTCCCTATCCATACAAATCAGCCTCAAATTTTAGTCACAACTTCCTCTTTGTATCTCAGTCTCATATCTAAAGGCTTTTTTTGCTTTCCATTTTCATCTATGCAATGAATTACATTTTTAAAACTAGGATTATATGCTAAATAGGCTTGTTGAATCAAAAATCATATTTATCTCTTTTACAACACAAAATTAGCATAAACCCTAGGAGGTTGGCTATCTATTGTGGCAGAAAGCCAATCATAAAACCTTATTTGATTTATATTTGATTTATGATAGTGTATAAACTAAAAATTCAAAGATAAAATGTGAACATTATTTAGCATGTGACGCCTCCCTCTCTAATTATAAATTTAAGAATAATAATAATTTCTAAGCATCAAACAAGAAAAAGATGCATAAAATGAAGATGAATGATACTTAAGTTTTTTTAGACGTAAGAAATTCAATCTTAATATTCTTTGTTTGATAGTACCAGTCTCTAAAAGAAGGAAATTTATTCTCAAGTGTAAATTATTCTTAATGATAAGACCATGTTGGAGATCAACATCATGAAATTGAAATTGAATACCATAATCATTCATAGGCTTGTTAATTCTTTTTCCACACTAGTTCAAATAATTCAAGGCTATTTTTAATCCAATGTTAATGTGCAAATTATTTAATAAATAAAATAATAATTCATCAAAAAGATGTATGAAACATGGAGACAAAGAATAAAACCACAATCTCTTACTATTCTTATAAATAACTTAGCGAGGATATTATGCTTATATAATAGATCTAATCTCAAAGGATTAAAATACTCTAAATAAAATTAGGATCATCTTTTCTATTGAATAGATCCAAATCATTTTTTTGTGATGCAAATGATTATATCCATACACTTACTTAACATATCACACACTTAATGCTTAATAATGATATATCTAAATGGAAGGAAATGATACGGTCATTTAACGGGAAATTAGATTATAAATTGGAGTGGAAATGAGTAGGAGGGAGTAATATTTTGAGACATATAATGAGGATGTATAACACTACTACATGCATAAGGGATGAAAAATAGGACTAGATATGGAATGGGTAGAAGTTACACTAGAGTGAAAAAATAAGTGGTAGTATCCATGAGGCCCGGGGAAGATTGGAAGATGATGAAATAGGGAGGAACATGTAATTAGAAGAATCAAATAAATTTCTAATATCATGAAAGATACATTTACCATAGAACATTCACTAATGTATTATGTAGACAAGTAGTAAAATACTAAAGAGGTTGATAATTGGTGATTTCATCAATAATTAATTTTCTAGACATTAAGAGAAAGATATTTTTTTATCTAGATATGTACCATGGTTGTAATCACGTTCTTCTTCATGTCATTTAAACTATTCCCAATATGAGCATTATAATAAACCTCATCATGATTGGATTGAGTATCCATCTTAAAGTTTAATTGGGCTTAGTTTTGCAAGGAATATTAAATTCCTTGGTAGCTCATTTCATAGACAAAACAATATGGATAAGTAAGAAAAATATTAAGCAATATTTAACTTTATAAGATTTATAAAATTCAAAAATCTATATTAAATTCTAATTAAAAATAAAACGCTATTTGGGAAAATTAAGGGTGGGTATGGTGGAAAAATTAATGTCACATAATAGATCACAAACCCACCTTTAAATAAAACAATGATATAGATAATAAAGTAAAAAGTAAAAGTAAAATCAAACACTGGAAAATTTTAGAAATAAGATATAACATTAAAAACTAGATCTAAAGTAATATAATTAGAAGTTAAATCTTAAGGAAAATTCTAGGGAATGTAGGATAAGTTGAATTCACCCAAAAATAGAAGGAAATGAATTATTCTATAAAAATAAATTATAAAGTAAATAAATAAATGTAATCAACCAAGTACAAATTGATCTATATTAATTAGAGCTAACACATATAACTGTAATAAATAAATTATAATTAAATGTGATGTATAGAAATACTCAACTCTAAAACTAATAATTCAAGAGTAGTTTTGAAGTTGTGTAAAATTGATCTATTATATTTAGATACTAATTGTCACTATATGGCGATTGTCTCTAGTTCTACATCCTCTCTAACTACTTTGTAGTTCATTCTTGAGCATTACAATTTTGATCCCAAATCTCAAGAAATGGATCTTCCATATAGATATGATGTTTAGTATGCAAGAGAAATCTAACAAAATATGTACATAAAAACCCATTTTTCTTTAGCTTCTACATAGTTGAGCTCATCAAGGTGGTTTCTAAAGGCATCACTTTGGAGTTTATCCCTTTACCAAGTTGATTTAATAGTGATAAGTGATTAAAGATAATATGTGTAGACATGTAGACGACCAAGAATTTGATGTGGATATGATTTTATGTTGTTCTTTTACAAATCATGTTGTATTATAGTTATTATTTTTGTAATTATGTTTTTGATAAAATGGTAAAACGGGTTTTATAGGGACCCGAAACCAGAAAGTTTACAATACAACAAAGAGGATACTAGAGATCCACCCAAAAAAATAGCTACCCAAGAAAAAACCAGCAGCACCCAAAAAAAAGGACCAGAAAGGTCAAGAAAAAAGGACCAGTAGAGGAAGCACAAAGAAAACCCCAACCATTAATTCAGAGTCTTAAGGATAGACTCCGTCTCCACCTCTAGATCCTGCATATCTTTAACCCCCCTTTTAAAAGTTTGAACCATTTTCGGAGTAAGGGGGGCCTTGCGCTTCAGATTGGCTCTAGTTCTTCTGGAAATGCCAGCTTCCGTATCCTGGCTTTTATCCTCAGTATCCTCCAGATCAACCACTAGAGACCCCTGCTAGGCTTTATCGAGCTTCTCAGTCATCGCATTAATGATTATAGCATTGTGTCTTGCTATACGGTTGTTTTGCTCGGTGACAGTTTTGATGGTATTCCTTAAGCTCGCAGCTTCGATGTCAATCTTTTTGTTACTGTGAGCCGCTTATTTTTTTTCCAACTCAGTAATCTTAGCATCCATTTCATCGATCTTACTTTGTAGGGCCCAGTTTTTAATTTTCAGCTCATTAATTTTATAGAAAGTCCAATCCAAGATTTTGGAGTGGGACTCAGAGTTGGTTTTGGCAAGGTTGAGATAATCCAGGGAGGGCTGTTTTCTAGTGTTAACAGGGGAATTATCATAAATGTGTGTGTCCGGTAGAGGGCTAGCACAACGCTCAGAAATGTTGGTATCAGATTCCTCCAACTCAGAGGACTCTTAGGAGTAGGGGACAAGGCTTTTGGCCTTGGGTTTCTTGTCAACAGAGCTGATCTTAAGGGAAGGATTTTCATGCTCAAGCACGTGGGTTTTACTGGAATCCCTGGAAGGGCTAGCATGAAAGCTAGGGGCTTTTCTAACTGAGCTAGAGTTAGGCAAAAAATCTCAGTCACTGGGCTCAGTATCATCACTCTCAGATTCAGGGTTGGTTTCCAAAATAGCAGGAGCGGGCACATGGAGATGTTCAACAATCAGCCTAATTAACCCAATGTGCAGAATGGGGAATCTTTTAGGGTTTTTCTTATTGTCCTCCAAGCTTTTCTTCAAGGAGTAGAAAAGATAATACGGGATAGAGACCCTTACCTTGTGTTAGAAATGGTTGAGGAGAGCGAAGTGGTAGCCATAGACTTTTGTGAAGCGCCCGTCCACCGTGATGTACTCCATGATGACCTAAAAAACCTTTCTCCAGATATCCTTTATGGAGTCAACATCGAAGTAACTGTTAGCAATTTTGATAATACTTAGCCTTTCCTTGTCCTTTTTAGGAAATCTGATAACAGATTTGTCAGAAAAAGCCCTATCCCTAAAGAACTTCTTCCCATCAGTGGGTAATCCCGTAACATCAACAATAAGACTTTCACTGAGTTCCACATTCCTGACGAATGGAGTTAGCTTACCATCATTCCAATTTTTGGCAAAGAGATCCGTGGCCTTCTGGTTAGAGCCATGAAGCTTCTCCAGGAAGGGAATCAACCCTCCACTTTTAATCTAATTCCAAACCTTGGCATTTTTCATATGTGTTTCATAGCTGTCTAGCTCAATTCGCTTTCTGTCTCCTCCCATTTTGGTCGACATAGTGAGGTAGGTCCAAACACAAGCCTTTCTAAAACTGGCCCCGCCAAATCTAAGAACCCACAAAGCGTGCAGAGTTTTCTTGCAGGTTACTCCACTGGGCTTGGTCCCTTGCAATCGAATGATTGTGATGTGATAGATCCAACCTTTCCTCATTGAAGGGATAGCACGTCACTTTACCATGTGATTTATCATAATTTAATAGGGCACAGACATTAAAATTTAGATCGCTAATATTTAGCAAGGTACACACTTCTTTACTCTTAACTCCTTCATTAGCAAAAAAGTCTGCCACAACATTGGCTTCTCTATAGGCATGTGATATTTTAACTTTTTCAAATTTGGCCAAGTTCAATATGGCTTCCTCGATCCACAAATTGATGGTCCATGAAAGGGGAGACTTGCCACAGAGGCAATCAATTATGTTTTTGGAGTCTCCTTCAAGCCATAGATTTTTAATGTTAAGACTTTGGGCTAAATTTATGATGTGGTAAGCGCCAGCAGCCTCCGCCAGATGATTATTTTGGGAGCCAAGAGGCGAGGCAATTGCACCAATGAAGTTTCCATAGGGATCCCTTATAACTCCTCCACAGCCCGCCACCCCCATATTACCTTTAGCCGCTCCATCAAAGTCAGCTTTGATCCACCCCTAGTAAACCCCCTCTCTGTCCTTTTTGGCCTTCATAATAGGACAAGAAAAATTAGGATTGATGTCCCATTCCTTAGCAACAATAAGATCATAGTTTGAAAACTCCACATTCATGGTCTTCCTGTCCTTCTGGGCAACGACATTGAAATTCTCCTTCAGAGATCTAATAATTTTATCAAAGACATAATCCACAGAGGCTTCTTTACCCCTAAAAATTATGTTGTTGCATTATTTCCAAAGGCCCCAAGCAATATGAGGGAAGGATAAGTCCCAAAAAAACCTGAGCAAAGGGTTCCTTATCAGGGCTTTCCACTGAGAAAAGAGATCCTCAATGGACAAAGGGAAAACCCAAGGAATGTTCCATAACCTGATGAATTTTTCCCAAAGAGAAGCAGCAAAAGAGCAATGAAGGAATAAATGATGCACAGATTCAGCCTCCATCTTACAAAGAAAACATCTATTTGGGATTTGAAATCTACGTTTGCACAGGTTGTCAATCGTGAGCACCTTATTTTGGAGAAGGATCTAGAAGAAGATATTAATTTTAGGTATCAGATGTTTGAACCAAGTTTTAGACAAAAAGGGAGGATTATCCAAAGAAGAAGTGATCCTGGCAAAGGCAGAAGACACAGAAAAGTTGCCAAAGGGATCATCAAACCAAACCGCATGATCATCCAACTACTCAGAACTAAGTCTAATAGCTAGCAGCGAAGTCTGGATGGGAGCCAAAGCTTGACTGACACTGCCCAAGTCCACCCACTTACCATTCACTCTATAGTCTTTCACATAAATTCCAAACCGCGCCTTGGAATTCTCAGCCCAATCTCTGAAGGAGTTGATTTTTATCATGGGTTCCTTAAAAATCCATCTATCTTCCCAGAATATGGTATGATTACCATTTCTCACTTGCCATCCAATACCATCATCCAAAATATTTTTTCCAAGGATTAAGTTGTTCCAGCATATAGACCTTCTCGGAAGAAGGTGGGGGTCCATCTTTATAATGGAGGAACAGTTGTTTTCTAAATATTTACTAGCCATAATATCAATCCACTCCCTAGAAGAAGAGAATATTCTCCAGATTTTCTTAGCTAAGAGTATTTTATTGACAGTTTTGATTCTTCTTAAGCCAAGTCCACCGTTCTTTTTAGGTCTACAAACCAGATTCCAGTCAATTAGGGGAACTCTTTTATTTTTTTCAACACCCGACCAAAGAAATATTTTTTGAATTTTTTCAATGGTATCAGAGCAAATTTTGCAGGAATCTTAAAAAGGGTCAGGGCATAGATAGGAAGATTCTGGAGAGAGGCTTTGAGGAGCTGAAGCTTACCAGCTTGACTTAGCAGTGCTCCTTTCCAACCTGCAAGCTACTTACTAAATCTATCCACCAACGAGATCCAGAAAGACTCAGGGGGTTTCATGCTTAAGGGAAGACCAAGGTAGGTGGCAGGGAGGGAATCCACCCTACAACCCTGAATTCTGGCAATTTCGACTTGTCTATGAGCCAGAGTATTGAAGAAGAACAGAGAAATTTTTTGATTGTTGATCAATTGTCCTGAAGCTCTCCCATACTTATCAAGCAACTGTTTTATAAATTTTCCTTCAAACATAGTAGCTTGACCCATAAGCATAGTGTCATCGACGAATTATTGATGTGAGCACACCAGGTTGCCCGAGGAAGGTCTGAGCCCAGCAATAAATTTCAAGTCAACCAGATTTTTTAGATTCCTGCCTAAACTTTTAGCCATAATAGTGAATAAAATAGGAGATAGAGGATCGCCCTACCTTAGACCTCTGGTACTCTGAAAAAAGGAGGTATGGGATCCATTGACCATAATCGATATGGAAGTTGTGGACACAAGTTGTTCCACCATTTAAATAACCCTATTATTAAAGCCAAAAGCCTTCAAGATTTTAAATAAAAAAACCCAATTAACTTTGTCATAGGCTTTAGATATATCAAGCTTTAATAGGAAACCTTCAGTCTTCGACTCAACAAGTGAATGAATGTTCTCATGAACCGTAACAATTGAATCAAGGATTTGTCTTCCAGGAACAAAGCCATTTTGTTGAGGAGAAATCAAGGACAGGAGAAGAGTTAAAAATCTAGAGGTTAAGACCTTAGAGATGATCTTGTATAAAGAATTACAGAGACTGATGGGCCTAAAAGCCTCAAAGTTATTAGCTCCAGGTTTCTTGGGGATGAGAACCAAGAAAGTAGCATTTAATTCTTTTAAAAGACATCTGGCTCCAAAAAATTCCTTAACAGCATTAACCACATCTTCTTCAAAAATCTCCCAGAGCCACTGAAAGAAAAACAGAGGGAAACCATCAGGACCCGGTGCTTTACTCCCATCAAAGGAAAAGACAGCCCACTTAACTTCCTTGTTGGTGGGGATAGTTGTCATAAAAGAGTTGTTTTCCTGGTTGATAATTCTAGGTATAGCTTCAACAAGCTGATCTTGCTCATTTTGGTTTATTTCATTATTGGCCGAGAGAAGATATTTAAAGAAGGGGCTCGCCTGCTTCCTGATATCCTCGTCCTCCTCATACCTAGTACCATTCACTTCTATGTGAGATATTCTATTTACAGCTCTGTGTTTTGAAGTCAAAAGGTGGAAGTACCTATTGTTGCTATCTCCAGCAGACAGCCAAAGGGCTCTTGATCTTTGTTTCCAGAACACCTCCTCCTTCCCAATTATGTTGTGCATCTTCATAAGGAGCACATTCTTTTTTTTCTTAGTATCATTCAAGTAACCCTCCTTCTATATTTTGAACTAAATTGTTCCTAGATCCATCTGAAGTTCGGACTTAATCTTAAATATGTTCCCAAAAGAATCCTTTTTCCATTTTTTTAAATTACATTTCACTTCCCTTAATTTTTTGGCAATTCTGAACATAGTTGTTCCTTGAATACTTATATTCCACCATTTCTTTATTTCCTCTTTAAGAGCAGGATGAGAGATCCACATTTTTTGAATCTGAAAGGAGTATTCTTCTTCCTTTTTATAGGGTCCGCAATGAAACTAATAGGAGAGTGATCAGAACCTATTCTTGTGAGAGCTTTAAGGGAGCAATAGTAATCAAAATACCAATGATTGGAAATCAAAGATCTATCTAATCTGACCTGTATGACATCCATCCCCTTTCTGCAATTGGACCAGGTGAAGGAGGCTCCATGAAGATCCAAATCAATCAGCCCTTGATTATCAATGAAGTTCTAAAGATCCTCTTTACTCTCCAAATTAATCTGAGATCCCCTGAATTTTTCATCGTTCATTAAGGGAGTATTAAAATCCCCCATAACAATCCAAGCTTCTTTATCAAAAATCCTCCTAATGGTAGCTAATTCCAACCAAAAATATTTTCTCATACCTTTTCCATTAGGAGCATATATGTTCATTTGAATCTAGTTGAAGTTATCTCTAATATGTGTGAATCTAGTAACTATGTGATTCATACCTTCCAATATTGGATCTCCTTTGATATTGTGACTATTCCATAAAGTAACAATGCCTCTCGAAGCGCCTTTCGAGTTATTACCCTGGTTACTGTAGAACTAAAAAAGTTTCATCTTTTCAATTTTCTCCTTAGACATTTTAGTTTCCTGAATTAAAAGAATGTCAGGTTTGTGATCTCTAACAAAGTTGTGAAGAACATCATGCTTGTGGGGGCTATTGAGTCCCCTAATATTCCAGGACATAATCTTCATTATATACCAGGGGAGTTAAGACATTCCAGGATGGTTTTCTGAGATCCATCCGCCATATCCTGAAAGCTATTCAACTCTCTTTTCTTTTTCGAAGACTTTTTACCTCTTGAATTATTTACTGCTCCTCAATCTGCCTTACCTCTTGATCTGGTAGAAATACCACTTGGGGTCTTCCCTTGTTTGATTTTTTCAGACTTCTTCTTTGACGTGTTCTCCTCTTTATTAGTCTCATCTTGACTATCCGTCTCTCTACTGGATTCCCAATCCTTTTCATTTGGTAATCTTTGTTCCTAGGGTAAGGTGTCCATAATACCATTCTCTTGACAAAACAAGACATTGCTCGATAGGTTAGCTGAGTAATCCTGTTTTTCTAGGGATTCAAAAACCCTAACAGTGGAGTTGGGATCCTTCAGGTGCTCCACACCCATAGGGGGAAGAATATTAGAAGACGGGGAGAGAAGAGGGATTTTCAGAACCAAGGTTAGGCCCTCACTAGGGATATCCTCCAAACCTGGGATCTCTTTGTTTCTATCAGAAGGGGTTATCATTTGGGATAAGGAAGGAGAAAGGATCTGATATCCTTCTTCAGCTAAGGTACCCTCATTAGAAACTCTTTCCTTTGAAGGAGACTTTGAGTTATGAAGATCATTAGGGATCTCACCTTTATTCTCCAAGACCACTTCGATCTCTGAGGAGCCTTTCTGATTATTAGCTTCTATGTTTTCCAAGTCTTGCTCTTTATTTTCCCTCCTTTCTTCCCCTGAGTCATTCTTTTTTTTTTTTTCCATTCCTTTTTTCCAAGTTCTCTTGGATTTTTTTTCTCTACAGTAGCATTTAAAGGGCATTTTTTTGCCCAATGACCAAATTTCCTACACTTGAAGCAGGCGAACGAGATGGTTTCAAACTCTATGTTCTGTTCCCAAGAAACCAGTTTAGATTGTATCTCTATCGACGATGGTAAGTCTACTTCCTGTGGAACGCCCACACATATCCTCGCAAAAACCAATCTCTTTCTAGTAGCTGTCATTGTGTTGATTGAAAGGAGCTCACCAAAGGAGCTCACAATACCAAGGAAGATGTCTTCACTCTAGTATTCCAGGGGTAGGCTTGGAAGTCTAACCCAGACTGGGACGTTCTCAAAGATGGAATCCAATAGATCCAAGTGGGAGGACCACTTCTTTAGAGCCAAGGAAGATTTCCCTATCACCCAGGGACCTCCACCTCTTGCAGTCATGATATCCTCTTTGCAAGTAAATTCAAAAGAAAAGAAACCCTTTGGAAGAGCAACAACTGAGACTTTCCCACTGGTTCTCCATTTATTTTTAACAAACTCCCTGACCACTTCAATATTTGGTCTAGGGCCCATAAATTTTCCAGCCAGAGTTCATTCCATTAGGGCTATATTATGGTCTATAATCATATCTGGAATGGAAATAGCAAACTTACCT
Organism: Sequoiadendron giganteum; assembly: GCA_007115665.2. NCBI lineage: Eukaryota > Viridiplantae > Streptophyta > Pinopsida > Cupressales > Cupressaceae > Sequoiadendron > Sequoiadendron giganteum. Next base: position 696,778,286 of record CM021101.1, read on the forward strand.
CTAGCAGGGGATGAGATATTTTGCACTGGAGGGTAGGAAGACTTTGCATTAGGTTTTATCCTGAATAATGAGGTCCAGGTTTTGTAATTGCCTCCAAGACCACCTGTGGTCCCCACTCCCCCTCTATCTTTCTCATTTTTACCGATGGAAGAAGAAGCAGGGATAATTGTAGGATTTTCCTTTCCCTCAGGATCCACCTATATTTTGTCTCCGGAGTCCACATCATCCTGGTCATCCTTACCTTGCTTCTGACTCGAATCCAGCTCTTGATTCGACTGTCGATTTTTTCATCTTGCTCCGCTTCCGGTTCTGATTCCATTGCTTTGAATTTCGAACTCCTTTTTCTCCCACCCAAGAGAAAACATTATGTCACACAAATATATGTTAATTTGGTTTATAGACGAGGGGAGAATTTTGAATAGCAATTTAAACATTTGAATCACTCTAAATTGAACTAGGTTAATCATAAGTCATTTGAAAATGAACCTTACAAATAAATCATATTTTTTAACTAAAAAATAAATATATAAAAATACTTATAAATGGAAGTACAAAAAAGAAGAATAAATTTTAATTATATAAAAAATAAATATAGATAAAAGAAAATAAAAATAAAAATAAATAAAATAAACTATGAATTAAATTGGAGAAACATTATATTAAATAAAAAATTATATAAATGCAAATTTAAAGATTAAAATATTTAAATAAAACTTATCTATTTTTAATTTTAAAAATTATAAGCACTCAATTTTTTTAATTTAGTAAATAATTGATTTAAAATTTTAAGCATGATTAATTTAACAAGTGTGATTAAACAATATCATTAATTCACATAATTTTAAAGTTCTGAATTCCCTTACATTTTTATACTCATTTTCATAGTTTTTAAATTAATGTGGTTTTCAATAAATGAAATCTTATCCAGTGATTACAACTACATTTTAATATCATGCAAAATAAAGTTTTATAGTCAACGAGCCAAGGGCCCATATTCTTCTGGTTAGAATGTTATGTTGATGGCATGTTTCTTCATTATTTTATCAAGGTTTAAGTTGTATTTTTTTTTGTAATTGAGTTTGGTGATTTTGACAATTATTTCTTAGTAATTTTGATAAGTTTCATCTTCTATTTATAACAATTTAATCAAAGGACAATGGATGATTTTGATGAACTGACTTGATAATTTAATTAAATGACAACTTCATATTTAAATTTATATTCACCACTCATAATTTTGAAGAATTTGATCTTTTACTTATAAGAATATAACTAAACCACAAATATATACTCTCTCACAATATTATAATTTCTTATATAAAAAAATACACAAAGATTTTTCATATAAAAATAATAAAAATTTGATACAACCATGGTATTCTCCTGTGACAACATGAATAATTTTTCAATCTGAATATATTATAAACTTGAATGTGTAACTGATTGTGACTATTAAACATCAACTTTCAATCGCACAAGACACAATTAATATAATATTCTCTATAATATCTCATTCGTTCATTTTTTTTTGTATTCATCAAAGCTGAAATAACAAAAATACAACAGTTCAACAAAGAACTATACAGAAAAAAAACAGACGTTACATAAATCAGTTCAATGATAAAACTGTTTGACACAAAAAAAACCGTATTACAAATAACAAAAAAACAAATGACTATCATTTTTCAGCTGAAAAATAAGACTATACAAAATGCAAAGCATAGAAAACACTTGGAAACGATTAAAGCTCTTATTCTTTCATTCTGTCTACGTCTTTCATAGAACTGTTGGGACAACAATCCATTTGGGAAACATGACAAAATTATATCTAAAATGGGTTTCGAAATCCAACGCCATATCTTGAAAAAATGGAAGGGAAAATCCCAAGTAAAGATGCATTAATATCTTATCAGTCTGAACCAGATTGTTTTTCGATAGTAACGACCGCTGCGAAGAATTCATTAGAAAGTAGTTGAAGATCTGACAATAGAATAAATATTGTGCCCTAAAAAAGTTACAATATTATATTTTAAATGTTGAGTTGTCAGCTCGAGTATTTATAGTATTTATGCTCTCATCAGAATATACGTGCCTGTGAAAATGTTTCCTATGCGAAGTTCTGAAATAAAAGATAGCACATCAGATTTTGTTTCCCGATTCTTCTAATTTACAATCATATGCTTTTAGATCCTTGGCATTTGTTACGAAATCATTTGTTATTTCTGTTCTATTTGCCTCAATATGTATTCTTACTATGTTGTCAAATTAAGTAAAATTCAACTATAAAAGTAGTTAGTTGGCGATTTTATACTGTTATAAATTGGAACATTTTGCATGTCTTTTTATTCATGTATTTTTGTAACATCAAATTCATATATGGATCTCTTCTCTTTGGTTTAGATCTGAAAGTAAGTTTTCATAAAAGTTTAATAATTTAGTTTGTTGTTTTTTATCCTTCAAATTATAAGACTACCATGATCATTAATATTTATATATAAGAAAATTATTGAAATTTTAAATTCAATAATTAAAATCATATAAATTTTTTACTCCATCAAAATTTAATTAACATTTTTTATATTACATTTTATTTTTATATCATATTATTCTTTTATATCACTATGATTGAATTATATTTACCATCAATTTGCTTTTTATATATATTGTAATTGAAATATATATTCGCAAGTCATATTTACAATCATCACCTTCTCTATGGTTGTTAATTAGGGGAGGGCCTACAAAGGTTCAATGAAAGACAAATATGGTCCAATCCATTGGCATCTTGTTTATTTTGATCTAGACCAAACTAGGTAGAAGGGTTCAATGAAATACAACCTAATCTGGAGGTCTAAATGGTTCTTAGACAACATTGTACACCAAAAAGTAGAAACAACAATGTCTTGTCTAAACTTTAAAAATTAGTCTTTGAAATGATAGATAATCATACCAAGAAAGAACTTAAACTATTACAAAAAAAACAAAAAATTGCATAAGATTAATTTATACCATGAAATAGATTATAATCTAATTATTTATTTCCTCTAATGTCTCTAGTTTTCCCTATTTTCCCCAATCTCTCCCTTTTCTCTAGATGGTTAGATTCTCCCTTTATTACACCCCTTCTCTACTAATTTTCCTATTTTGCCAATATATCTCTTCTACCATGATTTAGGGCATATTTTCTTCACAAATGAAATATAATATTTGGCTATAGAGATAGCCAACCAATATCAAGTAGCTTCAATGAAAGCCTAAAATATATCTAAAATCATAGACTAATTATATTTTAAATAAAAGGATGTAAATACACAAATAAGATTATCACATAAGATCAAATGAGTTGGATATGTATATGATACTAGAAGAGTATATGAGGTGGGTATATTCATGAAATGCCACCAAAATATGTAAATGTATAATTAATTTGGGATAAAGGATATATACATTCATGTATATTGTACAACTCCATTAAACAAAGAAACTTGTGCAAATGAAACTTACATAAACAAGATTATCCTAACCTAGGTGTCAATATGCAATAAAACAGTTAACTAAATGCATATAAATGAATATGCAACAACATTAGCCATAAACGTAGGTTAAGTGAGTAAGAAAGATAGACAGGTTAGTCTTGGAAAATATGTGAGACATGTTATGTACCCATATAGAAAAAATGCTCCTCAAAAGATGAAAAGGAGAAAAGTTGTCGCAAAGATAAGAAAAAAAATGGCCATGAAAGTAATGCAAACTATGATTTTTTTGTGTGGTATTTGATTTATATGTTCTATGTTGTATGAAGTTTTAACTATGTATTGTGAGATACATATATTATAATTTATTGTAATATATTATAATATATTGTATTGAACTTTCTAATCAGTCCCTATTGTACCATCAAGGTGTTATGACTATAAAATCAAATTACTTTTTTTTGATATTTTGTATTATCATAATTAATCTATCTTCAATGAGGTTTTGTATTGTCATTTGAATTTTCAACTTTGTATTATAGCATGCAAATGTTGTTCCTTTATGTTTTATGTTTAGAATATTATGTTGGGATTCTCACTTCTCATTTTTGGAAAAACAATCTTCCTCTCCCGGTCTCCTTTGCATTCCCTCTACTCCTCTTTGAAAGGAATAGATGCAAATTAATTAGATCTTGGATTAGCAATTTTTGCAAGTGGATTTGGGTGAACCCACAAAAGTGGTTTACAATTGGAGTGAGGAAGGAAAACTTCCAAAAAAGACCCCATTCAAAAAAAAATCATTTTGGGGGTTCAAATGAACTCTAGGTTCGAGCGAACCCCTAAAATGTGGGAACCCACATTTTCCCATTGTGGAAAGGGGGTTTGCTCAAACCCCTTAGGTTCGCTTGAACCCCCGTTTTCCCACCTTCCCATCCTCTGACACAAAAAAAATCTGGATTTTATCCCTTTGAAGCTTGAGTTGAGGATGAAAATGGAGGAGATTTCACAAACCCAACTAGAAGATGGTAGTCCTTAGAATGAGCTATCCAACGAATATAATTTTAATATGTTTTGGTTTTATTATGTATTTATTTTTTTAGTTTTATTAAACATAGGTTTTTCACCGAAAATCAAGCTCTTTATTTTGCATGTGGACAAATAGCAGATTATCAAAAAAAAATTGAAAAATATGTTAAGGCTGGGTATTGATGTCCTTGATCCATTAAAAAAAAATGAATTTCGATACATATAGAAAAATTTATGTTGTATACAGTCCGCCTATGTCTGAATTGCAATTGGTTTGACTTTGGAACTTGATTAAGGAAAAAATATTTAATAAAACACCATGAAACCAAATGAATTGGTTAGATATCGTAGTTTAAAAACTAAATTCAAAAAAATTATAATTTTATCCTTCATGCAAAAAAAGTTATGTTGTATACGATGAGCATCACTCCTTAAAAATGTTGTTTTAAAAAAAAGTTAGTTTTCAAAAGAGATGGAAAAAAAAGTGCAATATGATTCCAAAATTTTTGAAAAAAAATAATATTTAGAATCTATAGAAAAAATGTTACAAATCACTAATTTGCATCACCTCCAAATTCTTTGTGGTTTAGTCGCTATAGGAGCCCGAAAGTGAAGATTTAGTTAAAAAAAATAGTTCAATGTTCAGTTTGCCCAAAAAATGTAAACCACTATTGTGGGATCACCCATTTCTTAAGGATTGGATTGTTGGTTGGGTAATTTAAGAGTTATTAAATATCCATTTCTTTCAAGTTAAATCAGAAAGGTAGTTTTTTTTAAATTATGCATTGAAGTGGATTATTTTTTTATTTATATTCCCACATTACCTAGAGGTGAATTGCTCCTCCTCATAGGAATGGATTAGGGATAACTTTAACAACCCCCCCCCTGGAGAAGGTGTAAAAACTTGGTGAATCTTGTATTCTTCTCGAAAAAAATATTAATTTTATTGGTGATTTTTTTTTCAAGGAAAAAAAATCTCAATTGGAAAATATTTTGTAATCGCTAGAAGTTTGTGGAAAATCCTGACAAATTATAATTTTTTGAAAACCAAAAAGATATTTTCATTGGCGAATTAAACCTATTTTCAAACCAATAAAATATTTTTATGGGCGAACTAAACCTGTTTAAAAAAAAAAACAAAAATATTTTTGTTAGCAATTAAAAACTGTTTTCAAACCAAAAAAAAAATTTCATTGGTGAATTAACCTGTTTTCAAACCAATAAAAAAAATTCATTGGCGAATTAAACATAGTTTCAAACCAATAAAAAAATGCATTGCTAAAATAAACTAGTATGCCTATAAAAATCATAGCATGGGTGGAAAAAATGTCAAATGCTATATATTGTTCTATTTTGGGACAAATTATCCACACATCCAAATTCCTTCATTAAGTGTCTAGAATGGGGAAAAGTGTCAATATATTATTATAAGTTCTTATCATAAGTGTCATGTGAGCCACTAAGTGAAGTACTATGTCTAAAGCCAGATGTTAGTACAAATTAATATAACTGATGACCATTTGATGAATGTTCGATGGACGACTTTAGTTTCATTTTGGAATAAAATGTCTTAAGCACTAGACTTGTGAGTTCAAACCTTTAGAATAACCCTATAACCGTTAGATTTCCAAATATCAATGGTTGACATTTTATTACTTATTAAATCACTTAAATTCGTTACTCAATTTTTGTGAAATAATATTGTCACATCAAATTAGAAAATTAATTTAACCATTCAATTAATTTGTGATGGATTATTATAGTTGAATTCCTGAAGAGAATGTTTGAAGCACTAGACTTGTGAATTCAAACCTCTAGAATAATGCTAGAACTGTTAGATTTGAAAATAACAATGGTTGGTGTTTTATTATTTATTAAATCACTTAAAGTCATGGCTCAATTTTTGTGAAATAATATTGTCATATCAAATTAGAAAATTAATATAACCATTCGATGAAAATGTTTGATGGATGGTTGTATTTGCATTCTAGAAGGAAATGTCTGAAGCACTAGAATTGTTAATTCAAACCTCTTGAATAATGCTAGAACCATTAGATTTGAAAATATCAATGGTTGACGTTTTATTATTTATTAAATCGCTTAAAGTCATGACTCAATTTTTTTGAAACAATATTGTCACATCAAGTGGTGAATTAATTGTTCAAGTGTTGAGTCTTGATGTCTTTGTTCTATATATACCTATCCAGCTTGATGTTCTTCATATCATTTATAATATATTTGGATTTGCTTTCTTTCTTCTCGATTCACAATTTTACTATGATATTATGGAGTCTTCATGGTGTGTCATGCTATCCAAATGTTTTTGCGAGGAAAAAAGAAACGATGCATACGATAGACAAAATCTCGGTTGGTTTTGACTATTCCTTATGTGCAAGTTGACAAGGGTACAAGAATAATTGTGGGTAGGGAATGGCTTCAGAACAACCCCCATGATCTATTTTATGAGGTAGCTTCTACTTTCTTGTCCAATTGCATGGACATTTTGTTATATAAAAATTTGGTGAAGACACTAGCAATATGTTATTTGAAGCATTTCATTTACTCTCTTTTTCTTTGATGGAGTTAGCACTTGAGCATTAAATTCTGAATTTGGGTTACCGACTATTGGTGGAATCTTTCCCAAAGTTGAGCTCGTTGCTTCTACAGTGCAAGTTCTTGCCCTAGTTGTTATGAAGTGTGGTCTAGTGTGTGATATGAAAAATGAATTATTATAAAGTCTGGAGTTTTGGAGGAATTATTTGGGTGATTCCCTTTTCTTCTCTGCTCTTACTTTGTTCAATTTGATTCACCTCCAACTCAAACACTGGGTTCAGAGTCTCTACTATTGTTACAAAAAAAATTAGTAATGCATTGTGTCTATATTTTATTATACTATAACTCTTGTAATATATATTTTATGACTGGTTTTTGGCATGGTTAGTGGATTTTTGGCCAGGCTTGCTATGTACTTCAGTCTTTAGCTACTTAAATTAAAATAATTTTTGTGGTTCCTGATGCAAGAATGGAAAGAGGAATGAAAGTGTTGTCATTGATGTCAATCAGTTAGTTGGTTATCTACTAGTTGTTGTTGAATGTATATGTTGAGGATATTGAGAAAACTATATATAAAGAAAGTTGTAGGTTGTCAGTTTCTAGTTCAATACTTGTGAACTATGTTTTCTATATTTTGGCTGAGGTCTAGAAGAATTGTTGTTGGTCCATATTTCTCTTTATGGTTTGAGAGTTGTGTAACCTGGTTCTATTGAAGATGGTTTTCGTATTTTTAAGCATTGAGCTTAATTGATCTATGTGTTTTACACCTGTTTGGCCAACTGTGTGTCAATCACTACATTCGAAGTTGATGAACTGTGTTGGATCTATTATGGGTCCTGATGAAGCATGTGTTTGGGTCACCCTCATTCTAATTCCACCCTAGGATGTTTAGTGCTGACCTAATTTGAATTTGGAGTTGGATGGCTGACTTGGTATCTTTTCAAAGCTGGAGATGGTATGAATACATAATGTACTAGCAATGAAAAGTGTACATAAGAAAAGGAGGATAAGTGAAAGAGAATATGTGACTTTGATGCTATTATAAAAGTGTGTGAGTTATGTGTGTGGTTGATCAGTGTGAAGCTTAACACTGAGTTTCTGGATGTAGTGAGCAGAAGGCGAACTCTATCATTCATGCAAGTGGATCAGTGATTATGGTGGAATACTTTGTTGCATTGGGATTGGTTTCTCTTTGTAACAATTCTTATTTTTCTTATTTGTATGGTTGTGGCAATGAGCCATCTGAGTTGTAGCCCTATGGACAATGAGTCTAGATAGTGAGTTATTATTCCAGGTAGTTAGCCTTATTCCAGGTAGTGAACCTTTTTGTAATAATTTTTGATATTCACTATAGTTTGAGTTAATCCTCACTACTTTTTTTTCCTCATTGGGTTTTCCATGTAAATCTATTATTATTGTGTTTGTGCATTGGCATTTGATGGTTAATCACTTAGTCAGTTTATGTGTTAGTTTCAACAATTGAATTTAAGGCTTAAATCTATGACAAATGATTCACCCCCCTCTCAGTTGTCCTATAGAACAATTGGTATCAGATCTTGGTTCCTTGGTGAAGATTTTAACCACTTGGGGAAGGTCTGGGATGACTAGCAAAATGATCTATGATTATCCAAGGTTTGATGGAACTAATTATAGTATCTGGAAAGTATTGATGGAAGAATATCTGGAGTATTGTAGATATGATGTAGAGAAATCCTATAAGAAACCCTACACTCCTCTTGCTAATGGTCCAAATACACATGAAGAAATCAGAGCACATGAAGCGAATAATAAGAAAAATTTCATCTTGAAGAATAGTCTGGTACATTCCAAGTTGATTAAGGTGCATAATTTTAAGACAACTAGGGATGTTTGGGATGCTTTAGAAAGAGCACACGATGGTGATGAGAGGGTAAAAGAGGCAAAATTACAAAATCTGGAAACACAGTTTGATCTTTTACACATGTTCAAAGATGAGAATGTTAAAGCCTTTGTACAGAGATTGGATGAGGATGTGGCTGGAATGGGATCCATTGCCGCTACTATAGATGAAACTAGAATTGTAAATAAGATTCTGATAAGTCTTCTTGATGCTTACAATGAAAATGTGATTGATATTGAGTAGACTATAGAATACAAGACTTGTATTGAGGATTTGTTGCTAGGATTTTTGACATCTTATGAGATGAGGAAGTAGAATCTAAAAAGTGGAGGTAAAGTAGAGACTACTTTTAAATCTACAAAAACTAAAGATCTAGATGAAGAAAACTTTGATGAAATCGAGGCTAACTTTGTAAGAAGAATGAGAAAAGACTCTAGTAAGTATGAAGGTAAATTTCCCTTTAAGTGTTTTAGTTGTGGAGAAATTGGTCACTATGCTGAAAAATTCTTGGAAAGAGCTAAAAGGAATAAACAAAGATATGAAGAAAATAAAAAAGGAAAGAAGATTAACAGAGCTTACTATGTTAATGAGAATGCTAGTATTTTAGATGAAGATTCAGAATATGAAGATCCAAATGACAATGAATTCTTGTTCTTGGTGATTAAGGATGAACCTACTTCTATTAAATAAGAAAGATAGTCAAGTGAAAGAGAAAGAGAAAGAGAAAGAGAAAGGTATAGTTATCTTTTCCCTACATGCTAAACAAGAAAATAATTTTTGGGTAGTTAATAGTGGTTGCTCACATCACATGACTGGTGACAAGAGTAAGTTTGTGAAACTTGAGAAATATGATGAAGGTTTGGTTATGTTTGGAGATGATACTAGTGCTAAAATTTGTGGGATAGGTTCAGTAATTTTTTATGGCAAGCATCATACTAATGATATTTACTATGTTAGGGTTTTAAGGCATAATTTGTTGAGAGTTGGTTAGATGTGAAAAAAAGGATATGATCTTGTGTTTAAGGATGAGAAATGTGAGATCCAAAGAGGTTTTGGAACATTGATTTCTATAGGAAAGAAATCTGAAGGGAAAATTTATCAACTTAAAGGTGCTGATGGATGATGTTTTATGACTCAAATAACTGATAGTTGGCTATGGAGTAAGAGAATGTGCCACATGAGTTTTGATAACTTGGCAAGAATCAGTTATGTTCAGGCCATGAGAGATCTACAAAGAATTACAAAGCCTGTAAATTCTATCTGTAGGAATTGCTAGATTTGGAAGCAAACAAGAATTCATTACAAATCAAGAGAACTATCTACTACTAGATTATTGGATTTGGTTGATATAGACCTTTGTGGTCTTATGAGAGTGTGAAGTCTACTTGGTGAAAGGTAATTTATTCTTTTAATTGATGATTATTCTAGATATACATGGGTTACATTTCTAAGAGAGAAATCAGATGCATTAGATATATTCAAGGCATTCAAGGCTATGGTTGAAAATGAAGTGAATTTGAAGATTAAATGCTTGAGATTTGAAAAAGGTGGAGAATTCATCTCCTATGAGTTCAATATGTTTTGTGAAGTGCATGGTATAAATAGACAACTATCTGCTTCGAGAACTCCTCAGCAAAATGGAGTTGTTGAAAGGAAAAATAGAATAGTTCAAGCAGCTGCTAGATCAATGATCACTGAAGTTGGATTACTAGAAGTTTACTAGAAAGAAGCTATTCACACTGTTGTATATGTATTCAATCAAGTTCAGGTGAGAGAAAATAGTACAAAGACTCCCTATGAGCTATGGCATAGAAGAATCCCTACAGTCAAATATTTCAAGGTATTCAGAAGAAAAT
>CM021101.1:696789172-696959719 GCA_007115665.2 Sequoiadendron giganteum
ATATAGAGAGGAATATAAGAAAATCTCAAGGGAGTATCATTTTCATATCATTATTTATTGCATTCTATAGAGTTTGTGCAAGGTTTCTTTTAGATGTTCTATTGCGATTTGGCTAGCAAGAGCATATAATTTGGGAAACACATTATATGGTCAGATAATTATGCATCACAATTCAAGAACTCATAAATATTTTAATGGTTGAGTAGGATGCATAAGATGAGTGGTGTTCAACATATGTGGAATTTCTTTAAGGTCAAGCATGGAAACAAAGAGCATGATGGTGCATGAACATGTATCAAAAGACCATTAACACAAGAAGAGTTGAAGTGGAAATATAATGCAAATTTGACAGATGCAACATCTATCATAAAATTTAATAATTCCACAATAGGTCTAGGTATTGAAGGTAGGTCTGTGTTCGTAGATTGTTTTGGTTAGTAGATGAGACTGACATTGCAAAATATGAGGATTGTTGTATATTGATGTGAGCTACACTCTTTTAGAATATAAAATTTAGGTTCAAGGAGAATTTATATGAGGCATATTGTATTCTTTTGTTCTCCATGTATAGATCAAACTTGGAATAAGTGTGAGTCAAAAGAGTGGGTTGATGAATAGTGTACAAGAAGTATAATGTAACACCCCTCCATTTTGTCCCTTTGATCGAACAATGTTCTTCTCCTTTATGTTGTATTTTCTATTAGTACCTTGACTATGGTACTCGGTTACTATTTGATCACTATCTACATCGTGATGTGAATGTTATCTTTTGATGTGATGGTTCTTTATTATGATGTTATCATTATAGCATGTTTTGAATGAGCATAAGTGGATATTCGAATTAATGATGTTTTATGCTTTCGATTAAATTATTATGTTAGATTTTTCAGTTAGTTACACTGTATTGGTGAAGGGGACGGTATTGCATCACTCACTTGTGAGCGCCCTACGATTCCACAATTTCCTCTTCACGGTGTGTTTTAATTATGACATATTTATGCATGTGGATGTACTCTTTGTTCGCAGGTTGACAGGTACATGACATCGAATCCACCCAATTTCATAGGTTTGAGCGTGTCCATTGCCCAATGGAATTCGATTGGGAGATAGTAGCTAGGTTTTCCATGCCAAGTCATCACCCTAGTCATAGTGTGTCGTCGGGTCTTAGTTGGGTTGTGTTGCTTTGAATATTGTTCCTTCTCTTTGATTATTTAATCACTTGTTATAAAGGAAAATAAATGCTTCTGTAGTTAAATTAGGGATTAAAATTGATCTGGTATTATGTTAGTAATGTAACTTATTTTATTAATTAATTTAATTTAGTTAATAAATAATTTAATCTTGGATTAAAATAATTTTATTGATTTATTAAATTGATGACATTTAAATTAGATAAGTTATTCATTGTTTAATTTATGGATTCAATGTTGGAAATTGAAAATAAAAGGAAAAGGTTTGAAATTTCATTTTAGAAGTTTTTAAATCCAAAAATTGAATAAAAGAGATATTTACTATTCTGTTTTTGAAAATTTATGAGGGTTGGTGCATGGATATTTTAGGGAAATTTCTTTATTATTGAATTTTTTTCATGAATTTAAAAGAGAAATTGAAAGGAAAAGAAGAGAGAGGATTATTGTTGTTGGATTTGGAATTTTTGCAAAGGAAGTTGAATCTGTTGGAGGAGCTGGAATCAGTGGAGGGATCGAAAACCACCATTGTCAACCTTCAAGTTTTTGATTCAAGTTTTCTTCTTATTTATGTAGTGTCATTTTGGAAGTTTCAAGATTGTAGATTGTTGTTTGGAAAACATTCAAAACCTTTGTTGATTTACAAGAAAACCCATTTTAAAATCTTGCTCTCAAACTTGGAACTTATATTTGGAAATGAAATTTTATTCAAGAAAAAAAAAGAGTTCCTGGTTGTAAATGGATTTTTTTTCAACTTTGTTTTCTCAATTTGTTTGCAATTTCAGTTGTGAAAATATAAATATATACATATATGTATGTATGTATATGTATATATATATATATATATTCATTATATTAAAGTTATGCTATTAATTTTTTTCAAAAGAAAAAGCCCCCTAGAGATGTGCGGATTTTGAGAAATCCGCAGGCGTTTTTGTGTGTGTTTTTTTTTTTTTTAAAATATTTGAATAATTTTTTTTTGGTGTTGTGGGTTTGGGGGAGATGCTAGGGGCTCACCCCCACCGCACCCCCCATGGGAGGCGAGTGGGGGTAGCCGCACCCAGCACAACCCCCTTTAACCCCCGCGACCGTTGTGTTTGTAGCTGCCGCCACCACTGTTGGTGGGCGGTTGTGCATTGCACAACGCCACCAGCAGTGGCGACCGACTATGCACACAACCATCGCCCTGCAAAACTTGCGACCAACACCCAAAGCCGCCCCCATCCTTATGCATGCGGCTCTAGAAATGCGTGGCTCAACCCTAAAGGTTGGCACACGGCTCGAGGCCAATCAACTTTGTTTAAAAAATATGTATATATAAAATAAAAGATATTTATTTTATTATTTTATATTATAATATTAACTATTAATATATACTATATTAATTATAATATGTATTAATGGTTGATGTTATATAATATAATAATATAATATTGTATAATTTGGTTTCATATAATTAAATAGGTATATATATAATGTATATATATATAAATGAATTGCATATGTATATATATAATAATATATAATAATATATATATATATTTAAGTTATGTTTTTTCTTATGGCATGATTTAAGTTAAGTTGAGAAAATGGAAAACGTGATAACTTTAGTAAATCATTGTTTGATTTTAAAATATTATTTTTAAGGAGAAGTGATTATGATTTAAATAATACGTTTTTTTTTAAGACAAGTTAATTGCTTTAAAATAGATATAAGGAAAGGAGGAAGCAATAATTATTTATATCAATGAACTTTGATTTACAGGATAAACTGATTAATTTATCTTTATTTAAATGCAAGTAGGGAAATTAAATAATTAGTGTTAATTTCTTCCTTATCTGAAAAGACATATTTTAATTCAGTTGATTTAATGCGATAAGTTACTGAATGTTAATGAGGAAATGGATTTAGTAAATCCAAAGTAGATTTAATTCTTGTCTTCTTGCTCGTCTTGATTGTGAACTATTTTCGTTTTCGCCTTGGAGGAAATCGTTCAGTAGGGGTTAATAAGTCTTCCAGATGGGGTTTTAATTATGTGGGGTTGTCGTCTTATGTAGTCAACTTATTTTGAATCCCTTGGGTAGTGCATGTTACGATATCAATAATTTACCCGATTTCCATGAACGGGGATGTTTTGTGCCTCCTTGGATTAGGAGTGGATTATGTGATTTATGCCTCCTTGTAAGGATTGGCTTTGTTATGTTTGTTACCTCCAGTGTTTGGAGAGAGTTTGAACTTATGTTGCCTCCTGAGAAAGGGGTGGTCATGTTATCTTGTTTGTTTTCACTTTGGCACCCTTGGTAATTATATGGTGTGTGTGTTGTCAAGTAGAAGAGTGGCTTCCGTTAGGGGCCAGAGCCCATAAGAGGTAAGACTGGGTAACCTTCAAAGGTAGTTTAATCAAGTGGAAACTAAAGCAATGTATTTAGAAGATTAGGTAGTATTACACACTAATCAAGATAAGTTCTAGCCTCACTCATAATCGCAAGCGCTTGTTTAGGCTTGGGGTGAGTGGGAAGGCCTGGAATGGCAAGGTTATCTATCTGGTCTTTATGAAAAATATTTGATCCCGCATTAGTAAGTATGAGGGCCGGGGATCGGTTGAGGCCACCAGGATAACCCATAATGGGGGTCGAAGCCTATGAAGATCCGCAGTGGGTAACTCATGATGAGATATGTGATGACACTCTGTCTAGGACAATGGTTAGTATTTGATTTTGTGTGTATGGTTCTCTTAACATACTTGATTTGTTTTATGTTTGGAAGCAATGTGACCATGTTAGAGTTGTGTCAAAGTTGTACTAGTGTTGTACTTGCATGGTACATGTGATTGGTTGTGTCAGTTTGGTTCAGTTATGTGTTATCATGTGTCTAGAGGTAGATGGCCTTGGCTAGGATTCCTTGTTACTATCTCCTAGCACGGGGGGTGGGCCTTTGGGTTCCACTTGGTTGGGTGGCGTGCACCTTACTCCGTTGGGATTTTTTCTTGTTCGCGTTGATGATATTTCCAGTTGGAGAGCTCGTGGGATCCAGTTTCATTTCATGCCTTATTTATTTCAGTTGATCTTGTGATTTATTACCCCTCATTTGTTATCAAGGTGGAAAGTTGTAATTGTTACCATATTTATTGGACTTGCCTCATTCAGAGAATGGGAGATGTAATTGTATTGTTTAATTATGGATAAATGAAATTGAAAGTTATCTCTTATGCTTTGATGTAATTTATCTTATTTGGAATGTATGCGTTTAATTTCTTAAGTAATGATATGGCATGGTTTAGATTCATGTTTTTTGTTAAGGTTCTAAATAACCTCTGTCTCATAACCTTAGAGGTTGTTGGCATTGGGTAGAGAACTTGCAAATTAATTGTACTTAAACAAAAAAAAATAGTCTGTTTAAATAGTTAATTGCAACTTCCTCTAGGGTTGCGTGGCGAGGCATTACATATAAGCCCACTTAAGACTTATCAACCACTAATAGCACTACAAATCATAGATATGGGATCATCATTTGAATTTTACCACATGTTAAATATAGCTCAACTAGGTAATATCTACATGCAAAATTTAATAAATTTCAATATTTTATCTTATTCTGCAGTGTTTTTCCATTTTTGACTAAACTCATCTAATTGAATCCACAAATCAATACAAGGCATGTTTATGTAGTTATTGTAGATGAAGACACTTAAAAAGGAACATTTAATTATTTGTGTCATTGTGTTGAGGTAAAAAATAAATTGGAGGCCCCTATTATAAATGGAGAAAACATCGAGTATCTTATAGGGTCAGTGGTTGTTACTAGAACAAGGTTTAGAAGGTACCCAATTAAGAAGTCTGATGTGTGGTTATTTTAGGACTTTCATGTGCATCAAAATATTCTTCATTATTCTAACCTTGTTTTGGCATCAAATATTTATTTGATCAAATATGGGGTAGACCATTGAACAATAACTTGTGGAAGGTTTGTGAGTTTGACTACGAGGCAATACCTGACACAATAAAGAGTAGAGAAAATCTGCATGGTTCATTGGATTCATTGTAAATGAAAAAAATATAAATTCAATTTGATTTGTATTTATGTACATATGATTTGCATATTTATACAAGTAAAATTTTGTTCCTTATCTACAATCATGTCTCTAATGAGATACTTATATGCAATACATGTGTTTACGTGTATATATGTACACTCATACTGACATCTCCCTTGATTGATTATATACGTACATAGGTTGATTTCATGGTATATTAAATTATAATTTTACTATATTTTTTGCTAAAGGAAACACACATTTAAAATTGTCACTAGCTTTAAAACAATCACAATACTAACATTTTTAATATACCATTCATGAAACAAACATAACCACACCTTTCATTAAGTATATATACCACAAAATAACAAAAGACTCTCTAAAAGTGTAATTAGTTCTATTATTACAAAAAAGGTTACAAGTACATCCATTAAGTCATGGAAGAGGGAATGACATAAAAAATACAAACAAACTAAAATAAAATATGTATATTTTTAAATGTTGTGGTTAGAGAATGAGATAATAAATATTTGTACCTTGATCACATGGGAAATAGATTTTAACAAAACCCTCAACACTTCTTTTTATTCTTATCATTATCACTTTGTGAAGTTTGACAACTTCTTTGTCTCATGTTGACAATAAAGTTTAACCCCTTGCCCATTCTTGATAGGGTTGAAGGTCCTTGACTTCATCGTTTCCCCATGTTTGTGGTGTCCAAAAATACAAAAAATATCCTTTTGGAGGAGCATTAGGAGTTGATGGTAAATCCAGGACAAATGCATGCCACCAACAATAACAATGGGTAATAGAATTGGAGGTGGTATTGGTCTAAAATGATTATGATGCATGATTTTTGTTAAGGGTTTATTGTATTTTGTATTAAATGACTCATATTGGACCCTAATTATTATGATTTAGTAGGCCCAACATTAATGAATACACCCTAAATCGTGCACCTACATAACCAAATTGATTGTTATAACAATCCACTATCACATTGAGATAGTAATAACAACACACAAGATCATCAAAAAACATATTTTATGTTTTATGCATCATGTGTGAAGATGCATACTTTTCATTTCATGTTTCGTGAGGAAAACCTTATTACACTAAAATATTCAGGTGGATAGGTGAATGCTAGGGAAGGCCTTTCTTTTTAGCCTAGGTCACCTAATCATTTTGGAGTACACTATTTTGATGTACTATCTTAAGAGCCCTAAGAGAAAAATAGTGCTAAACTATGAAAAAGTAGTTATTGGAGCTCATGGAATGTAGGAACCTTTTTTTATGAATCTACAAGTAGATATGGGGTCCCTCCAATTCAAACTCTCTCAATTCTAATCAACTCAACATTTTTGATTCCAATAACAAATGAATTCTTGGAAAAAATGTCAATAGAGAGTAGTGCAAATTGGACAAAAGAATATTTTGCATTTCATGATCATAGGGAAAAATTACTATGCAAAACCATCTAGGTAAGTGGGCGAATTCTAGGGAATTCATCTATTCATTCCCCAAGATAGTCGATCATTTTGGACTACACTATTCAAACATAATCTCTTAGGATCTCTTAGTGCAAAAAATTACCAAAATATGACAAATTATTTTGCACAATATGTATCACCTAAGAAAATTATATTTAAACCTATAGGTGCACATAAGGTCCCTCCACAATAAAATCTACCAGTTTTTAAATATCCAATCCATTTGACCATGACAACAATGTTTTAGAGGTTGGAAAAACATCATTTGTGTTCAATGAAAAATTTTTGGAAGCCATATTTTACATTTCATGTATCATGGGGCAGAAATTATTTTTCCAAAACATCTAGGTGAGTGAGTGAATTATAGGGAAGGCCTCTGTTCATTTCCCAAGACAATCGATTGTTCCGAGCTACACTATTTCAATGTAGTCTCTTAAGAGGCTTAAGTGAAAGGAAATATTGAACTATGATGGACTATTTCTCTGAATTTATGGAACCTACAATTTATTTTTTCTGAACCTAAATGTGCATGTACCATCCCTCCATAGTAAATTATCTTAATCCATTTGATTGTGGCTGTAATGTTTTAGAAGTTGCAAAAGCATCATTTATGTTCAATGAAAAGTTGTCGGCAACCATATTTTATGTTTCATGTGTTGTGGGGTTGAGCCAGCTATGCCAAAAAATTTGAGTGGATATATGAACACTAGGGAAGGCCTCTTTTTGTTCCCCAAGACAACCAATCTTTCCAAGCTACATTATTCTAGTGCACAGTCTCTTAAGAGCCCTAAATACAAAAAATTGCCAAACTATGACATTGTTTCTCGTATTCCACGAAACCTACAAATTTTTCATATAAACCTATGGGTGAATCTAGGTTAATCCATAATAACATCTCTCATCTTGTTATTTCTCCAATCCCTTTGATCTCAGTGAAAATGTTTCAAAAGTTGCAAAAAGCATCATTTGCTTTCAATGAAAAGTTGTAGGAAAGAATATTTTGTGTTTTGTGCGTCATTGGGCTGAATTGACTATGCCAAAATATCTAGGTGGGTGGGTGAATTCTAGGGAAATATTTTGTTCATTCCTTAAGATATTCAATCATTTTGAGCTACACTATTCCAACATAATCTTTTAAGGCCCTTAATACAAAAAATATCAACTATGATAGACTATTTCTCAAAATCCATGGAACCTACAAATGTTCCATATGAACCTATGGGTCCATGTAGGGTCCCTCCACAATAATCTCTCTCATTTTTTATATCTCATATCCATTTGAATGCAATTAATTTTTTTGAAAAGTTGCAAAAAGTGTCATTTACATTCATTTAAAAGTTGTCAGGAGGCATATTTTGCATTCTTCATCTTGTGGGGCTCAATAGATTTCATGAACAGATCAAGGTGGGTGGTTGAACAATGGGGGAGGCATTGTTTCACACCCTATATGTCCTGATCATATCAGTCTACACTATCTTGACTGTCCCAGTGTGACAATGGTCTTTAATGTAGATTATGGCAGCTACAAACTCTTGAAAATGCTCCCTTTTAATGAAGATATCCTTCATTCTTTTATTGATATTCTAAAAACCTTAAGGAAACTTGTCAAACTTATTTTATGGTGATTTAATGAGTATTAGGGTTCAAAATGGCATTATATCCTATATGATTATCATGGTTGAGTATGATAGTGGATAGTCCTAGGGTAACAATTAATAAACCCTTAAGGTATTTGATCCCTTGTTAGTATAAGTATATCATATAACTATACATTCACAAACTATCATTATTCACTTAATCATTATGAATGGAAAGACACTTTATGAAATTATATTTTCCTATGCATGTTCCTAATTCACTCCACCTTTACATATTCAACTAAAACATTACTATACCACCTTTATATAAAAAATGGGTTTCATGATGGATCCATCTATGCTCTTTAGTGATGATTTCTCCTCTATACATAATGATATGTAAGGTAAAAAATTTATCTCCATGGTTTTTCCTTATATGATATTTTACTTATGTTTCCTTGTTTACTTATGGTTTTTTATTCTTTACAATGCTAGACTATGGTCATTGTAGGAATAAGAAAATATTTTTATGACCTAGAAATCATTAAATCATTAAAACAATAAACCTTCCACTTAGATCTATGCATAAGAAAATATAAACATAGAACAAAAATAGATAGCCAACTTCATTGATTGATTGCACTTAATTAATTACATAACTTTCATCAAGATAGTATAAATTAGCCCATATTTTATAGAGCAAGGTGAAGCAAATAAATGCATGATAGGTGGAAGCTAGTTAAATCTAAACTAGTATAATATTTTAGAACTTAACTAAAGCTAATCAAGCATGACATGTGGAAGAAAAATCAAGCTCAAATAGCATTATATACAAGAGAAAAATTATAGGGACAATTTTTCTTATGTCATTTACCTTGGGTTGGACGTGTTTGTATAATTTTTTTCTTTGGATGCAAAATTTCTAAAATTGATGAATTCATAGTCAATCATGGATAGGGTTTTTGAATATTTAGATGCAATATTGTACTCAAATTTTCTCAAATAAAATTTTAAAATCATATAGCCTACATGTGAGAACTAAAAATAATGTAACCAAAAAATAAGATAAATCAAATTTATGAGTGTCCAAATAGGTCAAGGCAAGAGGAAAACCTAGATATTTCAATAATTTTGAGCATAATAGTTGGCTTGATGTTTTAGAAAGATTCTATCAAACATTGGATTCTATAACTCCAATAGTTAGAGAATGAGATCTAAAAATGAACCTTCTCCAAATAGGACATGTGAAAAGCATAACACTAGAAATAAGAAGTTAATAAAGAGGAGTTTTAACATATCTACTTTGATACCATTAAGGAGTAAGAAAATATTCTAGTGATCTAGAAATGAGTAAAGCGACATAACCTTGTACCTACATCCATAATGCAAGATAATAAAAACATGGAGAAATAATAGACATCCAATTTCATTAAGTGAATAAATGATTAATTACACTTACATCAATTACATAGTAGAAATGAGCTCATTTGTATATGGATTAAAGGTGAAGATAATAAATGCATGAAGGATGAAAGTTAAATAAATCTAATTTAGCATGATAGGTGGAACCTAACTATTGTTGAACTAGCATATTAGGTGGTAGTTAACTAAATATTATCTAACATGATATGTGGAAGCTAACTAAAAAAAAGATAATAGATAGAATATAATTTAAACCAAACTGGCTAAGTGTCAGTCAAGTTCATAATACATAGGCATCTATTTTAATGACACAACTACCTAAGTGTGCTTAAGAAAATAGAGTGGAAAAATAAATGTAAATAAGAATAATAATATCCTAGTGAAATGGCAGGAACACCTAGCCTAGTGTGATCACTCTAGCATTCTTAGATGCTCATTCTTCATATTCTATCATGGTGTATCATCTAGAGTGATTTTTTCTCATTCTTCATTTTTTTATTATCTTTTTAGTAGTCATTCCTAGGGAATTATCCATGTGCATACTAATTATGCCTTATGTTCCTCCCTCCTTTCTTTATGTCCACAATTTCTTCAATTCTTAGCCCAAGCCATTTATTTCCCATGTCACACAACCTATAATAGGTTTAATTTTTCCTATGGCTTTATTTTTTGTCTTCTTATGTTGCATGGCATACCCTATTGACTTAATCTTAACCCATTGTTATTGATATGGCTTCTAGTATACAATATTATCATTAAATTTGGCATAATTATAAGAGAAAGGCCAAGGGAAAAACGTTATATCCTACTTATAAGACATCCCCACTTTTTGATTCCATTTCTAATTTGATTTTATCTATATTACAAAAAAAGTGACCAACCAAGACCTAGACTACGATCTAACTCATTGGAAAAGATTAAATACTAAAATAATTAGGAATTTATTGAATTACTCAAATTCAACAGATCTCCATTTTACTTGTGTAATTATTCATTTATTCAATTAATAATTTATAGATAATATGGATAACATTGGTCACAAATATTTGTATTAACCAAAAATACATATAGGCATATAGTGTTATATGTCGATAAAAGTACAAAACATGTACAAGAAAGTCATATAGGCTTACAACAAAGACATATAGGTGTATAATGCCACATATATGTGATACAAAATATATGTACAAAAATTCCATATATACATACATCAAAGGACCCTAAAATAGACACTTCCCTTTAGGGGAAGGAAAATGATGACTAGTCATCTTTGAATGTTGAATGGATGGAGATGCATATGATGATGGTTGATTTCAAACTTGCTAACTCAATCTCCTCTCTAAAATTCCTAGAGAACAAACTAAAATAATAATAAAATACACATTAATATATATAAATTGAATCATAGTGTAGACATCAGAATTTGACCACCCCCATATGGTCAAATTCATCTATTTTTATTCCTCTATCCCGCATCCCTCATATGTGTTAATTAAATAATTTATTATTTAATTAATAGTCCCATTTTTCTAAAGTTCCTAAGGTATTTAATTAAATAATTAAATACTTTATCCTTTATCCCTCTTTCCTCTTTAAATTAAATATATATTCTAATTTGTTTAATTTAGTCATTTTGTCTTTATGAGTTTAATTTAATTTTTAAATTAATTATTTCTCTCTCCTTGTCTCATCCTCCATAATTATCCTTTAATCTAGGTTAATTTAAATAACCTATGATTAAGATGTGCACATCCCTAATCAGGATTAGTGTCACATCCTCCATAACCCTCCATTTGCTCTTAATCTGCCACTAATTCGTCTAATCCCTTGTTTGCACAACCTAATAACCTAATTAGGTCAACCTAATACTTATGTCATTTATGTCATACCCCCAAGTCAACATTTTATTAATTTCTTTCTCCTTTTGGAGAAGGCAACCTCTTCCCCATGTGAATTTTAAATTCATATTTATTCCCCTAGGCCTTTTAAGGAATTTTTACCTCCTCAAATGTCTTATCACCCACATGTGGAGAATGACCTCCTTTATGAGGAGATTTTGTCCCACTCCCAAGGTACTATGTATTACCTCCACCTCATCTCCCCTTTGACACCTCACCCACCACATGGAAAGATGTGAGGGCTTGTGAATTCTCAACTCACCCTGGCCCTTTATCTTGTCCATGGTGGCTTCATCCTGACCCTCCATGGTTTAGTGGCACTTCCCCTAAAATTAGAGAATCATCTAGTGTATTAATCTGAGGGCCGAATGATGATGTCATTTTAAGTGTGTAACTTTGGTTATGGTTGAGGTATAGGATCATGTTGTGGTGGTTGGGGAGGAGGAATATCATGCATTGCTTCTGTCAAGTGTGGATTATGATTTTCTTTATTTTCTTCCTCATGTAACTTGTGAGCAAGGGCATGACATCGATGCCTATGCTCCCTAGCTCCTCTGTTTCTTTTGATTCTATTGTCAATTTGCATCTATGAAGGAGCAAGGTTTATCAACCATAGGTTTCTTTTCATCCCTAGGGGGAGGAATGAAAGGAACCATGGAAGGTTTTTCATCCACTTTCTCCTTTTCTTTGTAAACTTGTTTTATGTGAGGAGGCAGGATAGAGTTACTTTCACAATCTCTTAGTCTCTTTGATGATGTAGATGAAGTTTCAGGTGTTGGTTGAGCATGGCCTTGTTCAAGTTGAAGCATGGTTTCATCTAGGATGGGAGTTTTGGAAGTGGATGGGGACATGTTGCGAAGAGATAATTCTGTAATTTTCTTTGCTTTAAATTTTTGATAAGCGATGAAAAAGAAATCTCTTCTAGGCATGATGGGTTCCATGGGCTCGGGCCAAAATGCTTCTAAGGAGAAGTTTCCTTTGGAAGACAAGAGGTTAAAGCCGCTATGGTGGACAGTGAATATGTCATTGTCAAAGGGAAACTTCCAGTATTTATAAAGAACTGAAGGGACCGCTTTCATTGAGCGAACCCATGGATGACCTAGCCTCAAATTAAATTGGTCTGATTGTGGGATGATGGAGAATATAACATCCAATGTCTTAGGTCCTATTTGTAATGGGAGGATGATTGATTCAATTGAAGGGAAAGCAAAACCATTGTACATTTTGATCCATTATTTAGGTTTATCATAATCATCTTGATAAAGATCATGCAATACCAAAAATTCCTTAATGATCACATTCTCTCCATAGGCGAGATCTATTAATATCCCATTAACAGGCTTGTCATAGATATGGCTAGCTATGTAGAGAGGACCATCAGGAAGTTTTTTAAGTATCTCTTGAGAGGAGAAAGTAATATCAAGAGATGTTTTATGTTTTCCCTTATGAGGGATAACGTCTATCGCACCTACCATTTCATCTAATAGGATTAACATGGTTCACATGTTGAATAGAATCAGAATGCTCATCATTTATATCAACATTCATAACACCATTATGTGGAGTTTCATTAGCTTTGAAAAATGAAATATTATGTTTAGGCATGGGATTAGTGAATATTTTCATATTTTGATTGGGAGGGGCTACAAACTTATTGCCTTTATCATTAACACCAGCAATAGATAGATGGCCAAAATCAATTAGTTCTTGAACAAGATGCTTAAGATGCCTACACTGTTTCGTGTCATGTCCATTTTATCTATGAAAATGGAAATAATCTCTGGAGTTGAAGTTTGGAGGTAGAGGTTTACTAGGATCAAGTGCATGAACAACAATTAAGGTAATCATTTGTTGTTGTAAAAGTTGAGACATTGTGAACTATGGAGGGTGTCGAGTAGAGGTGTGAAGTGTCTTTTCAGATCTCCATAACTAAAAGGCATTGTGGTTTTAACAATTGCCACTTGGTTGTTGACAGGTGGAGGGGATTGTTGAGGAGGGTTAAATTGTAAGAACCCTTTGTTTTGCTTTTGAAATGGTTGAGAATTGGTTTGGTTGGAATTGTTAGATTTCACAATTCGACTAGAAGTGGATCATGTATCTTGACTACTAATCAAATTGTGATGATCACAAAGGGTTGTGCATAAATGCATGGAGGGGAACTTCATCATAGTGATTTTGTCCTGAAGGTTTGTTAGAAAACTTTTGATACATTTTTTGAAGATGTGGGTCAGGGATCTTAACATCAATTTGGGAATAAAGCGATTGATAGCATGAGATAAAATCAGTTATCTTTTCATCACTGTTTTGTTTACATCACATAAAATCAGCCAAGGTCTTCTTGGGAGTCATATGCACTTAGAAATGACTGATAAAAGCAGCAACAAGCTCATTAAATGTACGAATTGAATTGTTCGGTAAGGATGAGAACCATTCCAAGGTTGTATCTTTTAAAGTCCTAGGAAACAATTTAGCTAACAGTTTATCATCAAGGACAAAGTCACTGCATGAAGTAGTGTAGGCATTAACATAATTAGAAGGATCTCCCTTCCCTCCATATTTATAAAATCTAGGTATTTTTATTCTTCTGTCATCGGAGTTCGCAAGATTTCCAAGGATAAGGGGTTGTTGCGAACATAGTATGTGGGTGGGCCATTTTGATTTTGGTTGATGGTGGAAATCTGTTGCGTGGATGAGAAGGTCTAGAAACATTGTGTTATGAGAGGGTCATTGTAAGTGGTATTGTGTGGAAGAGAAAGTGGTGATGGGGTGAATGTAGTGGTAGGGCAAGTGAATGGAATGGTAATGGATGGTTTGGTAGAATTGGATAAAGCATGTGATGCCACATAGGAGTTAGGAATACTAGTAGGAATACCAAGGGAAGGAATCACATTGCTAACTTGTTGCATTGTGGTTGTGACATTAGGTGAAGCATAGGTAGGTATGGAGGTGATTGTTGAGGGAGGAGGAGTTTGAGGTCCTCCTTGGCTAATCATAATGTTTACTAGTTGAGAGACACTAGCGGTGGAAGGAACATATTTTTGATATATCTCAACTATTTTCTTCACAACATCTAGGCCTTCCTCACTGTCAAGCATGTGGTGGATGTTCTCTATAGTAGGAATTACACTAGCGGAAACGATTTCAAGGCTCACTTGATGTTGCAAGTGTGCGAGGTCCTCATGAAGGTGAATGATCTTGTCTTGTGGGATATCATCAAGTTTATGTTCAATGTGCATACTTCATGAATGCAAAGAAGATAAGGGTAGTCTCCAGGCATAGTGTACTATTATCAATACTAGGAATGGAAGCTCAAGATAACCCAAGATCTACAACAAGTGTATTTTCATGAGATGCCACGAGTCTTGAACTTCTTCTCACTAAGGTATCAGAAAAAGGACACCAAACACTCATGCAAAGTTTTCTAAATGCTGGGTGGATGCAAATGCAATGAAAACAAAGAATAGTAAAATGTTGATAACTAGAATTCTAGAAAACAACACAAAAATGTAGAAACATAAAATAGAAATGCCAAAAATGCTCTGGAAGTGCCAGAAATTACAGTGCAAAATTTGCAAGTGGGCTAAGTCACCCAGTGTGGCGAATTAGTCTCAATAGTGAATTTTTAGTAATTTTCAAAAATTTTGAATGGTTTTTATGATTCATTAGGCTTGTCCACTATGAAAATGAATAGTTTTTAAACTTTTTGAATAAAATGCAATGCAAGAATACAAGCTATCTGAGCTTTTCACTAATGCAATTTAAAAAAACCCTAGAATGCAAAAAAATGCAAAACCCTAATGAAATGTTGATGTAATCATTTCCTAGGATGGAAATTTACTTGAAATCAGAAGTAAGAAAGTGTTCTAAAGGTGGGTTCAGGTATGTGCAGGATCATGAAGGGCCAAAAACTGGTGATATGTAAGTGATATGATGGACCATGTGGCTGACGACTTTTTTTCACCCAAAATTGATGAAACGAAAAGGGTTTTTAAAGGAGATTATTAGCTTTACAACAATACAAATTATGCTTTACTTTGAATTTAATAAATAATTATTATTCATTTTCTATTTGAATTACAACTAAAGTCTTGATTGATAGGCTAATTGAAAAACATCTATAGCTTTCAAACGGTATCAAAAATTTTGACTCTGAAACATGCTTCACATACTATAGGATTAAAAAAAATAAAAATTTAATGAAGTTTTGACCATGTTAAGGTGGTTAGACATACGATTTTTTATATTTTTTTAAAGTTGTAATAAAAAATTCATAATTAATTATTTACTTGGAAAAATATTACAAAAAAATATGCATCACATCGATACGTGAGTCCTTTACTTATATCTAAAATATTATAAAAATATATTATCATTTTATTGTGGTTAGGGTGGTCAAATAGACACCTACTTATTTTTTTCCCTAAAATTTAAGTACTACTGCATTGAAATTTCAAATTTTCACCAAATATATATTTTTTACAAAATAAACCTAGTAGTTTAGAAACTACATTCAATTTGTTGTAGATTCTATTCTTACATATTTTTGAAATAATATAGATAACTTATTCAAATTTTTACATCAAGTTGCCTAACTCTGATTTTCTGAATTTTCATCGCCACTTAATGGCCTATTTTTCCATGACGATCCTGCACATACCCGTTCACCAAAATAAACCATAGATTTTGGGGGGAAAGGGGATTCTCTATCACTTTTAGGATTTTTAACCTAAAAGAAGAGATGATTTTCACACCCAAAACCTAGGGGGTTCATTCAAGATTAAGTGTTAAATGTGTGTGGTGTGTGTGATTGGAATGTGTCTAAATGTTGCAAACTAATGAAAGAAATTATCTATTGAATGAAAACTATTGTAATGCAAAAGGTATTAAAAATACTATGTAAAATGACCTAAAATGTATGCAAGTTGTAAGAAAACTTAATGGAACAGAACTGGTGCACTTGGAAATTGAAGTGTGATGTTGAGGAGCTCTGGAATATTCTAGAATCGGTTGTCGAAGGCCACTAGGACACTTACGCCAAGTTGGGTGACTTAGTCCCATTACAACTATGAATCTTTTATCTTTTAATGAAGCCAAGAAAAAAACAATCTTTCCAAATTGGATTGTGAAAATTTTGACAAGGTAATTAAACTCATCCCAATTGATATCATTCATAAAATTTGTGTCTTGTCTTACAAACCTTGATGCAAGGATTTGAAATGGTATCCTTATACTTCAGTTTAGAATTATAAGTCATATAATGGTTATTCTTTGATTTCTCCTTATCTATCTATGATGCCTACATTGAATCAAAGATAACATATGTAGTCCCCATTATTAGTTTGGCTTTTCAAATTTCACACCATTTGGTTAACTATGGTTGAATGGAACTTGGCCCACTTCTTCTAGCATATTCTTTTCTAAGGTCTCCCCATTCATTCCAAGTTAGCCCATTCTGGAATTTTGGATCCTTTATTTCCTTTCTATCATCATCAAACATATCTCAAACCTCGAGCTTCTAGTGTTATCCTAGAGCAAATAATAGATTCATGATTTTTTAATGATTTTAGGCTTGAGCATCTTTATATGTATATGATGTTATTAGGAAATTGGTCTCACATTCCCTATAGATACAATCAGATTTTGCATACATGTAGCATTGAAAATTATTACCCTTGAGAATTTCACAATAGGTCTACCTCCCCTATGTGCTTGGACCTAATTATGCATTTAATTTCCCATTTTATAAATATCTTTAGAAAATTAAACAATGGGAATAAAATTAAGAATTTAATGTTTGTCCCTTTAATGTTTAAGGCCTAGAAAAGGATGGGTTTGGACTAGGGCATCTCAAGCCATTGTCCAACACTTTTTGGCTTCATTTTGAATATGTGAGTGTCAGTATTTTATTATTTGAAATTCCAACTTCATTTGTTGGCTATCAACATTTGATTTTTGGGAAATTCGAAGAACTGCATATAAATACTAGTCTTTTTCATCATTTGAAATCTAAGGAAATCTATTGAGAAAATTGAATATCCTGAAATCAATCAAGGAAATTCAAGGGAAAAACTATTAAAATTATTATGTAATGCTTTCATGAATCAAGATCAAGCTTGCAAGGAATAAAGAATAAAGAATAAATTTATGTGCAAGAAGTTATTATGATCATTCATGCCAAATTATGAAGATGTATTGAGTTATCCTCTACATGCTAGCTAGAAAAATCTATTATGTTTTGGGAACTAACCTTTTGCAAGTCTATCAAGTAATCAAAGCATCCATCAATCAACATTTATGACAACTTGTGGTGTGAGATCACTTCATCAAGGATTTCACATCAAGGTAACATTATAATTTATCATTTATCATGCTAGTCAATTATCTTTATTTTGGCCTCTGCCCAACATAGGGTATTCCCTCCTTATCATCATCATTTGATGTACATGGAGGTAGAAATACCAAAACGAGGTTTGACTTAGGTAATCTCCTATACAACACAACCTTTTCCACTCTTCTTATGTGTGCAAGTTAGATCTAGGAGTTTCTGCAAGAGACAATTTCAAAAAATTGAGAGCGTATTGTAACCTACATCTCAAAATTTGCATATTAGAAAGAGGAATCCAGTCTAGGGAACCCCATGTCCCTATCCATACAAATCAGCCTCAAATTTTAGTCACAACTTCCTCTTTGTATCTCAGTCTCATATCTAAAGGCTTTTTTTGCTTTCCATTTTCATCTATGCAATGAATTACATTTTTAAAACTAGGATTATATGCTAAATAGGCTTGTTGAATCAAAAATCATATTTATCTCTTTTACAACACAAAATTAGCATAAACCCTAGGAGGTTGGCTATCTATTGTGGCAGAAAGCCAATCATAAAACCTTATTTGATTTATATTTGATTTATGATAGTGTATAAACTAAAAATTCAAAGATAAAATGTGAACATTATTTAGCATGTGACGCCTCCCTCTCTAATTATAAATTTAAGAATAATAATAATTTCTAAGCATCAAACAAGAAAAAGATGCATAAAATGAAGATGAATGATACTTAAGTTTTTTTAGACGTAAGAAATTCAATCTTAATATTCTTTGTTTGATAGTACCAGTCTCTAAAAGAAGGAAATTTATTCTCAAGTGTAAATTATTCTTAATGATAAGACCATGTTGGAGATCAACATCATGAAATTGAAATTGAATACCATAATCATTCATAGGCTTGTTAATTCTTTTTCCACACTAGTTCAAATAATTCAAGGCTATTTTTAATCCAATGTTAATGTGCAAATTATTTAATAAATAAAATAATAATTCATCAAAAAGATGTATGAAACATGGAGACAAAGAATAAAACCACAATCTCTTACTATTCTTATAAATAACTTAGCGAGGATATTATGCTTATATAATAGATCTAATCTCAAAGGATTAAAATACTCTAAATAAAATTAGGATCATCTTTTCTATTGAATAGATCCAAATCATTTTTTTGTGATGCAAATGATTATATCCATACACTTACTTAACATATCACACACTTAATGCTTAATAATGATATATCTAAATGGAAGGAAATGATACGGTCATTTAACGGGAAATTAGATTATAAATTGGAGTGGAAATGAGTAGGAGGGAGTAATATTTTGAGACATATAATGAGGATGTATAACACTACTACATGCATAAGGGATGAAAAATAGGACTAGATATGGAATGGGTAGAAGTTACACTAGAGTGAAAAAATAAGTGGTAGTATCCATGAGGCCCGGGGAAGATTGGAAGATGATGAAATAGGGAGGAACATGTAATTAGAAGAATCAAATAAATTTCTAATATCATGAAAGATACATTTACCATAGAACATTCACTAATGTATTATGTAGACAAGTAGTAAAATACTAAAGAGGTTGATAATTGGTGATTTCATCAATAATTAATTTTCTAGACATTAAGAGAAAGATATTTTTTTATCTAGATATGTACCATGGTTGTAATCACGTTCTTCTTCATGTCATTTAAACTATTCCCAATATGAGCATTATAATAAACCTCATCATGATTGGATTGAGTATCCATCTTAAAGTTTAATTGGGCTTAGTTTTGCAAGGAATATTAAATTCCTTGGTAGCTCATTTCATAGACAAAACAATATGGATAAGTAAGAAAAATATTAAGCAATATTTAACTTTATAAGATTTATAAAATTCAAAAATCTATATTAAATTCTAATTAAAAATAAAACGCTATTTGGGAAAATTAAGGGTGGGTATGGTGGAAAAATTAATGTCACATAATAGATCACAAACCCACCTTTAAATAAAACAATGATATAGATAATAAAGTAAAAAGTAAAAGTAAAATCAAACACTGGAAAATTTTAGAAATAAGATATAACATTAAAAACTAGATCTAAAGTAATATAATTAGAAGTTAAATCTTAAGGAAAATTCTAGGGAATGTAGGATAAGTTGAATTCACCCAAAAATAGAAGGAAATGAATTATTCTATAAAAATAAATTATAAAGTAAATAAATAAATGTAATCAACCAAGTACAAATTGATCTATATTAATTAGAGCTAACACATATAACTGTAATAAATAAATTATAATTAAATGTGATGTATAGAAATACTCAACTCTAAAACTAATAATTCAAGAGTAGTTTTGAAGTTGTGTAAAATTGATCTATTATATTTAGATACTAATTGTCACTATATGGCGATTGTCTCTAGTTCTACATCCTCTCTAACTACTTTGTAGTTCATTCTTGAGCATTACAATTTTGATCCCAAATCTCAAGAAATGGATCTTCCATATAGATATGATGTTTAGTATGCAAGAGAAATCTAACAAAATATGTACATAAAAACCCATTTTTCTTTAGCTTCTACATAGTTGAGCTCATCAAGGTGGTTTCTAAAGGCATCACTTTGGAGTTTATCCCTTTACCAAGTTGATTTAATAGTGATAAGTGATTAAAGATAATATGTGTAGACATGTAGACGACCAAGAATTTGATGTGGATATGATTTTATGTTGTTCTTTTACAAATCATGTTGTATTATAGTTATTATTTTTGTAATTATGTTTTTGATAAAATGGTAAAACGGGTTTTATAGGGACCCGAAACCAGAAAGTTTACAATACAACAAAGAGGATACTAGAGATCCACCCAAAAAAATAGCTACCCAAGAAAAAACCAGCAGCACCCAAAAAAAAGGACCAGAAAGGTCAAGAAAAAAGGACCAGTAGAGGAAGCACAAAGAAAACCCCAACCATTAATTCAGAGTCTTAAGGATAGACTCCGTCTCCACCTCTAGATCCTGCATATCTTTAACCCCCCTTTTAAAAGTTTGAACCATTTTCGGAGTAAGGGGGGCCTTGCGCTTCAGATTGGCTCTAGTTCTTCTGGAAATGCCAGCTTCCGTATCCTGGCTTTTATCCTCAGTATCCTCCAGATCAACCACTAGAGACCCCTGCTAGGCTTTATCGAGCTTCTCAGTCATCGCATTAATGATTATAGCATTGTGTCTTGCTATACGGTTGTTTTGCTCGGTGACAGTTTTGATGGTATTCCTTAAGCTCGCAGCTTCGATGTCAATCTTTTTGTTACTGTGAGCCGCTTATTTTTTTTCCAACTCAGTAATCTTAGCATCCATTTCATCGATCTTACTTTGTAGGGCCCAGTTTTTAATTTTCAGCTCATTAATTTTATAGAAAGTCCAATCCAAGATTTTGGAGTGGGACTCAGAGTTGGTTTTGGCAAGGTTGAGATAATCCAGGGAGGGCTGTTTTCTAGTGTTAACAGGGGAATTATCATAAATGTGTGTGTCCGGTAGAGGGCTAGCACAACGCTCAGAAATGTTGGTATCAGATTCCTCCAACTCAGAGGACTCTTAGGAGTAGGGGACAAGGCTTTTGGCCTTGGGTTTCTTGTCAACAGAGCTGATCTTAAGGGAAGGATTTTCATGCTCAAGCACGTGGGTTTTACTGGAATCCCTGGAAGGGCTAGCATGAAAGCTAGGGGCTTTTCTAACTGAGCTAGAGTTAGGCAAAAAATCTCAGTCACTGGGCTCAGTATCATCACTCTCAGATTCAGGGTTGGTTTCCAAAATAGCAGGAGCGGGCACATGGAGATGTTCAACAATCAGCCTAATTAACCCAATGTGCAGAATGGGGAATCTTTTAGGGTTTTTCTTATTGTCCTCCAAGCTTTTCTTCAAGGAGTAGAAAAGATAATACGGGATAGAGACCCTTACCTTGTGTTAGAAATGGTTGAGGAGAGCGAAGTGGTAGCCATAGACTTTTGTGAAGCGCCCGTCCACCGTGATGTACTCCATGATGACCTAAAAAACCTTTCTCCAGATATCCTTTATGGAGTCAACATCGAAGTAACTGTTAGCAATTTTGATAATACTTAGCCTTTCCTTGTCCTTTTTAGGAAATCTGATAACAGATTTGTCAGAAAAAGCCCTATCCCTAAAGAACTTCTTCCCATCAGTGGGTAATCCCGTAACATCAACAATAAGACTTTCACTGAGTTCCACATTCCTGACGAATGGAGTTAGCTTACCATCATTCCAATTTTTGGCAAAGAGATCCGTGGCCTTCTGGTTAGAGCCATGAAGCTTCTCCAGGAAGGGAATCAACCCTCCACTTTTAATCTAATTCCAAACCTTGGCATTTTTCATATGTGTTTCATAGCTGTCTAGCTCAATTCGCTTTCTGTCTCCTCCCATTTTGGTCGACATAGTGAGGTAGGTCCAAACACAAGCCTTTCTAAAACTGGCCCCGCCAAATCTAAGAACCCACAAAGCGTGCAGAGTTTTCTTGCAGGTTACTCCACTGGGCTTGGTCCCTTGCAATCGAATGATTGTGATGTGATAGATCCAACCTTTCCTCATTGAAGGGATAGCACGTCACTTTACCATGTGATTTATCATAATTTAATAGGGCACAGACATTAAAATTTAGATCGCTAATATTTAGCAAGGTACACACTTCTTTACTCTTAACTCCTTCATTAGCAAAAAAGTCTGCCACAACATTGGCTTCTCTATAGGCATGTGATATTTTAACTTTTTCAAATTTGGCCAAGTTCAATATGGCTTCCTCGATCCACAAATTGATGGTCCATGAAAGGGGAGACTTGCCACAGAGGCAATCAATTATGTTTTTGGAGTCTCCTTCAAGCCATAGATTTTTAATGTTAAGACTTTGGGCTAAATTTATGATGTGGTAAGCGCCAGCAGCCTCCGCCAGATGATTATTTTGGGAGCCAAGAGGCGAGGCAATTGCACCAATGAAGTTTCCATAGGGATCCCTTATAACTCCTCCACAGCCCGCCACCCCCATATTACCTTTAGCCGCTCCATCAAAGTCAGCTTTGATCCACCCCTAGTAAACCCCCTCTCTGTCCTTTTTGGCCTTCATAATAGGACAAGAAAAATTAGGATTGATGTCCCATTCCTTAGCAACAATAAGATCATAGTTTGAAAACTCCACATTCATGGTCTTCCTGTCCTTCTGGGCAACGACATTGAAATTCTCCTTCAGAGATCTAATAATTTTATCAAAGACATAATCCACAGAGGCTTCTTTACCCCTAAAAATTATGTTGTTGCATTATTTCCAAAGGCCCCAAGCAATATGAGGGAAGGATAAGTCCCAAAAAAACCTGAGCAAAGGGTTCCTTATCAGGGCTTTCCACTGAGAAAAGAGATCCTCAATGGACAAAGGGAAAACCCAAGGAATGTTCCATAACCTGATGAATTTTTCCCAAAGAGAAGCAGCAAAAGAGCAATGAAGGAATAAATGATGCACAGATTCAGCCTCCATCTTACAAAGAAAACATCTATTTGGGATTTGAAATCTACGTTTGCACAGGTTGTCAATCGTGAGCACCTTATTTTGGAGAAGGATCTAGAAGAAGATATTAATTTTAGGTATCAGATGTTTGAACCAAGTTTTAGACAAAAAGGGAGGATTATCCAAAGAAGAAGTGATCCTGGCAAAGGCAGAAGACACAGAAAAGTTGCCAAAGGGATCATCAAACCAAACCGCATGATCATCCAACTACTCAGAACTAAGTCTAATAGCTAGCAGCGAAGTCTGGATGGGAGCCAAAGCTTGACTGACACTGCCCAAGTCCACCCACTTACCATTCACTCTATAGTCTTTCACATAAATTCCAAACCGCGCCTTGGAATTCTCAGCCCAATCTCTGAAGGAGTTGATTTTTATCATGGGTTCCTTAAAAATCCATCTATCTTCCCAGAATATGGTATGATTACCATTTCTCACTTGCCATCCAATACCATCATCCAAAATATTTTTTCCAAGGATTAAGTTGTTCCAGCATATAGACCTTCTCGGAAGAAGGTGGGGGTCCATCTTTATAATGGAGGAACAGTTGTTTTCTAAATATTTACTAGCCATAATATCAATCCACTCCCTAGAAGAAGAGAATATTCTCCAGATTTTCTTAGCTAAGAGTATTTTATTGACAGTTTTGATTCTTCTTAAGCCAAGTCCACCGTTCTTTTTAGGTCTACAAACCAGATTCCAGTCAATTAGGGGAACTCTTTTATTTTTTTCAACACCCGACCAAAGAAATATTTTTTGAATTTTTTCAATGGTATCAGAGCAAATTTTGCAGGAATCTTAAAAAGGGTCAGGGCATAGATAGGAAGATTCTGGAGAGAGGCTTTGAGGAGCTGAAGCTTACCAGCTTGACTTAGCAGTGCTCCTTTCCAACCTGCAAGCTACTTACTAAATCTATCCACCAACGAGATCCAGAAAGACTCAGGGGGTTTCATGCTTAAGGGAAGACCAAGGTAGGTGGCAGGGAGGGAATCCACCCTACAACCCTGAATTCTGGCAATTTCGACTTGTCTATGAGCCAGAGTATTGAAGAAGAACAGAGAAATTTTTTGATTGTTGATCAATTGTCCTGAAGCTCTCCCATACTTATCAAGCAACTGTTTTATAAATTTTCCTTCAAACATAGTAGCTTGACCCATAAGCATAGTGTCATCGACGAATTATTGATGTGAGCACACCAGGTTGCCCGAGGAAGGTCTGAGCCCAGCAATAAATTTCAAGTCAACCAGATTTTTTAGATTCCTGCCTAAACTTTTAGCCATAATAGTGAATAAAATAGGAGATAGAGGATCGCCCTACCTTAGACCTCTGGTACTCTGAAAAAAGGAGGTATGGGATCCATTGACCATAATCGATATGGAAGTTGTGGACACAAGTTGTTCCACCATTTAAATAACCCTATTATTAAAGCCAAAAGCCTTCAAGATTTTAAATAAAAAAACCCAATTAACTTTGTCATAGGCTTTAGATATATCAAGCTTTAATAGGAAACCTTCAGTCTTCGACTCAACAAGTGAATGAATGTTCTCATGAACCGTAACAATTGAATCAAGGATTTGTCTTCCAGGAACAAAGCCATTTTGTTGAGGAGAAATCAAGGACAGGAGAAGAGTTAAAAATCTAGAGGTTAAGACCTTAGAGATGATCTTGTATAAAGAATTACAGAGACTGATGGGCCTAAAAGCCTCAAAGTTATTAGCTCCAGGTTTCTTGGGGATGAGAACCAAGAAAGTAGCATTTAATTCTTTTAAAAGACATCTGGCTCCAAAAAATTCCTTAACAGCATTAACCACATCTTCTTCAAAAATCTCCCAGAGCCACTGAAAGAAAAACAGAGGGAAACCATCAGGACCCGGTGCTTTACTCCCATCAAAGGAAAAGACAGCCCACTTAACTTCCTTGTTGGTGGGGATAGTTGTCATAAAAGAGTTGTTTTCCTGGTTGATAATTCTAGGTATAGCTTCAACAAGCTGATCTTGCTCATTTTGGTTTATTTCATTATTGGCCGAGAGAAGATATTTAAAGAAGGGGCTCGCCTGCTTCCTGATATCCTCGTCCTCCTCATACCTAGTACCATTCACTTCTATGTGAGATATTCTATTTACAGCTCTGTGTTTTGAAGTCAAAAGGTGGAAGTACCTATTGTTGCTATCTCCAGCAGACAGCCAAAGGGCTCTTGATCTTTGTTTCCAGAACACCTCCTCCTTCCCAATTATGTTGTGCATCTTCATAAGGAGCACATTCTTTTTTTTCTTAGTATCATTCAAGTAACCCTCCTTCTATATTTTGAACTAAATTGTTCCTAGATCCATCTGAAGTTCGGACTTAATCTTAAATATGTTCCCAAAAGAATCCTTTTTCCATTTTTTTAAATTACATTTCACTTCCCTTAATTTTTTGGCAATTCTGAACATAGTTGTTCCTTGAATACTTATATTCCACCATTTCTTTATTTCCTCTTTAAGAGCAGGATGAGAGATCCACATTTTTTGAATCTGAAAGGAGTATTCTTCTTCCTTTTTATAGGGTCCGCAATGAAACTAATAGGAGAGTGATCAGAACCTATTCTTGTGAGAGCTTTAAGGGAGCAATAGTAATCAAAATACCAATGATTGGAAATCAAAGATCTATCTAATCTGACCTGTATGACATCCATCCCCTTTCTGCAATTGGACCAGGTGAAGGAGGCTCCATGAAGATCCAAATCAATCAGCCCTTGATTATCAATGAAGTTCTAAAGATCCTCTTTACTCTCCAAATTAATCTGAGATCCCCTGAATTTTTCATCGTTCATTAAGGGAGTATTAAAATCCCCCATAACAATCCAAGCTTCTTTATCAAAAATCCTCCTAATGGTAGCTAATTCCAACCAAAAATATTTTCTCATACCTTTTCCATTAGGAGCATATATGTTCATTTGAATCTAGTTGAAGTTATCTCTAATATGTGTGAATCTAGTAACTATGTGATTCATACCTTCCAATATTGGATCTCCTTTGATATTGTGACTATTCCATAAAGTAACAATGCCTCTCGAAGCGCCTTTCGAGTTATTACCCTGGTTACTGTAGAACTAAAAAAGTTTCATCTTTTCAATTTTCTCCTTAGACATTTTAGTTTCCTGAATTAAAAGAATGTCAGGTTTGTGATCTCTAACAAAGTTGTGAAGAACATCATGCTTGTGGGGGCTATTGAGTCCCCTAATATTCCAGGACATAATCTTCATTATATACCAGGGGAGTTAAGACATTCCAGGATGGTTTTCTGAGATCCATCCGCCATATCCTGAAAGCTATTCAACTCTCTTTTCTTTTTCGAAGACTTTTTACCTCTTGAATTATTTACTGCTCCTCAATCTGCCTTACCTCTTGATCTGGTAGAAATACCACTTGGGGTCTTCCCTTGTTTGATTTTTTCAGACTTCTTCTTTGACGTGTTCTCCTCTTTATTAGTCTCATCTTGACTATCCGTCTCTCTACTGGATTCCCAATCCTTTTCATTTGGTAATCTTTGTTCCTAGGGTAAGGTGTCCATAATACCATTCTCTTGACAAAACAAGACATTGCTCGATAGGTTAGCTGAGTAATCCTGTTTTTCTAGGGATTCAAAAACCCTAACAGTGGAGTTGGGATCCTTCAGGTGCTCCACACCCATAGGGGGAAGAATATTAGAAGACGGGGAGAGAAGAGGGATTTTCAGAACCAAGGTTAGGCCCTCACTAGGGATATCCTCCAAACCTGGGATCTCTTTGTTTCTATCAGAAGGGGTTATCATTTGGGATAAGGAAGGAGAAAGGATCTGATATCCTTCTTCAGCTAAGGTACCCTCATTAGAAACTCTTTCCTTTGAAGGAGACTTTGAGTTATGAAGATCATTAGGGATCTCACCTTTATTCTCCAAGACCACTTCGATCTCTGAGGAGCCTTTCTGATTATTAGCTTCTATGTTTTCCAAGTCTTGCTCTTTATTTTCCCTCCTTTCTTCCCCTGAGTCATTCTTTTTTTTTTTTTCCATTCTTTTTCCAAGTTCTCTTGGATTTTTTTTCTCTACAGTAGCATTTAAAGGGCATTTTTTTGCCCAATGACCAAATTTCCTACACTTGAAGCAGGCGAACGAGATGGTTTCAAACTCTATGTTCTGTTCCCAAGAAACCAGTTTAGATTGTATCTCTATCGACGATGGTAAGTCTACTTCCTGTGGAACGCCCACACATATCCTCGCAAAAACCAATCTCTTTCTAGTAGCTGTCATTGTGTTGATTGAAAGGAGCTCACCAAAGGAGCTCACAATACCAAGGAAGATGTCTTCACTCTAGTATTCCAGGGGTAGGCTTGGAAGTCTAACCCAGACTGGGACGTTCTCAAAGATGGAATCCAATAGATCCAAGTGGGAGGACCACTTCTTTAGAGCCAAGGAAGATTTCCCTATCACCCAGGGACCTCCACCTCTTGCAGTCATGATATCCTCTTTGCAAGTAAATTCAAAAGAAAAGAAACCCTTTGGAAGAGCAACAACTGAGACTTTCCCACTGGTTCTCCATTTATTTTTAACAAACTCCCTGACCACTTCAATATTTGGTCTAGGGCCCATAAATTTTCCAGCCAGAGTTCATTCCATTAGGGCTATATTATGGTCTATAATCATATCTGGAATGGAAATAGCAAACTTACCTCTAGCAGGGGATGAGATATTTTGCACTGGAGGGTAGGAAGACTTTGCATTAGGTTTTATCCTGAATAATGAGGTCCAGGTT
The DNA here is from genome assembly GCA_007115665.2 of Sequoiadendron giganteum. Taxonomy (NCBI): domain Eukaryota; kingdom Viridiplantae; phylum Streptophyta; class Pinopsida; order Cupressales; family Cupressaceae; genus Sequoiadendron; species Sequoiadendron giganteum. Next base: position 696,817,426 of record CM021101.1, read on the forward strand.
TTGTAATTGCCTCCAAGACCACCTGTGGTCCCCACTCCCCCTCTATCTTTCTCATTTTTACCGATGGAAGAAGAAGCAGGGATAATTGTAGGATTTTCCTTTCCCTCAGGATCCACCTATATTTTGTCTCCGGAGTCCACATCATCCTGGTCATCCTTACCTTGCTTCTGACTCGAATCCAGCTCTTGATTCGACTGTCGATTTTTTCATCTTGCTCCGCTTCCGGTTCTGATTCCATTGCTTTGAATTTCGAACTCCTTTTTCTCCCACCCAAGAGAAAACATTATGTCACACAAATATATGTTAATTTGGTTTATAGACGAGGGGAGAATTTTGAATAGCAATTTAAACATTTGAATCACTCTAAATTGAACTAGGTTAATCATAAGTCATTTGAAAATGAACCTTACAAATAAATCATATTTTTTAACTAAAAAATAAATATATAAAAATACTTATAAATGGAAGTACAAAAAAGAAGAATAAATTTTAATTATATAAAAAATAAATATAGATAAAAGAAAATAAAAATAAAAATAAATAAAATAAACTATGAATTAAATTGGAGAAACATTATATTAAATAAAAAATTATATAAATGCAAATTTAAAGATTAAAATATTTAAATAAAACTTATCTATTTTTAATTTTAAAAATTATAAGCACTCAATTTTTTTAATTTAGTAAATAATTGATTTAAAATTTTAAGCATGATTAATTTAACAAGTGTGATTAAACAATATCATTAATTCACATAATTTTAAAGTTCTGAATTCCCTTACATTTTTATACTCATTTTCATAGTTTTTAAATTAATGTGGTTTTCAATAAATGAAATCTTATCCAGTGATTACAACTACATTTTAATATCATGCAAAATAAAGTTTTATAGTCAACGAGCCAAGGGCCCATATTCTTCTGGTTAGAATGTTATGTTGATGGCATGTTTCTTCATTATTTTATCAAGGTTTAAGTTGTATTTTTTTTTGTAATTGAGTTTGGTGATTTTGACAATTATTTCTTAGTAATTTTGATAAGTTTCATCTTCTATTTATAACAATTTAATCAAAGGACAATGGATGATTTTGATGAACTGACTTGATAATTTAATTAAATGACAACTTCATATTTAAATTTATATTCACCACTCATAATTTTGAAGAATTTGATCTTTTACTTATAAGAATATAACTAAACCACAAATATATACTCTCTCACAATATTATAATTTCTTATATAAAAAAATACACAAAGATTTTTCATATAAAAATAATAAAAATTTGATACAACCATGGTATTCTCCTGTGACAACATGAATAATTTTTCAATCTGAATATATTATAAACTTGAATGTGTAACTGATTGTGACTATTAAACATCAACTTTCAATCGCACAAGACACAATTAATATAATATTCTCTATAATATCTCATTCGTTCATTTTTTTTTGTATTCATCAAAGCTGAAATAACAAAAATACAACAGTTCAACAAAGAACTATACAGAAAAAAAACAGACGTTACATAAATCAGTTCAATGATAAAACTGTTTGACACAAAAAAAACCGTATTACAAATAACAAAAAAACAAATGACTATCATTTTTCAGCTGAAAAATAAGACTATACAAAATGCAAAGCATAGAAAACACTTGGAAACGATTAAAGCTCTTATTCTTTCATTCTGTCTACGTCTTTCATAGAACTGTTGGGACAACAATCCATTTGGGAAACATGACAAAATTATATCTAAAATGGGTTTCGAAATCCAACGCCATATCTTGAAAAAATGGAAGGGAAAATCCCAAGTAAAGATGCATTAATATCTTATCAGTCTGAACCAGATTGTTTTTCGATAGTAACGACCGCTGCGAAGAATTCATTAGAAAGTAGTTGAAGATCTGACAATAGAATAAATATTGTGCCCTAAAAAAGTTACAATATTATATTTTAAATGTTGAGTTGTCAGCTCGAGTATTTATAGTATTTATGCTCTCATCAGAATATACGTGCCTGTGAAAATGTTTCCTATGCGAAGTTCTGAAATAAAAGATAGCACATCAGATTTTGTTTCCCGATTCTTCTAATTTACAATCATATGCTTTTAGATCCTTGGCATTTGTTACGAAATCATTTGTTATTTCTGTTCTATTTGCCTCAATATGTATTCTTACTATGTTGTCAAATTAAGTAAAATTCAACTATAAAAGTAGTTAGTTGGCGATTTTATACTGTTATAAATTGGAACATTTTGCATGTCTTTTTATTCATGTATTTTTGTAACATCAAATTCATATATGGATCTCTTCTCTTTGGTTTAGATCTGAAAGTAAGTTTTCATAAAAGTTTAATAATTTAGTTTGTTGTTTTTTATCCTTCAAATTATAAGACTACCATGATCATTAATATTTATATATAAGAAAATTATTGAAATTTTAAATTCAATAATTAAAATCATATAAATTTTTTACTCCATCAAAATTTAATTAACATTTTTTATATTACATTTTATTTTTATATCATATTATTCTTTTATATCACTATGATTGAATTATATTTACCATCAATTTGCTTTTTATATATATTGTAATTGAAATATATATTCGCAAGTCATATTTACAATCATCACCTTCTCTATGGTTGTTAATTAGGGGAGGGCCTACAAAGGTTCAATGAAAGACAAATATGGTCCAATCCATTGGCATCTTGTTTATTTTGATCTAGACCAAACTAGGTAGAAGGGTTCAATGAAATACAACCTAATCTGGAGGTCTAAATGGTTCTTAGACAACATTGTACACCAAAAAGTAGAAACAACAATGTCTTGTCTAAACTTTAAAAATTAGTCTTTGAAATGATAGATAATCATACCAAGAAAGAACTTAAACTATTACAAAAAAAACAAAAAATTGCATAAGATTAATTTATACCATGAAATAGATTATAATCTAATTATTTATTTCCTCTAATGTCTCTAGTTTTCCCTATTTTCCCCAATCTCTCCCTTTTCTCTAGATGGTTAGATTCTCCCTTTATTACACCCCTTCTCTACTAATTTTCCTATTTTGCCAATATATCTCTTCTACCATGATTTAGGGCATATTTTCTTCACAAATGAAATATAATATTTGGCTATAGAGATAGCCAACCAATATCAAGTAGCTTCAATGAAAGCCTAAAATATATCTAAAATCATAGACTAATTATATTTTAAATAAAAGGATGTAAATACACAAATAAGATTATCACATAAGATCAAATGAGTTGGATATGTATATGATACTAGAAGAGTATATGAGGTGGGTATATTCATGAAATGCCACCAAAATATGTAAATGTATAATTAATTTGGGATAAAGGATATATACATTCATGTATATTGTACAACTCCATTAAACAAAGAAACTTGTGCAAATGAAACTTACATAAACAAGATTATCCTAACCTAGGTGTCAATATGCAATAAAACAGTTAACTAAATGCATATAAATGAATATGCAACAACATTAGCCATAAACGTAGGTTAAGTGAGTAAGAAAGATAGACAGGTTAGTCTTGGAAAATATGTGAGACATGTTATGTACCCATATAGAAAAAATGCTCCTCAAAAGATGAAAAGGAGAAAAGTTGTCGCAAAGATAAGAAAAAAAATGGCCATGAAAGTAATGCAAACTATGATTTTTTTGTGTGGTATTTGATTTATATGTTCTATGTTGTATGAAGTTTTAACTATGTATTGTGAGATACATATATTATAATTTATTGTAATATATTATAATATATTGTATTGAACTTTCTAATCAGTCCCTATTGTACCATCAAGGTGTTATGACTATAAAATCAAATTACTTTTTTTTGATATTTTGTATTATCATAATTAATCTATCTTCAATGAGGTTTTGTATTGTCATTTGAATTTTCAACTTTGTATTATAGCATGCAAATGTTGTTCCTTTATGTTTTATGTTTAGAATATTATGTTGGGATTCTCACTTCTCATTTTTGGAAAAACAATCTTCCTCTCCCGGTCTCCTTTGCATTCCCTCTACTCCTCTTTGAAAGGAATAGATGCAAATTAATTAGATCTTGGATTAGCAATTTTTGCAAGTGGATTTGGGTGAACCCACAAAAGTGGTTTACAATTGGAGTGAGGAAGGAAAACTTCCAAAAAAGACCCCATTCAAAAAAAAATCATTTTGGGGGTTCAAATGAACTCTAGGTTCGAGCGAACCCCTAAAATGTGGGAACCCACATTTTCCCATTGTGGAAAGGGGGTTTGCTCAAACCCCTTAGGTTCGCTTGAACCCCCGTTTTCCCACCTTCCCATCCTCTGACACAAAAAAAATCTGGATTTTATCCCTTTGAAGCTTGAGTTGAGGATGAAAATGGAGGAGATTTCACAAACCCAACTAGAAGATGGTAGTCCTTAGAATGAGCTATCCAACGAATATAATTTTAATATGTTTTGGTTTTATTATGTATTTATTTTTTTAGTTTTATTAAACATAGGTTTTTCACCGAAAATCAAGCTCTTTATTTTGCATGTGGACAAATAGCAGATTATCAAAAAAAAATTGAAAAATATGTTAAGGCTGGGTATTGATGTCCTTGATCCATTAAAAAAAAATGAATTTCGATACATATAGAAAAATTTATGTTGTATACAGTCCGCCTATGTCTGAATTGCAATTGGTTTGACTTTGGAACTTGATTAAGGAAAAAATATTTAATAAAACACCATGAAACCAAATGAATTGGTTAGATATCGTAGTTTAAAAACTAAATTCAAAAAAATTATAATTTTATCCTTCATGCAAAAAAAGTTATGTTGTATACGATGAGCATCACTCCTTAAAAATGTTGTTTTAAAAAAAAGTTAGTTTTCAAAAGAGATGGAAAAAAAAGTGCAATATGATTCCAAAATTTTTGAAAAAAAATAATATTTAGAATCTATAGAAAAAATGTTACAAATCACTAATTTGCATCACCTCCAAATTCTTTGTGGTTTAGTCGCTATAGGAGCCCGAAAGTGAAGATTTAGTTAAAAAAAATAGTTCAATGTTCAGTTTGCCCAAAAAATGTAAACCACTATTGTGGGATCACCCATTTCTTAAGGATTGGATTGTTGGTTGGGTAATTTAAGAGTTATTAAATATCCATTTCTTTCAAGTTAAATCAGAAAGGTAGTTTTTTTTAAATTATGCATTGAAGTGGATTATTTTTTTATTTATATTCCCACATTACCTAGAGGTGAATTGCTCCTCCTCATAGGAATGGATTAGGGATAACTTTAACAACCCCCCCCCTGGAGAAGGTGTAAAAACTTGGTGAATCTTGTATTCTTCTCGAAAAAAATATTAATTTTATTGGTGATTTTTTTTTCAAGGAAAAAAAATCTCAATTGGAAAATATTTTGTAATCGCTAGAAGTTTGTGGAAAATCCTGACAAATTATAATTTTTTGAAAACCAAAAAGATATTTTCATTGGCGAATTAAACCTATTTTCAAACCAATAAAATATTTTTATGGGCGAACTAAACCTGTTTAAAAAAAAAAACAAAATATTTTTGTTAGCAATTAAAAACTGTTTTCAAACCAAAAAAAAAATTTCATTGGTGAATTAACCTGTTTTCAAACCAATAAAAAAAATTCATTGGCGAATTAAACATAGTTTCAAACCAATAAAAAAATGCATTGCTAAAATAAACTAGTATGCCTATAAAAATCATAGCATGGGTGGAAAAAATGTCAAATGCTATATATTGTTCTATTTTGGGACAAATTATCCACACATCCAAATTCCTTCATTAAGTGTCTAGAATGGGGAAAAGTGTCAATATATTATTATAAGTTCTTATCATAAGTGTCATGTGAGCCACTAAGTGAAGTACTATGTCTAAAGCCAGATGTTAGTACAAATTAATATAACTGATGACCATTTGATGAATGTTCGATGGACGACTTTAGTTTCATTTTGGAATAAAATGTCTTAAGCACTAGACTTGTGAGTTCAAACCTTTAGAATAACCCTATAACCGTTAGATTTCCAAATATCAATGGTTGACATTTTATTACTTATTAAATCACTTAAATTCGTTACTCAATTTTTGTGAAATAATATTGTCACATCAAATTAGAAAATTAATTTAACCATTCAATTAATTTGTGATGGATTATTATAGTTGAATTCCTGAAGAGAATGTTTGAAGCACTAGACTTGTGAATTCAAACCTCTAGAATAATGCTAGAACTGTTAGATTTGAAAATAACAATGGTTGGTGTTTTATTATTTATTAAATCACTTAAAGTCATGGCTCAATTTTTGTGAAATAATATTGTCATATCAAATTAGAAAATTAATATAACCATTCGATGAAAATGTTTGATGGATGGTTGTATTTGCATTCTAGAAGGAAATGTCTGAAGCACTAGAATTGTTAATTCAAACCTCTTGAATAATGCTAGAACCATTAGATTTGAAAATATCAATGGTTGACGTTTTATTATTTATTAAATCGCTTAAAGTCATGACTCAATTTTTTTGAAACAATATTGTCACATCAAGTGGTGAATTAATTGTTCAAGTGTTGAGTCTTGATGTCTTTGTTCTATATATACCTATCCAGCTTGATGTTCTTCATATCATTTATAATATATTTGGATTTGCTTTCTTTCTTCTCGATTCACAATTTTACTATGATATTATGGAGTCTTCATGGTGTGTCATGCTATCCAAATGTTTTTGCGAGGAAAAAAGAAACGATGCATACGATAGACAAAATCTCGGTTGGTTTTGACTATTCCTTATGTGCAAGTTGACAAGGGTACAAGAATAATTGTGGGTAGGGAATGGCTTCAGAACAACCCCCATGATCTATTTTATGAGGTAGCTTCTACTTTCTTGTCCAATTGCATGGACATTTTGTTATATAAAAATTTGGTGAAGACACTAGCAATATGTTATTTGAAGCATTTCATTTACTCTCTTTTTCTTTGATGGAGTTAGCACTTGAGCATTAAATTCTGAATTTGGGTTACCGACTATTGGTGGAATCTTTCCCAAAGTTGAGCTCGTTGCTTCTACAGTGCAAGTTCTTGCCCTAGTTGTTATGAAGTGTGGTCTAGTGTGTGATATGAAAAATGAATTATTATAAAGTCTGGAGTTTTGGAGGAATTATTTGGGTGATTCCCTTTTCTTCTCTGCTCTTACTTTGTTCAATTTGATTCACCTCCAACTCAAACACTGGGTTCAGAGTCTCTACTATTGTTACAAAAAAAATTAGTAATGCATTGTGTCTATATTTTATTATACTATAACTCTTGTAATATATATTTTATGACTGGTTTTTGGCATGGTTAGTGGATTTTTGGCCAGGCTTGCTATGTACTTCAGTCTTTAGCTACTTAAATTAAAATAATTTTTGTGGTTCCTGATGCAAGAATGGAAAGAGGAATGAAAGTGTTGTCATTGATGTCAATCAGTTAGTTGGTTATCTACTAGTTGTTGTTGAATGTATATGTTGAGGATATTGAGAAAACTATATATAAAGAAAGTTGTAGGTTGTCAGTTTCTAGTTCAATACTTGTGAACTATGTTTTCTATATTTTGGCTGAGGTCTAGAAGAATTGTTGTTGGTCCATATTTCTCTTTATGGTTTGAGAGTTGTGTAACCTGGTTCTATTGAAGATGGTTTTCGTATTTTTAAGCATTGAGCTTAATTGATCTATGTGTTTTACACCTGTTTGGCCAACTGTGTGTCAATCACTACATTCGAAGTTGATGAACTGTGTTGGATCTATTATGGGTCCTGATGAAGCATGTGTTTGGGTCACCCTCATTCTAATTCCACCCTAGGATGTTTAGTGCTGACCTAATTTGAATTTGGAGTTGGATGGCTGACTTGGTATCTTTTCAAAGCTGGAGATGGTATGAATACATAATGTACTAGCAATGAAAAGTGTACATAAGAAAAGGAGGATAAGTGAAAGAGAATATGTGACTTTGATGCTATTATAAAAGTGTGTGAGTTATGTGTGTGGTTGATCAGTGTGAAGCTTAACACTGAGTTTCTGGATGTAGTGAGCAGAAGGCGAACTCTATCATTCATGCAAGTGGATCAGTGATTATGGTGGAATACTTTGTTGCATTGGGATTGGTTTCTCTTTGTAACAATTCTTATTTTTCTTATTTGTATGGTTGTGGCAATGAGCCATCTGAGTTGTAGCCCTATGGACAATGAGTCTAGATAGTGAGTTATTATTCCAGGTAGTTAGCCTTATTCCAGGTAGTGAACCTTTTTGTAATAATTTTTGATATTCACTATAGTTTGAGTTAATCCTCACTACTTTTTTTTCCTCATTGGGTTTTCCATGTAAATCTATTATTATTGTGTTTGTGCATTGGCATTTGATGGTTAATCACTTAGTCAGTTTATGTGTTAGTTTCAACAATTGAATTTAAGGCTTAAATCTATGACAAATGATTCACCCCCCTCTCAGTTGTCCTATAGAACAATTGGTATCAGATCTTGGTTCCTTGGTGAAGATTTTAACCACTTGGGGAAGGTCTGGGATGACTAGCAAAATGATCTATGATTATCCAAGGTTTGATGGAACTAATTATAGTATCTGGAAAGTATTGATGGAAGAATATCTGGAGTATTGTAGATATGATGTAGAGAAATCCTATAAGAAACCCTACACTCCTCTTGCTAATGGTCCAAATACACATGAAGAAATCAGAGCACATGAAGCGAATAATAAGAAAAATTTCATCTTGAAGAATAGTCTGGTACATTCCAAGTTGATTAAGGTGCATAATTTTAAGACAACTAGGGATGTTTGGGATGCTTTAGAAAGAGCACACGATGGTGATGAGAGGGTAAAAGAGGCAAAATTACAAAATCTGGAAACACAGTTTGATCTTTTACACATGTTCAAAGATGAGAATGTTAAAGCCTTTGTACAGAGATTGGATGAGGATGTGGCTGGAATGGGATCCATTGCCGCTACTATAGATGAAACTAGAATTGTAAATAAGATTCTGATAAGTCTTCTTGATGCTTACAATGAAAATGTGATTGATATTGAGTAGACTATAGAATACAAGACTTGTATTGAGGATTTGTTGCTAGGATTTTTGACATCTTATGAGATGAGGAAGTAGAATCTAAAAAGTGGAGGTAAAGTAGAGACTACTTTTAAATCTACAAAAACTAAAGATCTAGATGAAGAAAACTTTGATGAAATCGAGGCTAACTTTGTAAGAAGAATGAGAAAAGACTCTAGTAAGTATGAAGGTAAATTTCCCTTTAAGTGTTTTAGTTGTGGAGAAATTGGTCACTATGCTGAAAAATTCTTGGAAAGAGCTAAAAGGAATAAACAAAGATATGAAGAAAATAAAAAAGGAAAGAAGATTAACAGAGCTTACTATGTTAATGAGAATGCTAGTATTTTAGATGAAGATTCAGAATATGAAGATCCAAATGACAATGAATTCTTGTTCTTGGTGATTAAGGATGAACCTACTTCTATTAAATAAGAAAGATAGTCAAGTGAAAGAGAAAGAGAAAGAGAAAGAGAAAGGTATAGTTATCTTTTCCCTACATGCTAAACAAGAAAATAATTTTTGGGTAGTTAATAGTGGTTGCTCACATCACATGACTGGTGACAAGAGTAAGTTTGTGAAACTTGAGAAATATGATGAAGGTTTGGTTATGTTTGGAGATGATACTAGTGCTAAAATTTGTGGGATAGGTTCAGTAATTTTTTATGGCAAGCATCATACTAATGATATTTACTATGTTAGGGTTTTAAGGCATAATTTGTTGAGAGTTGGTTAGATGTGAAAAAAAGGATATGATCTTGTGTTTAAGGATGAGAAATGTGAGATCCAAAGAGGTTTTGGAACATTGATTTCTATAGGAAAGAAATCTGAAGGGAAAATTTATCAACTTAAAGGTGCTGATGGATGATGTTTTATGACTCAAATAACTGATAGTTGGCTATGGAGTAAGAGAATGTGCCACATGAGTTTTGATAACTTGGCAAGAATCAGTTATGTTCAGGCCATGAGAGATCTACAAAGAATTACAAAGCCTGTAAATTCTATCTGTAGGAATTGCTAGATTTGGAAGCAAACAAGAATTCATTACAAATCAAGAGAACTATCTACTACTAGATTATTGGATTTGGTTGATATAGACCTTTGTGGTCTTATGAGAGTGTGAAGTCTACTTGGTGAAAGGTAATTTATTCTTTTAATTGATGATTATTCTAGATATACATGGGTTACATTTCTAAGAGAGAAATCAGATGCATTAGATATATTCAAGGCATTCAAGGCTATGGTTGAAAATGAAGTGAATTTGAAGATTAAATGCTTGAGATTTGAAAAAGGTGGAGAATTCATCTCCTATGAGTTCAATATGTTTTGTGAAGTGCATGGTATAAATAGACAACTATCTGCTTCGAGAACTCCTCAGCAAAATGGAGTTGTTGAAAGGAAAAATAGAATAGTTCAAGCAGCTGCTAGATCAATGATCACTGAAGTTGGATTACTAGAAGTTTACTAGAAAGAAGCTATTCACACTGTTGTATATGTATTCAATCAAGTTCAGGTGAGAGAAAATAGTACAAAGACTCCCTATGAGCTATGGCATAGAAGAATCCCTACAGTCAAATATTTCAAGGTATTCAGAAGAAAATGGTATATTAGAAGAGATCAAACTTTAACTAAGTTTGATGCAAGAAGTGATGTAGGAATATTTCTTGGATACTCTACTAAAATCAAGGCATAAAGATGTTTCAACAAAAGATTGAGGAAATTGTAGAAAGCATGAATGTGAAGGTTGATGAAACAGTAAATAATTCTATTTTTATTGACAAGTATATGCATAATGAACATGACTGTGCAAGAATAGAGAAAGTTGTGGAAGAAAAAGATAAATATCAGAAATAAAACTAGAATGAAAGTGAAGAAGATGCTCTGGTGATGTCCCCTAGGACACCAAAATATGTACAGAGGAATCATTCAGAAAATCAGATTATTGGAGACAAGACAAAAGGTGTGTTAACTAGAAGAAAAGTTGTTGTTGAAGTAAATTTGTGCTTATTCTCTAAGACTAAGCTGAATTTAGTAAGTGAAGCCTGTAAGGATGAACATTGGAAGGAAGCAATAAAAGAACAACTTTTGTAGATAAAGAAGAATCAAACTTGGGAATTGGTCCCAAGACTAACAAACAAAAATATCATTGGATCAAAATGGGTATTCAAAAACAAGCTGAATGAGAATGGGAAAGTTGTCAGAAAAAAAGCAAGGCTTGTGTGCAAAGGCTACCCATAAGTAGAAGGTATAGATTTTTAGGATTCTTTTTCCCAAGTAGCAAGAATGGAAGTTATAAGAATGTTCTTGGCATTGGCTGCTTATAAAGATTTCAAAGTTTGTCAGATGGATGTCAGGTCAACATTCTTGAATGGTGAACTATAAGAAGAGGTCTACATGGAACAACCAATAGGATTTTAGTTAACAGATCAACAGGATATGGTGTGTAGATTGAAGAAAGCTCCTAGAGCCTAGTATGTAAGTCTAGATAAGTACTTGAGAGAGCAAGGATTTAACAAAGGTATGACAAACAATAATTTATATTTCAAGACTGAAAATGATGAAATTATGATTGTTGTTGTATATTTTCATGACATTATCTTTGGAGGGAGTGAAAAGATGTGCAAGATGTTTGCGGAAGAAATGCAGAAATAATTTGAAATGTCTATGTTTGGCGAGATGAATTTCTTTCTTGGGCTATAGATTAATCAATCAGAGGAAGAAATTTTAATTTCACAATCTAAGTATGTGAAAGAGATGTTGAAAATATCTGGAATGGATGGTTCCAAACTGGTAAGTACTCCTATGGTGATTAGATGTAAGCTGGGTAAAGATGATGATTCACCTAAGACTGATGAATACAAGTATAGATCTATGATTGGTGGACTATTTTATTTGACTGCTACTAGACTAGATATTAAGCATGTGGTTTGTCGTGTGGCTATATTTCAAGAAGATCCAAAGGAAACCCATGTTACTGCATTTAAAAGGATATTAGATATTTGAATCACACTCTAGATTATGGATTATGTTATCCCAAGGATACTGTCTTTACACTTAGTGCTTATACATATGTAGATTGGGTTGAAAGTATAGACGACAGAAAGAGTACTAGTGGTGGTGCTTTCTTTCTTAGATGTAGATTGGTGACATGGTTGAGTAAGGAGCAAGATTCAGTCTCTTTGTATACTACTAAAGCTAAGTATATTGTTGTTGAATCTTGTTGTACAAAAGTGTTATGGATGAAACAAACATTGAAAGATATCATAGTGTTCTATGATGATCCGATTTCTATCTTTTATGATAATAAAATTGCAATTAACATTTTGAAAAATCTTGTAATGCACTCAAGAATGAAGCATATATCTATTAGGTATCATTTCTTGAGAGAGAAGGTCATCAAGAATGAATTCAAGCTCGAGTATGTTTCAACAAAAGATCGGATTGTAAATATATTTATAAAGGATCTTTCTAAAGATACTTTTGAGTATCTCCGGGATAAGCTAGGGGTTATTTCCCCTCCATTTTCAAACTAAGATGCATTTGGAGATGCATCAGTCTTGTGAATTCATGGTTCTATCTTTTTGGACCGATGATTTTGGTGGCTACCTCTCAGGGGGAGCAAACAATTTTCAAAGTGTTGTCATTATGAGTATTCTACTTTCATGTCAAATGAAGCTTCAATGAACATATATTTTTTTCCTTCGCCATTGATGTCAAAGGGGGAGAGAAAGAGAATGTAAAAAAGAGAGAGAAAGTAGGTGATGAGGAACATGATCTTCTAAGGGGGAGAAGCAAATAAAAATCTTGAGAAGTACTTTTAGAGTTGGGGGTTTCCTTGATGGTTTTTCACATCATGTGTTGCCATCAATGAAAAAGGGGAGATTGTTGCAAGAATGGAAAGAGGAATGAAAGTGTTGTCATTGATGTCAACCGGTTAGCTAGTTATCTACTAGTTGTTGTTGACTATATATGTTGAGGATATTGATAAAATTGTATATAAAGAAAGTTACAGGTTGTTAGTTGTTGGTCTAGTACTCGTGAACTATGTTTTCTATGTTCTGGGTGAGGTTCGAAAGAATTGTTGTTGGTCTGTATTTCTCTTTATGGTTCAAGAGTTTTGTTTCTTTAGTTCTATTGAAGATGGTTTCAACATTTGGAAGCATCAATCTTAATTGATCTATGTGTTTTACACTGGTTTGGTTGATTGTGTGTCAAGCACTATATTCAAAGTTTATGAAGCATTTTGGATAGATATTATGCGTCTTGGTGAAGCATTTGTTTGGGTTGCCCTCATTATAATTCCACCCTAGGATGTTTGGCACTGACCTAATTTGAATTTGAATTTGGATGGTCGACTTTGTATCTTTTCAAAGTTGGAGATGGTATAAATATAGAATTCACTAGCAATGAAAAGTGTACATAAGAAAAGAAGGAAGATAAGTGAAAGAGTAGATGCAAATTTGATGCTATTTTGAAAGTGTGTGAGTTATGTGTGTGGTTGATCAGTGTGAAGCTTAACACTAAGTTTCTGGATGTAGTGAGAAAAAGGCGAACTCTATCATTCATGCAAGTGGATCAGTGATTGTGGTGGAATCCTTTGTTGCATTGGGATTGTTGTCTCTTTGTAACAAGTCTTCTTTGTATCTCTGTGGTAGTGTGCCATCTGAGTTTTAGCCCTATGGATAGTGAGTCTAGATAGTGAGTCCTTATTTGAGGGAATGAGCCTTATTCCAAGAAGTGGGCCTTATTCCAGGTAGTGAGCCTTTTTGTAATCGGTTTTGATATTCTCTATAGTGCAAGTTAATCCTCACCTTGATTTTTCCATCATTGGGTTTTCCACGTAAATTTGGTGCTATTGTGTTTGTGGTGCTAGCATTTAATGGTTAACCAATTAATTAGTTTATGTGTTAGTTCTGTTAATTGAATTTAAGGTTTAAATATGTGACAATTTATTCACCCCCCCTCTCAGTTGTCCTATCCAATAGATCGATTCTTGTAAATCCTTTTTTCTCCGTTCAATATGAAAATGTGGTTTTATAGTGGCATGGTGTGATGGTCAAGTTTTTGTGTTGTTATTCTTTCTAGCAAGGTTCAAACCCCATTAGGGTGTAATTTTTGAGGATTTATATCGAGGATGAGGTCCCCTATTTGTTACCTCACCAATTCATATCTCTAGTTCAAAAGTGTTTACCCCTCTATACAAGATAATGATTAAGCTACAACAAGCCATTTAATTCTATATATGTTCAATGCTTCAAAGTACTCTACCTACCATTTAATACTCAATATTTTTATCGATTTTTGCATATCCACTAGATTTTATTTCATTGAAGAGAATGATGTTGTGGAACTGGAAATTAGTGTCATATGTACCTAGGAAATATTTAAAAGATTCAAAATTAAGTTCCTCTTCTAATCTGAAGTGAGAAAAAAAAATTATTTGATAACTTGATACTGAAAATGGTAGAAAGTATGGAACGTATTTTCTTTTTATTGATTTCTGCATATCCATCAAATTGTTTTTCTTTGAAGAAAATGTGGTTGTGTTACTATGGATTAATGCCATATGTGCATCTGAAGCAATTGATTGGATAACTTGATATTGAAAACTACATGACATAGTGTACATGATGATGTCATTAATCTAGTGATCAATTGAAATAATATTTGTAATGATTTTATATCATTTGGGTGTCATGATTGATAGCTTGTCAGCTTGAGGTACAATGTGCATGTAGCCAGATGTCAATCAAAATAAATATTGTTGGTTACTTGGTTAGCACAAAAAAGAGAAATTATATGTCACACTACTCAAGAGTAAATAGGGATAAGGATATTGAGTTGAGAGCTCATAAATGGCCAATAAATAGGTATTAGGGATAGTGAGCACAACTAAAATCTTTTGTAGAAGGCTTTACTATTGAGTGCAATGTTCTGAATTTTGATAAGGGTTATCATTTTCCAGGGTTACTAAGGAATAAGATGATGTGGTATTATTAGGGATACTCTAAATTCTCTTGCCTCTAGATATGTAGTTACAAAGTAAAAGACTAATTTCCTTCAAGTTGAGAAAGGGTAGAATTGGAAAGAAGTTGATCTAGTTTACTTGGCTTCTAGGACAAGTTTTGAACCAGGATAAGGAGATTTGAAGGAGATAAGTTCTTTCACAAAGAGTATGCCCACATAGGTATTTTAATCTTGTTTGCATTCAAATTTTGTGATTTCTCATACTCCATTTTGACATAGTTCCTCAAAGAGGGACTATGGACTTTTAGATTCATTCTACACAATATTAGTGCCTTTGAGCTACCCGAAGAAGGTGGGAGAAGATTTAGTGCCCCTTATCTTCTACATAATTCTAATTGCTAACCAAGATAGGTTCATTTTCTATATTCACAACTCCCATTTCCCCAACATGGTAGGAAAGCCCTATAGATGAACTCAAAGTCATTTTTTTTGTTATATGGTCTAGATCCCATAGCCACCACTACTAGCTTGGAATTGAAATTGTGTCATTTTGGGTTGCTCTAGTGCATCAGATTGAGCATATTATGCAATATATTTTGTATAAAATGTTTTAACTATTAGATCACACTTCACCATAGTGGGATACAGAACTATGGTAAAAATTTATTTATAAATGCAAAACCATATTTGAGATCCCAAGATCTAAACTATGGTCGGCAAGCCCTGTGGTTTGAGAATATGGTTTGTATCCCATTGTCACCACTACCAACTTGGAATTAATTATGTCTGATGTAAAGTGACATGTATCATTTATAAAAAAACAAGAGCTTGCATGCTCTACTCAGCTTTCAAAAGCTATGTAATAATATAACATTGTAATTTATTTGTAATAAAATAAATTGTTGTGTTATTCTTCGTTATTAATTTACAGTAAAGAATTGTTTTGTGTGTTCAATGTCTATTCAAATTATACACATAACTAGAAATAGTATTAATATTTCTAGCAATAGCACTTGCACATAAAATTTAAAGGAGGTTCAATTATTACACTGATACAAAACTTTGTGTATGTTAATATATTACAAAGTAAGTGTTTATGCATGCATAGGATGCAAGTTGAAAGTTCTAGTTGCATGTGGATGGACTAAACAATTAATAATAAGTGCTAAATAAATTATAATGGAATGAAATAAACTTAGAAAATTCTAGAGTTTTCCTTCAAGAAATTAAGTATTATCTATTTGTGAAATATTTGCATTCATATTTAAAACATAAAGAAATACATTTAAAACATAAAGAAATACAAATGAAAAAAGAAATTTTCCATCAAATTGAAAAAAAATACTAAAAATTTAGAAAATAGAATGTTGTTATATCAATATTTATCTGGCTTTTATGTGATAAGTGAGATTTTGAAGGCTTTATCCTTTTACTTGATATTTTGGAGGATTTTACAATTAAATGGTTGTAGGTTTACCATTCAACAAGTGCTAAATAATGGAATGAAATAAACTTAGACAAATCTAGATCTCTCCTTCAAGAAATTAAGTATTACCTATTTATAAAATATTTGTATGCAGATTTAGAACATAAAGCAATACAAATGAAAAAAGAAAGTTGCCATCAAATTGAAAAAAAATACTAAAAATGGTTCAAATCAATACTTATCTAGCTTTTATGTGATAAGTGAGATTTTGTAGGCTTTATCCTTTTACCTAGTGCTCACTTAAGAAGAAGATTCTACATGTGCTTAATTAAATCGCTTAAGTGAGCCTACACTTTATGGTTTCACGAGTCCACGGATAGTTTTATAAAGGTTAAATTAATTGCCACGGGACCATGGAAAGGGGATAGGTGTCAATCATTGTCTTTCTTTTAAATGGATTTGCCAAGTTTGCATGATGATTCATGTAGATCTATATGTGACTCGTGAAACCACAAAGCAAACACATGGACTCATCTCAATGTCTCCATTGAGTTTTCTATTGAAGGAAAACCTCATGAGGATTGTGTATCCTAGTGCACTAAAGTTTAAAACAACTTTAAAACACGTGTTTATTGTTTATATCATAAATTAATTGACCATTCAATGAACATTTGATGGATGGATGTAGCTGCATTTTGAAATGAAATGCACAAAGTGCTAGGCTTGCGAACTTAAATATCCAAAATCACCCTATAACCGTTAGATTTATAAAGATCAATGGTTGAGAATTTATTTGAGATGGATCATTTGAATGATATTGATGGCACATCTCACTGAAAGTAATTAATTAATAGAAGGTACATCAATGTAGAAAAATAGTTCAATTAATTTATAATTGTCTATATACAAATGTAATGTTCTAATTGTGTAGTTTGGAGGTAACACATTGACATTTCATTCACTTTAATCTTTTAAAAAAAAGAGAACTTTCTACTACTAAGTGATTTTATTTTTAAGTGAGTGGGTCAACACGCAGGGAGATTTTAGATTGCTTAGTGTAGTGCATTAGGGATATTTCGGGTTCTAGCAAAGCTATTCCATGCATGTCAGTATTAATCTTTTCAGGACTCAAAATCTAGGTATGTGAAAGATAGAATTCCTACATTTCATAATTTCTAAAAATCTTATTTTTTCAAACTTTGGGTTTAGGGTTGAGAACTTGAGATACTTAAGAAAAATTAAAGAGGAATTAAGAGGGAATTCACATTGTACAAGCATGTATACCACCACTAGAAAACTAGACAAAGTTGGTGGGAAAGGCAAAACAAAATCGGATAGAAAAATAGATTATTCTGGAGTGCTTAAAACCCCAAGTTTCACTAATGAATTACATGGCATTTATGATCTTGAAATCTATGGTAGTCTTACCTCGGAACTTAGATTTCAATGTGAGAATAAGGATGCAAACCAAATGCCAATTAATAGTATATGTGCACTATGGGTAAGTGAATTAAGACATGTGATTTTACATGAGGTTTTCTTGTGCCCATAATTTCTCATGGTTTGTGCCCAAAATTATGATGATACCAAAATAGTAATTCTGAATAAATATAGCAAAGAATAAATTTTATACATTTTTGTAGAAAAATTTGGAAATGTGATGGGTTTTACAATTGAAGAATTTGGAAACGTCCACATTGACCTAAAAAATCTTGCTAGTAATTATGTGGTAGATGAAAGGGCGAAAAATATTTTTAAAATAAAATAGTTCAGGATTTTCAAAGAAACTTATTGAAAAGTGTAGTTTACAAAAATGTATCCCTTTACATTTTCTCACTTGTTTGGGACCTCCTAATTAAAATGGACTTAATAATGCCTTAATTTAGTGCTGGTAAATGTACCTCTTTACATTTTCACACTCATTTGGTCCCTCTAAATTAAATTGTGCTTAATTAGGCCTTAATTATCCCTTTTATTCATTTAAAAGCCTAATAAATTATATTTTTTGAAGGGGAAACCTAGCAATAATTCATTCCTAAACATAACACTTTACATTGAGAAATGTGTGTTCCAATAATATGGACCTAAGACCCATTCGCCCAAGGGTGAATGGGTCCTCCCTAGACCCTTGGACCTAAATTTAAAATATGTTTTTGGTGGTATTTTAATATTTTCAAATTCATATTTCAATGTCATCTTGTGATATTGAAATTTTAGGAAATTAAGGATACATACCTATAAATACAAGGCTATTTCACTAAGTTTCACCTAGATTTACAAGAGAAAGTTTATGAGAATTTTATGAGCATTTTTGGAGAACTTCAAGAGTAGATATATCAGAGATTTATTGCAGCAATCAAGATATATCCATCATGTCAAAGTCTTCTTGCATCATACATATTTGTGGAGCTAACATTGTGATGTAGGTTTCAAGATTGAGTTCAAGCATTCAAAGCATTATGACAGTGTCAAGATCCACATCCAATTCAACCATTTCATGCAAGTTGCAGACCTCCTAAGATCTTCATTGTCAAGGTTTCATTCAAAGGGATTTTTGAGTGGTAATATATCTTTGTTCATTCTTCATTCCCTCTTTCAAATTCATTATTTCACTTCAAGGTTTGATTACCAAAACACGGTTTGACTAAGGAAAACCCCCATTCACCCAAAACCAAACATTTTTCTCTTTTGTGTGTGTGATTGCAGATTTATATTGAAGAAGGATTGAAGACCTTTTGAAGTGTAAGATTGAAAATTTGTTAAAGTTGCAAAATTTGTGAAATCACATAATCTAACCTACAGATCTGATTTCTGAATTTTTGACACTGAAACTTGGACAAATCAGAAGCTACCGATCTATGTTAGAGGCTCTCAAAAGTTGTACAAAAACCTTGAGCAAAGACCCATTCACCCATGGGTGAATGAGTCCCAGTCAACCTTCAAAACATGCCTCTTGGTGACTAGTAAACACATCCCTACCCTTCTTAGATCTGCATTTGGTTTTCTAGTTATGCAAATATTAATTTTAATATTGTTTTTTTAGGTATTAGATTGCATTTTAGATTTGATTTTCTATTTTTATTTTTTATCCCCAAAGTATTGTTTGAGCTTGACCCCTGTCCTGAGAGTATAAGGAAATCTGAAGATTCTCACATTCACTTGATTCACCTAAGGTTTGTTATTCAATTCTTTTTGGGGATCTCATTTCCTAATGAAATAAAGGAAAATAAGTTTATTTATTATCATTTTGGTGAACACCCCCCCGCCCCCCCCCTGCTCTCATTCCATATAAGCCATCTTTTTCATTGTTTTATTCAGGTGGACCTGACTTTTGAGCTTCATAACTCACTAATTTGGAGTCCATTTTCAACCCTAGATCTAGGTTTTGCATTCATTTGCATTACATTGCATTGATTTTCATCTCATTTAGGGTTCTTAACTTTATTAGTTTACATCTCATTTAGGGCTTTAGGTTTGCAATTTTTTCCATTCTTTAAAATCTAGAAATGTCAAAAATCTCAGTAATTTTTCATAGTTTTTACATAACATTGCATGATCAGTCATTTAAATCAGAAAATTGAATCAAAACTATATCTCAAATCAGGTCTTCTTGCTTGTCATTTAGCATTATTTTGCACTTGCATTTAGACCCCATTCTACAAAAATCTGAAACTATAACCTATTGTCTGATACTAGAGTTTGAAAACCTTAGAAATCATCTCAAAAACCTACAAATTAATTTTTAAAAACCATGAGGTGAGACCCATTCAACCATGGGCTATTGAGTCCCTAATCAGGGTATTTTTTGAATTTCTGAGCATTAAAAACATTGTTTCTACATTTTGTGTTTCTATATTCATTTTGTTGTTTTAGTTTCCATATTTTTTGCTATTTGAAATTGTTCATATTAAGCTTAATTTTTCAAATTCGGGGAATTGTTTGAATTCAAAATTGTATCTAAAACAAAGAATTTTTAAGGTTTTTTTGCATAGCATAATCAAAAAATTATCTTGTTTCAAATGTGAAAATTTGTAATCCCTTTGCATTTCAATTCATTCTTTCATAATGGACATGTGCAATGGTAATATATGGAAGTCCTTAACATCTTTATTCGATGTCTCAATTTGTGTTTTTGGTAATGATCCTAATACAATAGAACCTAATCATGCTCAACCAACCCTTAATGAATGTCCTCATGAAGTTGACATCTTAGGTGAAGATGATGAAATAATTTATAATTTCATACATAATTTTGTTGACAACCTTGAGAACAATGCATCATTTTACCCTTCCATGCAACAACCAACACCTCCTACTATTCCACCATTAGAAATGTTTTCTCTTTTACATCCTAAGATTGAATAACAAACCAAGCCTAAACCTCCAACCATGAGTGAACCTAGTTCCTCTAACCAAGTGCATACCCATCCATCCTACATTAATAAATTAACGAACACACCCATCAACCTAGAAGAGACTTATGGCCAACACTTTAAGATCTTAGCTAAACAGGGATGTGATACAACAAATGAGCATGAGATTCATAAGTTGTTATGAAAAATCCTAATTGAAGATACTAAAGGTTTAGGATATCAAGATCCTCCTCCCTCCACATCTTCTAAGGAAACAAGTGTCCTTCGTCATAATGAACAAGTTCACCATAAGGATGATAGGATCATTTTAGGTCCTCCTCCTTTGAATCCACCTCAACAAAATTCTCAATCAAGTAAGAAATCCAAACCTTATAAAGTCAAAGATTTGTCATTCCTACATACTAAAATAGAAATCAAATGAAAAATGGAACAACTTCTTCATCTAGAATGGATTAAACTACCACCTCCCACTAGAATCAATAAGCCTAAGAACATGAATTATTGTGCATATCATAGAACTCTCAAACATCCTACTGATGAGTGTCATGCATTAAAGCTAATATTTAGTGATTTTGCTCCTCCTAACATTTCTACAATAATTGGATAGGAATTACATGAAATTTTCTCCTTGCCACATGATAGTTGTAGGATCATAACATACTCACTATCACCTATTTTACATTCATTACAAATCATTTTCTATATTGCAAGGAGCTCATTATCACCATTTATCTTCGTTCATCCTTGTCTTAGACTTAGTGGGGGCACGAAGGTAGATAGCCTTGTCCTAGTTTGGTACTTGACATTGTCCCTTTGGCTAGTTGTCTACCTTTCACATACGATGAACAAGATTGGGATGTGGATGACCTACTATCGCTTGAATCACATATGCCTTGTGAGTCTAGTATTTATTTTCTTTTCATGTTCTTTATGTGATTCTATGTGTGTAATGTAATCCCCCGTACTATTTTGTTTGATCTGTCTTCATGTTAATTCCTCTATTTGTACCTACATTATTCTATATGTCGTAAACCTTTATCTTTTCTTTTGTCTTTTATTTTCATTTTGGGGATGATGCAAGGCATCAAGAAATTTAGGTCTCTTCCATGTTGACCCAAAAGTATTTCCTTGTTTTCACTCTTTATGTGTCATTCTTCCTATTCCATGATTTATTTATTGAATGATGGCATTTTCAAGCTCTATAATTACATTGTAGAAAATACATACATTGACCCTAAATCCGTGGATCCTTTATGTGTTCGGGATTTCATTTTGGGGGCAATCCCTTCCTTTTTCATAACATAACTTCATTTGGAAACATATGCTTGACACAGGGCTTTCCAAATAAGCTTTCATGTCTTGTTACCATTTATTATTTGCTACTTTAAAGTAATTTCTCACAGCATTGTGTTAGAAATTTCTTCAAAGTGGGGGCATTTATGGGCATTATCATTTTGGAGATCATGGAATATGTCTTATGTTTCATTGTGTGGTCTTATTACTTCCTGGGATGTGTCTTGTTCTTGGTGGATTCATTTGGTTTGATGTCATCCAAGAGTGTGACCTTTCTTGACATACAACTTTCCTCTTAGTGGTGATGCTACACATTGCAGTCACTAAAATGTGAATCTTTTACCCTAGAATTTTCCTCTCTTACATTAGGTTTGATGTTCCCTAAGAGGGTACCTTACATGAATTAAGCAAATCCCCTTTGAACTTGTCTTATCCTATTTTCATTTTTTTCATAAATGTTTAGCATAATGCAACTTGCTAAACTTCTAAAGCTCGAAGTTACAACCTTTTCCATGGCCAACAACCATAATAGACTTTGCTTGCCCATGGTTCCTTGTTTGTTCATAAGTGTTTAGCATAACATAGCTTGTTAAGCCTTATGAATCTTGAAGTTCATATTTTGTGGTGCCTTATTAAAGTTATCGAAGGTATAAATTTGTTATGGTATGGGAGCCTAATAAGATTCTCTCATTTTCCACCCTTGCGGGCTCACCTAGTGGACAACGGATTTCACTAGCCCATGTGAGCATGCATTTTTGTTTGCATAGTGGGAAATGAGTTCCACTTGTTAACAACTTTAGACAAACTACTAAGGTGTGATCCACATTGCATTGGATAGTCAAGGCTTGATCCACCCCTTTGATTTTTTGATATTGTATGATTGAGTATCTTGTCATTGCTGCATACATATATATGTTTAACATAAGCATGTGTCTCTTTGTACTTAAATGTTGGTTTTCCATGAGATCTTAGATTTTGGAGGCTTGATCACCTTCCTTGATCTTTGTCATCTTATCCTTCCAAAAATTGTACAATTAGACGTCTCTTGATTGTCTACATAATTACAATTTTGATGCAAGGTCATCCTCTCACTAAAGTGGGTGCTAAATGTAGTGTAGTAAAATGTATCCCTTTACATTTCTCACTTTTTTGGGCCCTCCTAATTAATATGGAATTAATAATTCCTTAATTTAGTGTTGGTAAATGTACCTCTTTACATTATTGCACTTATTTCACCCTCCTAATTAAATTTGCAAGCCTAATAAATTGTATTTTCCTAATTTAGTGTTGGTAAATGTACCTCTTTAATTGAGCATGATTAGGCCTTAATTATCCCTTTTATTCATTTAAAAGCCTACTAAATTGTATTTTCTCAAGGGGAAACCTGACAGTAATTAATTCTTAAACATAACACTTTACCTTGAGAAATGTGTTTTCTAGGAACAGGGACCTGGGACCCATTTTCCCATGGGAGAATGGGTCCTCCCTAGACCTTTGGACCTAAATTTAAAATATGTTTTTGGTGGTATTTTCACAATTTCAAATTCATATTTCGATGTCGGCTTGTGATATTTGAATTTTGGGAAATTAAGGATACATATCTATAAATATAAGGTTATTTCACTATGTTTCACCTAGATTTACAATAGAAATTTTATGAGCATTTTTGGAGAACTTCAAGAGAAAATGTATCAAAGATTTATTACAGCAATCACTACCTATCCATCATGTCAATGTCTTCTTGCATAATGCATGTTTTTAGAGCTAACATTATGATGTAGGTTTCAAGATCAATTTCTAGAATTCAAAGCAATATTCAAGTGTCAAGATCCACATCCAATTCAGCCATTTTATACAAGTTGCAAACCTCCTAAGATCTCCATTATCAAGATTTCATTCAAGGGATTGTTGAGTGGTAACATAGATTTGTTCATTCTTCATTCCACCTTTCATTCATTATTTCATTTCAAGGTTTGATTACCAAAATGGGTTTTGACCAAGGCAAACCCCCATTCACCCAAAAACAAACATTTTTCTCTCTTGTGTGTGATTGCAAATTTAGGTTGAAGAAGGATTGAAAAAAATTTGAGGTGCAAGATTGAAAAGTTGTCAAAGTTGTTAAATCATAGAATCTAACCTACATATCTAATTTTTGACTTTCTAACACTGAAACCTAGACAAACCAAAAGCTAGAGATATGTGTCAGAGGCTCTTGAAAGTTGTAGAAAAAAACTAAGCAAAGACCCATTCGCCCATGGGTGAATGAGTCCTAGTCAGCCTTTAGAAATTATCTCTTGGTGACTGTAAACACATATCTACCCTTCCCAAATCTTCATTTGGTTTTCTGGTTCTACAAATATTGAGTTTAATATTGTTGTTTCAAGTGTTAGATTTCATTTTAGAGTTGACTTTTTATTTTTTAGTTTTTCTCCCCAAAGTGTTGTTTGACCTTGACCCCCATTCTAAGAGCATAAGGAAATATGAAGATTCTCACATTGAATTGATTCACCTAAGGGTTGTTAGTCAATTATTTATGGGGATCTCATTTCCTGATGAAATAAAGAAAAATAGGTCTATCTATTATCATTTTGGTGAACCCCCCCTCCCATTCCATATAAACCATATTTTTCATTCTCTCAAAAAGTAATCACAAGCATCCTTATGATTTTGTAATTTTCATACCATGGGTTTAGAATACTATTTCCATGCTAGCATTTTTCCTCAAACTGGATAGCAATCGAGAAGTGGGTGCTAGCCTCCTTGAAATGGCATTCAATATCAATTATATAATGAACAATGTGTCAAATATAACTTTCTTAAGAACATTGTAGAATCCATGCATAAATACTTTTTAATGAATTAAATAGGTTCCACTAAGACATTTAGGTTCACAACCTACTTTTTTTATTTTTTCTATTCAAATTTAGTGAAATGTTTCAAACCAACAAGATTCAAATTCAACCCTATATGAATGTTGAGGAAAACAAAATGGATCCAATATATGATTGGACCACTAAGATAAGGATGCATGATTCCTGAAGGAAGTATAATCATTTTTTAGACTATTTTTTGGCTCCATTGTATCAAGCAATTACAAATACTCCAATGCCTAGATTGCTTATGCCTTGTAAAAATTGCATTCAACTAGGAAAAGAAATAGAATTGGTTGATTGGTACTTAATGGAAGAATATATTGTTCTAATATTTTAAGGATCAAGAGTAGAGCCATACAAACTTCCAATACATGTGATAGAAATGGATTTTACATTAGAATATGTAAAGTAGATGGAGAGTAGTAATCAACTATACTTTGTCAATCAATAAAAGAAGACCATATTTCCTTCTTTACCTTTTTCATGTAGATGGTTCACATTCAAGAGAAAAGAATTTAGTGTGGTACATGATCTTTTGGAAAAATTAAAATTTGATGTTGTTTGTCATTGGCATTATGATCCATGTGACACCATTAAATTAAGGATTGTGGCCAATAAGAATGCTACAAGTATAATTCAACATCAAAGTAACCCTTTCTTGAAAACTTGAGAAACAAGGATTCTTGGGATGAGGTCAAAATAGAAATGGAGAAAATTGTTGTTGAGAAAGGTATTTATTTTAAACAATTGTGAGTAGAAATTATGGCATTGCACCAACAAATAGAAGCAGCGAATAAAATTAGGAGGTACAATATTTTTTATGGAAAAGTTGGTCTACCATCTAGTAGAGTAAAAATGCCAGATTCTCTAGATAAGGATGTTAGAGAAAAAATTGGTCATGATCAAAATTGTTTCCTTTTGATCTACGAGGAAGGAGCTAGGTGAACCAAAAACTAGTGCAGAGTTTGAAGACATTGAAGAATATTTCAAGTTTAGCAATTTGTGGAATATAGAGCATCCTAATGAATGTGAAGAAACTGATGATGAATCTAATCATGATAGGGATGAAAAAATTGTACAATATGCAAGAAAAATCAAATCTAGTTTAAGTGAGACCACAAAACAAAAATATACTTCAAGAGCAGCCATAGCTGAAAAAATGGGTTATGAAAGTGGTGGTTTGGGGTCCCAAGGACAAGGCATTTATATTGAAATAGTTGTAGAACATAGAAAAATTGTTGATAAGAAATGCCTTGGAACTAATAAAATAGACCAAGGGCATACAAGTATAGCTGAAACAACCCATTTTTTTAAATCATCAAACCCTAATCCTCATGGTCAGATACAATCACAACTAGAACATGCCCATGGTGGAGAAACTAGTGCAATTGGCACTTCCACTAGTGGCGATGGTATGGTTAGTAGTACTAGTAGTGGTCAACATGTGCTACAACAAAAAATTTCACACAAGAGGTCAACAAAACAAGATACCACACAAATACCCAATGATCAAGGAATACTAAAGAGGGCAAGGATTATGGCAGGTCCAAGTCCAACTACTAGTTCCACCCCAAAGGAGTTATTTCTAGGCACTCCTCTAGTTAGTGTGGCTAAAACATCAACTACAAGTACTCCTAGTCCTTCACCATTCAAGCATTCCATTATTTTTGTGTCCCTAGGTTTTGATTACAATGATGAGTTTAAAAATAAATCAAAATTATATAAAAGATAAAGGAAACAACTGATAGAGAGTTCATCTACTATAACTTCAAATCCTGCAACAACTAGGGTATTACCCACATTTGACCCAAATAAATAAATCATGGAGTACATGTTTGTTCTTCCCATAGTTCAAAATAAATCAGAAAATTAGATGGATCACTTTGAATTTCAAGTGAGAAATTTCCAATTGAATTTTTTTAGATACAAAATAATGATAAAATTAATGTATCAAAGAAGAAAAATGAATTGGTGTACACATCATTGTTAAAGAGAGAGAGAGAGAGAGAGAGAGAGAGAGAGAGAGAGAGAGAGAGAGAGGAAAAAAGGTTGCAAATTCAAATAGAAAAGTTACTGGAAAACCTAGCGTAGAGGAAAGTAGCAAATAACAAGACTACTGAATTAGAAAAAATAATAAATTTAAATATTTCTCTACATCTACAAGAAAAGAGGATAAACAAACAGAGGTGGAATTGAATGAATTGAAACAAAGGTTAGATTAAAACAAAAAGAAATATAATGAGGAAAAATCCATTTTAGAAAAATTAAAACAAAACCTAGGGAAAGAAAATCAATAGTGGGAACAAAAATTGGAGGAAGAGGAAAAAAGTGAAAGATTGGTGGTAGAGCTCAGGAAAGAAAAAAATGAAATAAACTCTTGTCAAAATAAGTTAACTGCATTTTGTAGAGAAACAATGAGGAATATGAAAAAAAAAATCTAGGAGGAAATAATGCAGCTCGGATTGATCATTTATGTGAATTGTTTCAATTGATTGATGTTATGATACTAAATTATAGGAAGCTCAAGAAATATTTAATTGACAACAAAAATCTGATGAAAATAGAGAAAAATGCAAATCAAATTCAACAAACAATCGACAAATCCAGTGACACTGAATTGAAATCAAAAGGAATTAATAATCAGATTGATACCTCAATGAAGTTGTCATCTATCATTCAAAAGTGTTTGAGAATGCGTGAAAAAAAGGAATTTCTAGATCTGGCTGCAAAAAGATGAAGAATATGGATGAAAAGGTATGGAACTTGATAGAGCTTGGTTTACTAGAGCCTTTTGACACAACTGGGTGGTTCATTGGAAAGGATTATTCCATAAAGAAGATGGAGGATGCAAGGAAGATTGATTTGGAGTAGTTTCCTCATAACCCAAATGAGACAAACTATTTGGATTCCATCAAACCAGTGATAACCTTGAATGCAACTTTGATTCAAACATTCAAGTCAAGTTCCAATTTTAATAATTCATTGTTAACAAAATTTCAAGTCAAACAACACTAGTTAGAACAAATGACACTTCCATTAATTGAATAGTGGAAGTTTCTAGAAAATCTAATAGAATGATTTGATATTGATAATATGAGTTTCCAATTTCTAACTTAGCTTTGTGTAGAGTTATCTTTGAGCAAGGTTTTGCATTGCCTCTATGTATTCCTTCATTTTAAATCAATAAAAAGCTCAAATTTAGTAATGTGTTCGATTATTTGTATTATTTATAAAATTAATCAATTGAAGAAAAACTCTAGTTTCAACTACCAAATACACATTAAATGAATGTTGATGTTCATTGTTATATATTCTATTATTTTTAATATGTTATTAAGCATTGATTTGAGTGATGAATCACTGAGTACATGCTTAGCACAATTAAAATATGAAATTATTAATAATATATTATTTTATTCAATCTGATGTATAATTTCATGAAATACAATATAAAATATGAACTACAATTTGAATTATAAAATGCAGTATAAAATTTAAATACATAAAAATTGTTAAATCTCTAAATAACAATTAAAATTCAAAATCTAGATTCTACATTTGAAATTTGAAATAGTGGAATATAATAGTACATTAATTTATTCGATATGATTCATATATTCATGAAATACAATATAAAATATCATCAACGATGGTCTTGGAATATGATCTCAAAAATCATTCCTTGTCACAAGTCTCAAACCCTCATACCCACAGCTGGCAACCCTAGTCAACACATGCTTCTTGTGGAATGGCAGGGTTGCTTCTTCATTTTTGGTGATTTTTTGTTTCCTTTTCTTTAGAGTTCAAGAGTCATCAATCCCCCTTATGTGGTGGAAGATTAAAGGATTTCGCAAGTTTGTAGGCCCATAGTGGCATGTCCTTTTCTTGGTTGTGAAACTATGGAAG
Organism: Sequoiadendron giganteum; assembly: GCA_007115665.2. Taxonomy (NCBI): domain Eukaryota; kingdom Viridiplantae; phylum Streptophyta; class Pinopsida; order Cupressales; family Cupressaceae; genus Sequoiadendron; species Sequoiadendron giganteum. The sequence goes on from CM021101.1 coordinate 696,846,368, forward strand.
GACACTGTATGATGATATTCTCATGTGGGATGTGGGAGAATCCTATTGGAGAGAGGGGATAGTTGCATCCTTTTCAAGAAAATCAAGGATCCATGGAATTCTAGCACGTGGTAGAAGATTAAAGGATTCCAGAAGTCTGCGAGCCCATAAGGGAATGTCCTTTTCTTGGTTGTTCAACCGCAAAAGGACACTATGTGATGATATTCTCATGTGGGATGTGGGAGAATCCTATTGGATAGAGGAGATGGTTGCATCCTTTTCAATAAAATCAAGGCTCCATGAAAATGATGGCACATGGCAAAATATTAAATGATTTTGCAAGTCCACGAGCCCATAGCGGCATGTCCTTTTTTTGGTTGTGGAACCATAGAAAGACACTATGTGATGAGATTATCGCATGGGATGTGGGATAATCCTATTGGAGAGAGGGGACAGTTGCATCCTTTTCAAGAAAATTAAGGTTCTACAGAATGTTGAAACGTAGTGGAAGATTAAATTATTTTGCAAGTCCATAGGCCCATAGCAGCATGCACTTTTCTTATTTGTAGAATCACAAAAGGACACTATGTGATGATATTCTCACATGGGATGTGGGAGAATCCTATTGGAGAGAGGGGATGGTTGTGTCCTTTTCAATAAAATCAAGGCCTTACTCTTCATTGAGATTTGTGCATCCCTTTTAGATGGATGACACACATTCAAAATCATTAAACGGATAGATGAATTATCTGCCCTCACATGAACAAGAAGTAATGGTCGATGTGACAGATGATGGCTCATATTTTTAGTTAATTTCCTTCATGAATTTTCAATTCAATGTAGGTTGGTCATATCATTTTTTTGGTCATTCATAGTAGAAAAAACCATAAGGTGTGCCCATTATTTATCAACTTGAGCTCTGAACAATTAAAAAATAGGTACACCCTTCTTGGGAAAATTCACCATTGTTAGTCTTGAAGCTCATAATCAAGTCTGCAAAATCTATTGTGTAAGATTGTAAAGTGCCACCAGGATACTGTAGAAATCAGTTTTAAAATCATTCTAGAATTATGAGTTGGTCAAACACCCAACCCTTTGACTCTACATCTAAAAGACCCTTTGAGGAAGATGTTTTGGCCTAAATGTTGAATTCCTCAAAATAGCCTCAACATAACCTCGTCCCTAATGCAATAGAGGGGATGGTAGATAGGAAAACATTGTAGAGATATTGAGTTGAAGAACGAGGATGACACAGTCAATGGGTGGAAATTGTTCCTACACTAGTATGCGAAAAGAAACCGCCATTCACCTATCTCTAATGCATGGACCTATAATTTAGGGAAGCTAGTTGTTCCTAATGTCTTTATAAATTTGAAACTCATTAGACACCTTGCTTCTTAGTATGATGAAAATATCAGAGTAATTAGGGCATTGGATGGAAGTGTCCTAATGGATATAACTAGGGAGTTTATTTTTATTTTTTTTTAGACTCAATGTGGCCATAGATAAGGTTATAGACGTTGCTTCTTTCAAAAAATACCACCAAGACAGAAGTAGATTCAATGTGAAATGAATCTCAAGGTTTAGATAGAAAGGCTTCAAAGGAAAGTCATTAAGAATCCTTGATAACAAACATGATCCTTTTTCTGTCATCTTTTGAATATTATTTTAGAGGAACATATTGGGCATTATGCTAGGTGTTGGGAGAAGGTACATGCTCAAAAATGCAGGTATCTCTTATGTATATGGTTGTTGATATTATAGTGTGGAAAAATGTATCCCTTTACATTTTCTCACTTGTTTGGGCCCTCCTAATTTACAATGGACTTAATAATGCCTTAATTTAGTGTTGATAAATGTACCTCATTACATTTTCACACTTATTTGGGCCCTCTTAATTAAAATGAGCTTAATTATGCCTTACTTATCACTTTTATTCATTTAAAAGCCTAATAAATTACATTTTCTAAAGGGGAAACCCAACAAAGATTAATGCCTAAACATAACACTTTACCTTGAGCAATGTGTGTTCTAGGAATAGGGACCTGGGACCCATTCACCCATGGGAAAATGGGTCCTCCCTAGGCCTTTGGACCTAAATTTAAATTATGGTTTTGGTAGTATTTTAACATTTTCAAATCTATAATTCAATGTTGGCTTGTGATATTTGAATTTTGAGAAATTAAAGATACATACCTATAAATACAAGGTTATTTCACTAAGTTTCACCTAGCATTTTTCAAGATCTACAAGAGCATATCAAGAGCAAATATATCAGATTTTTATTGCAGCATTCAAGATCTATCCATCATGTCAAATTATTCTTGCATCATGCATGTTTTTGGAGCTAACATTACGATGTAGGTTTCAAGCTCAATTCAAGAATTCAAAGCATTATTCAAGTGTCAAGATCCACATCCATTGAAGCCATTTCATGCAAGTTGCAGACTTCTTAAGATCTCCATTATCAAGGTTTCATTCAAGGATTTTTTGAGTGGTAACATAGCTTTGTTCATTCTTCATTCCCTTTCATTTCATTGTTTTAATTCAAGGTTTGATTACCAAAATGGGGTTTGACCAAGGCAAACCCCCATTCACCCAAAAATGAACGTTTTTCTCTCTTGTGTGTGATTGTTGATTTAGGTTGAAGAAGTATTGTAGACCTTTTGAAGTGAAATATTGAAAAGTTGTCAAATTTACAAAAAATATCAAAGTTGTTGTCAAATCATGAAATCTCACCTACAAATCTGATTTCCGAACTTCCGACATTGAAACCTAGAAGCTAATCAGAAGCTAAAGATCTATGTCAAAGGCTCCCAAAAGTTGCAAAAAAAACCTAAGCAAAGACCCATTCTCCCATGGGTGAATAAGTCTTAGTCAACCTTCACAAACTGTATCTTGGTGATTGGTAAACACATTTATGCCCTTCTTAGATTTGCATTTGGTTTTCTAGTTCTACAAATATTGAGTTTAATATTGTTGTTTCAATTATTAGATTTCATTTTGGATTTGATTTGCTACTTTTAGTTTTTCTCCCCAAAGTGATGTTTGCCCTTGACCCCTATCCTTCAGTCATAAGGAAATCTAAAGATTCTCATGTTGACTTGATTCACCTAAGGTTTGTTAGTCAATTCTTTGTGGGGATGTCATTTCCTAATGAAATAGAGGAACATAGGGTCCATCCTTGTTCATTAATCCACATATTTAATAAAAGTGCCATACTTTTCTATGTTTCATTTTAGTGAACCTAAATTTTGAACATCGTAGCTTGTTGATTAGGAATCCATTTTTAGTCATATATCTAGGTTTTACATGCATTTGCATTGCATTGCATTGATTTGCATCTCATTTAGGTTTTTTCACTTGCATTAATTTACATCTCATTTAGGGTTTTAGGTTTGCATTTTTGCATTCTTTAAAATTTGGAAAATTCAAAAATCTCATTCATTTTGCATATTGTTTACATAACATTGTATCATCAGTCATTTACATTATAAAATTGAATCAAAATTGCATCTTAAAATAGGTCTTTTTGCTTGTCATTTATCATCATTTTGCACTTGCATTTAGACCTCATTTTACAAAAATATAAAATTGTAACTTACTATCTGAAACCAAAATCTGAAAACAATACAAATCATCTCAGAAAGCTGCAAATCATTTTTTTAAACCTTGAAGTGAGACCCATTTTCCCATGGGTGAATGAGTCCCTAATTAGGGATTTTTTCTGAACTTCTAAGCTTTAAAAATACCATTTTGCATTCTATGTTTCTATATTTACTTTGTTGTTTTAGTTTCCAAAATTTCTATTATATGAAATTGTTCATATTAAGCTTAATTTGCCAAATTTAGTGCATTGTTTCAATTCAAATTTGCATCTAAAAGACACAATTTTTTCAAGTTTTTATATAGCATAATTAGAAAGTTATCTTTTTTAAATCTAAAACTTTCTTTTTACATTCTAGGCTGTTTGATTGCATTTTACCTATATCCATTTTGGGTGCACCTTGGGTTTGTGAAAAATGTATGATCTTCACAACTTGGTGTCCTATTTCCAATACTATCATGAGACATATTTCAAGACTCAGGTCATCTCACGATACATCACTCACCTTGGATCTTGGGTTTTCTAACTCTTTGAATCATAGTGTTGACACTACTAAACCCACTATGGATCATACCATTAACACTTCATTTCCTACGACTTCCCTACCCACAACCTATGTGACTAATGTTGATACAATGATTACTAATCTCCCTCATGAGAACCTTAGAGGAATGGATGAAGAGTTAGAAAGGTTGCAAAACCTTGTAGGTTCTAAATTCATCGCTACTAATGCAATTCCTATGATACAAAACATAAGAAAGTTAATTAAAATTGAACAAGGAATACAAGTGGTGTTAGCCTTGATCACATCATGAAAAATTACATAAGAAATAAAGAGAAGAATATTATAAACCCTTGGGTCAACTTCATTGAAGTTCAACCTCGTAAGGGCCTAACCAAGATGTTGCTTGACATTGCTTTCTCACAAAATGGCATACTTAAACATGCACCTGATGGTCCTCTTTACATAGCTAGTAGAATGAATGGAAAGCCTACTAATGGGATATTAATTGATCCTATATGTGTAGATAATTTGATCATTGAATAATTCTTATTTTTGCATGATATTTATCAAGATACTTATTAAAAACTGAAAGTACATGGATCAAAATTCATAATGGTTTCGCTTGCCCTATGATAAGTTCGATAACTCTTCCTCTAAAAGTTGGACCAAAATTAATAAGTGTTTAATTTTCCATCGTCCTATTGTTGGACCAATTTCATGTGAAGTTAGGCTATCCATGGCTTCTCTCCATGAAATTCATCTTGTCGATAATGCATAAACGTTTAATGTTTCCATTTGGAAATGAGGTATTTATTATGTGTCATAGTGGCTTTAATCCTATGTCTTCTCGTGGGAATTTATCATTAGATTTATTTTGGCCTGAACCTATGGAGCCTATTAGGCCTCATGAGGACTTCTTTTTCAAATCCTATCAATAATTTAAGGCAAAGTGCATACTAGAGTTATCCCTTAGCAATATTCCTCAACCCACGATTGAGCCTCCTATCCCTAATGAGACTATGATTGAACCAAAATCCCTTCCAAGTAACTAAGATTGGAAAACATAGAAAATCCTCTATCTATTTCCTATAAGAGGCCACAAGATAACCAAATAAGTCTTGTTGTGCCTCCTAAAATTAAACAAGTTTACAGAGCTAAAAAGAAAGTGGTTGAACAACCTCCCATGGTTCCTTGCATTCCTCCCTTGAGGGAAGAAAAGAAACGTATGGTTGATAAACCCACTCCTACACAATTGCAACTTGAAAATAGAACAAAAAGAAACCAAAATTCTAGAGAGCATAGGAATAGGTATCATGTGCTATTGCTCATTTTTTACAACAAAAATAAGAAATAACAACATAGAAAATCACAATACAAACTTACCTCAACAAATGCATAATGATTCTACACCTTCGTTGAAACAAGAAAATCCTAAATCTTGAACACAACAAGAACAAGCATCTTCTATGGATATTATCATTACACCTTCTATTGTGACAAACTTAGATGATAACAATGAGATTGCAAAAATTGATGAGGAAGTGCAAAAATATTCAAATTTATTTTTTTCCTCTTCCATGAGCTTAAATGATAATAATCGTGATGATTCCTCCTAAAAAGCATGATTCACCACATGTTGAACTTGGTGATTGTCCCAGTTGGGCACTTGACATTGTCCCCTTGGCTAGTTATCCACCTTCCGCATAGGATGAACAAGATTGGGATGTAGATGACCTACTATAGGTTGACTCACATGTGCCTTACTAGTCTTGTCTTTACTTTTTTTTTTATGTTCTTTATGTGATTGCATGTGCATAATGTGATCCCCCATATTGTTATGTTGGATATGTCTCCATGTTCATTCCTCTATATGTACCTTAACTCTATTATATGTCATAAACCCTTTAACTTTCTTTTGTCTTATTTTTTCCTTTTGGGGATGACACAAGGAATTGAGACATTTAGATCTCTTCCATGTTGACCCAAAATACGTTTCTTTATTTTCTCTTTATATGTGTCATTATTTATGTTCCATAAGTTATTCAGTGAATGATGACAATTCTGAGCTCTATAATATCATTGTAGAAATGAGATACATTGACCTCGAATCTATGGATCCCTTATATAATTTTTGGATTTCATTTTTGGGGCAACCCCTTCCCTTTTCATGATGTAGCTTCATTTGGAAACATATGCTTGACATAGGGCTTTCCAAATAATCTCTCATGCCTTGTTTAGCATTTATCATTTGCTTCTTTAAAGTAATTTCACATAGCATGGTGTTAGAAATTTCTTTAAAGTGGGGGTATACATTGGCATTATTATTTTTTGAGATCTTGGACTAGATCCTTATATTTCATTGTGCATTCTTCTTACTTCTTGCGATATGTCATCATCTTGGTGGTTTCATTGGGTTTGATTTCCTCCAAGAGTGTGAACTTATTTAGCATATGAATTTCCTCTTAGTGGTGATGCTATGCATTGCATTCCCTAAGTTGTGAATATTTTATCCTAGACTTTTCCTCTCTTGGAGACATTAAGCATGATGTTCCCTAAGAGGATACCTTACATGAACTAAGAAAACCCCTTTGAACATGTCTTATCCTATTCACATTTTTTTCATAAGTGTTTCTAGGATAATGCAACTTGCTAACCGTGTGAAGCTTGAAGTTACAACCATTTTTCGTGGCCACCAAGCATAACACACTTTTCTTTCCTATGGTGCCTTTTTTTTTCATAAGTGTTTAGCATAACACAGCTTGCTAAGACTTATGAAGCTCGAAGTTTGTATTGTGTGGTGCCTTATTAAAGTTAACAAAGGTATAAATTTTGTATCGTATGGGAGCCTACTAAGATCCTCTCATTTTCCACCCTTGGGGGCTCACCTAGTGGACAATGTATTTTACTAGCCCATGTGAGCATGCATTGTTGTTTGCATAGTGGACTGTGAGTTCCACTTGTAAATGTTTTTGGACAAATAGCTGAGGCATGATCCACATCGCATTAGATAGTTGAAGCTTGATCCACCACTTTTCTTTTTCTCTTTTTTATTTCTTTCTTTGAGTCTTTGACATTATATGCTTGAGTATATTGTCATTGTTGCATACATATATATGCTTAACATAGGCATTTTTCTCTTTGTGCCTTTATTGGTTTTTCCATGAGATCTTAGATCTTAGGTTCTTGATCACCCTTCTTGATCTTTGTCATCTTATCCTTCCAATGATTGTATAGTTAGACCTCTCTTGATTGTCTACTCTAGTGTGAGTTTGACACAAGGTCATCCTCTCACTAAAGTGGGGGCTACATGTAGTGTAGAAAAATGTATCCCTTTACATTTTCTCACTTGTTTGGGCCCTCATAATTTAAAATAGACTCAATAATGACTTAATTTAGTGTTGATAAATGTACCCCTTTACATTTCAACACTTATTTGGGCCCTCTTAATTAAAATGGGCCTAATTATGCCTTAATTATCCCTTTTATTCATTTACAAGCCTAATAAATTATGTTTTCTAAAGGGGAAACCCAACAATAATTAATGCCTAAACATAACAATTTACCTTGAGGAATGTGTGCTCCAGGAATAGGGACATGGGTGAATGGGTCCTCCCTAGACCTTTGGACATAAATTTAAATTATGTTTTTGGCAGTATTTTAATATTTTCAAATCTGTAATTCAATGTTGGCTTCTGATATTTGAATTTTGGGAAATTAAGGATACATGTTGATGGGTGTTTTTTCACACCGTCTCAACACAAGCAATGCGTAAGTGCATTACCTCTCTTGAAAATAAATATCTAGAAAGTTGCTTAAAATCACCCCAAGGTCTCTCAAGTGTTAGGTCATGACTTGCATGAAATATCTCAATTGATGTTTGATGTGATTTTGTTGGTAATCAAAGGGCAGACTTATGTGAGTTCAGCTGGAACGGGAATCGGATCTGCAAATGGATTTTCTAAGGTGAGGAAGTTACTATACGTTTGTTGCAGGTTCAAACAACAATCTTGAACTCCATTTATGTTTTAAGATTTGGCTTTACAATGTGCAATGAACCTTAGCATAGGTTACTTATTTAAAAAAAAGGAAAAAGAGAAAGGAAGAGAAAGGGTTCCTGGACCTACAACTACCAATGAATAGTGGTCATGGAGGTCTCTACTATGGATAGCTTCCTTAAAAAAAAAATCCACTTAACCAAAAATTTCATAGCCTCATGAAATATGTGCTATCTTCTAAGGGCTGCAGATATTTTACCATTCATTCACCATAAATATGCATGAACAAAGATAAATATTTAAAAGAAGCTTCAAATCTAGGTTCAGACTAACTTCGCATATCCATCTACTAGCAGAAAACATCCAAAAGTATGGACAAGGAGGGCATCTACACAGCAAAAATCTTCATAACCAAGAAACAACGTTACTAAATCTACCAAAGCTAGCTGAAGGGAAACTAAAATAGAAAACTAAATTTAACTAAATCATCTAACTATGAGAGAAGAATCATGAAACATGAGAAGAAGCCCAGAAATGCATCAAAGTCAATGTATTTATATTGCAATTTTTGAAGCATGTCTTTACAACAACTCAAATCTCCTTGAAAATGAGAGGAGACCCCCCTATTTATAGTGTCCCAAAAGTAGAATATGTGGCCAAGATTGATTTACATTTGTGTGGCCACAATTCACTGTAACCTAGGGTTCTACCTACCCCCCCAACATATTACATTTTAAAATACATTTTTGTCCACATCCCTATTTTGTTTTTTAGTGGTAGCACTGTAGAATTTTTGTCCTCTTGCTGATTGTTTTTCCCTAAAGCTACTCATTTAGAAATTCTTCATCAATAACAGGGTTGGCTTCTTGCTTCTTCAAAGCTGCATTTTCCATGAATTTTAAGATCACTAGTTGGAGCTTATCGACCTCTATGATGTCGGATCTGAGCACTTGGTAGCTCCACTCTTTGGAATTATCAACAAGATTCTCAAAGTCCTCCTCATACTTAGCAGTGTGATCTTTGAACAAATCAGATTGGGTGAAAGCTCGAGCAGCAAAGTTCATGAAATTTATAGTAATTTCGGCCAACATCCCATCTTCCATCCTCTTTTGGAAGTGAGGCTTTATATTTTTTGGATTGATCTGGACAATGGGCATTTCATATCTTGTCATTAGCTTCAGATATTGGAGGAAATCCTCTCTAACTTCCTTGGCCCATTCAATATCTAGATTTACCTTCTCAAGTATATTTTCCAGCCCCTCCTTTCAATGATCGAAGTCTCATTTCCACACATCCATCAACCAATGATCATCCTCCTTAAATGTAAACTCCTTCTCCCAAATCTCGCTTGGAAATTTGAGGATAGCCTCAATCTTTGGGTAAGCATCCCCATATTTCACCGGGAATGTCAGAACCCAAAAATTTCATAAAAAATCCTAAGCTTTTCTCTGTTTTAATCCATCTTTTTCATATCTTTTCATAAAAAATCATTCACTACCTTTTAAAATATGCTTGTAACTTTTACCGCTGCCTTTATATTCATTTCTATATTACTTATCGCTTTACCGCGACCTCCCACAAAGGGGCCTGCGGTATGGCCGTAGCAGGTAGCAGATGGCATAAAGTGTTTACCAGGCTACCGCACACGGTGAAACCACGAACCATGGTGGTCACGGTAGCAGTCAACAGACAATGAAGGAAGTCCACTGCGGTACCACCGGTGGTAATCTCACAGACCGTAGTGATTGTGGTGGATGGGCAATGAGCAGTAGCGAGCAGTCAATGGGAGTCGCTAGTGGTTTGCAGAGCAGCTACAGTGGCACTGCTGGTAGTCAGGCCAGTGACCGTGGTAGCGTGGTGGATAGAAAAGCAACCAGTGATGGGGAGATACATGATTACCGTTATACCGCACATGGTGAGTGTGCAGACCGCGGTGATTGTGGTAGACTATTTGTAAGCGATGAAGGAGGCAGACAAAGAGGTTACCGTGATACCATGGGGGGCTCCAATGAAGACCGTGGTAGCACGGTAAGCCACTAGCAGTCAATGACGCGGTTACCATGATATCACAATCAATCAAAACGATGACTACAGTAGGGCGATAAAAGTGTCAAATGTCCACAGGGAAATTAAAAGTAAAGAAGCAGCCGTATTTTAAATGAAATGTAAGGAGTCGTATGACATAAAGTGAAAAATAAAAAGCAAAACTATTGTAAAAAATATTTAATTTTTTGAGAGGCAATATAATTAAATATTTTAATCTCAGTCAAAGAATTTGAATGGTTGTAACAAAAAAATTGAAGGGTCATGACCCTTGGTTTGTATTGTATAAATCATCAAAAAATTCAGTTGTAAAGAGAGGAGGAGCAGTTAGATTTTTCTGACTAGGAATGCAAATAATGTACGGACTTTCTTTGAAGAAAAATCAATGGATAGATCATTTTGAATTTGTGAAACTCTTTTTGTTTTGAGTTGTTGTGATATAATAATTTATATTTCTTGTGAGGGTGTCTCCAACTTGAAGTCTTAAATCATTTAAATCAATATATCAAGCATATGTTTGATTTATCAAAGTGCAAATTTCACTCTGTGTGATTTGGTTGATTGGTGTCTACAAGTCAGAGTTAAAATTCTTTTAAACAAGTCACAGTGATTTAGTATTTCTTTTGGATTGTTGAAGTAGAACCCGATAATAAGACATTCCAGCACTATTTATGCAAGCCATAAATTAACGAAGTCATGTGCCAGTCATTAGGTTTCATTTTTCAAAGTGCCAAACAACTAGAATTAAGACAGAGAGGGAAAACACATAATTCATAGTATTTGACTCCATTGCCCATGTGGATAGAAGGCACTGATCTGCCAAAACCCAGAGATCAGATTTCATACAACTATTATTCTCAAATCCTTTCATTTGTTTAGTAGCAGTAGGAGTAGTTTTAGTGTTTATGTCTATCCACTTCCATTTGCCATTGTGGGTAGATTGTTGCATCAGGAAATTCATTTCAAATCTGCACCATTCATTAGGTTCACCCACCTAGGTCTAGGAGAGCCTGAAGAGAAGAAGGTACAATTGCATCAATTGGCCTTGTACGTTGGCCAAAAGTGTTGTAAGAGCTTGGCAAACTCTTCTGGTTAAAACCTGCATTTTTGAGGCCCAACAGTTTGGCGACTCCGCTGGGGAATTACTCAGGAAGTTTTCAGCCTTTCCATCTATAGAGTCAGCAAAGTTTTACATTTTTGGAGATTCTATTGGGGCAACCAAAAGCAATCCATTTCATTTTCCTACTTTTGGAAAAGTAGATGGCGACTCTATTTTAGATTTGATAAATGATGCATGGATATTGTGGAATAGTCACATTTTTTCAAGATTTCAGAAGAAGAGAGAAGACAACGGTCAATAAGAGAATTGAAGGAATTGAGACAACAGAGGCTACAAGTGAACCAACAATTATTGCAATTAGGAGTCAACGGTGCTCAAAATAAATCACCAAACAGGCCATCATATAGTGAGAATGAAGACACAAGTGCCAAAAGAACTTGGACACCACAAGTGCCTTATGATGTAACTGGGGAGAACTCTAGAAACAAAGGTAATGTACTTTATTACAAAAAAGTACTTTTGATGAGTATATTCAAATTGAAGAGAGAGCCAAAAATCTTGAGGATGTTTTTTTTTATATAAGGAGATCTACAAGGGAGAATCTATGAGTTTTTTATACAATAGGATGGTAGATGTCTATATGCAATTACCTCCTCATTTAAAGCCCACAAGAGCCATATTTGTTGCACAATTTTTGAGAGAATCAGAGCCTGAATCAATTTATTGGTCAAAGTCAGTAAAACAACATGCCTTTGATGTAGTAAATAAATTTATTGGCTCCATTCTTGGGACAAGGGATGTGGATACTACTAGTAATGTTTCAGAAGCTGCAATAGAAGAAGATATCATGTTGTCTAACAGTGAAGATGCGGAGAGTTCCTCTTGCATAATAGATTGTGAGTCAAATTGTCAAGATGAAATAGTGGATATTGATCTTCAACAGGATGATTGTTGCAGCTATTATGAAGATCAAGAAGAGGTTGTAGACATGGTAGAAGATATGGAAGTAGAGACTTGTTCACTCAGTAGTGAGAAAGTTTAAGATTTGTTAACTCTGGAATACCAAAAGTATGCACATGAAGATGGTTCCAAGACTTTGGTCCCAGCCTATATATGCTTTGACAGTGAAGATACTATGTGTAGTGATTCAAATGGTTCCATGTCCATCTCTCATAGTGATGAAAATATTGAAGCTGATCATGAATTTGTTTGTGTCCAGGAAGAGGTATGTGAATTGAATGATTTATGCCTGCAATATAGAGATATTGGTTTTCATGTTATTGATGATGGATGTCCAGCATTTGTTAATTCAAGTATGTGTGAGGCTGACTGTCTGGATCAAGAGTATGTGTCACTAACAATTGATGATGGGAAAGAACTGGAGAGTATTTCTGATTTGATTGGTTCAGAGAATATTAATGAGATATAATTTTTTGATTGCCATAAGGAGTATTCATATTTTCAGGCCCTAGTGCAGTTGCGGGCACATTCAACAACATATGACAGTGAGCATGCCTATGAATGTTTTGTTTAGTTTGGGTACACTTTGTATGCAGAAGATGATAAGTATATTTTATATGATAATAAGAATGATGAAATGCAGAATGGTAGAATGAATATGAATCAAGTTGAATGCAATGATTTCCTGAAGGTTTTCAATGGTAGAACATGTTGCAGGGCAGGTGGAATGGATAGTTTCAAAAGAGACTTGATGAGCTCTAATCAGAACAAACTCTATGACAGAGGAAAGTGCAGGTTTTTCTTTTTGGGGTGGCCTGGGGCCATTCCTTGTGGTTTGAGTTTTTGAACCAAAGCAGGTACAGAGGATTAAGGATTTCCAGTGCATGGATAATTCTTAACAAAGCCTCTTTAAAAAATTATTTTCCATGCACAGTAGTCTAGGGTTTTGCCACTCTCCATGCTCCATTTTTCATATCATGCTCTATTCATTCTCTCCATTTGTCATTTCCTTCATTTATCATTTCCTTCGCTTGGTCTACTCTCCCAGTGGATACTCTAGATTCTTGCAATGATTTGCAAATCACTCATCCTCAATAGGAGCCACTATTAGAACCCAAAAATTCCATAAAAAATCCTAAGCTTTTCTCCGTTTTAATCCATCTTTTTCATATCTTTTCATAAAAAATCATTCACTACCTTTTAAAATATGCTTGTAACTTTTACCGCTGCCTTTATATTCATTTCTATATTACTTACCCCTTTACCGCGACCTCCCACAAAGGGGCCAGTGGTATGGCGGTAGCAAGTAGAAGGTGGCATAAAGTGTTTACCGCGCCACCGTGCGCGGTTAAACCATAGACCATAGTGGTTGTGGTAGCGGTCAATAGACAATGAAGGAAGTCCACCGCGCTACTGTCAGTGGTCATCTCATAGACCACGGTGATTGCGGTGGATGGGCAATGAGTAGTTGCGAGTAGTCAATGGGAGCAGCTAGCATTTTGCAGAGCGGCTACCGTGGTACTGCTGGCAGTCAAGCTAGTGACTGCGGTAGCACAATGGATAGAAAAGCAACCAGTGATGGGGAGATACATGGTTACCGCTATACCATGCATGATGAGTGTGGAGACCATGGTGATTGTGGTACACTATTTGTAAGCGATGAAGGAGGCAGCCAAAGAGGTTACCGCGATACCGCGGGGGGCTCCAATGAAGATTGTGGTAGCATGGTAAGCCATTAGTAGTCAGCGACGCGGTTACTGTGATATCACAGTCAGTCAAAATGATGACTATGGTAGGGCAGTAAAAGTGTCAAACAGCCATGGGGGAAATAAAAGTAAAGAAGCAGTCATATTTTAAATGAAATGTAAGGAGTGGTATGACATAAAGTAAAAAATAAAAGGCAGAACTATTGTAAAAATATTTAATTTGTGGAGAGGCAATATAATTAAATATTTTAATCTCTGTCAAAGAATTCGAATGGCTATAATAGAAAAATTGAAGGGTCACGACCCTTGGTTTGTATTGTATAAATCATCAAAAAAATCAGTTGTAAAGAGAGGAGGAGGAGTCAGATTTTTTTGACTGGGAATGCAAATAATGTACAGACTTTCTTTGAAGTAGAATCAATGGATAGATCATTTTGAATTTGTAAAACTCTTTCTATTTTGAGTTGTTGTGATATAATAATTTATATTTCTTGTGAGGGTTGTCTCCAAATTGAAGTCTTAAATCATTTAAATCAAAATATCAAGCATATGTTTGATTTATCAAAGTGAAAATTTCACTCTGTGTGATTTGGTTGATTAGTGTCTACAAGTCAGAGTTAAAATTATGTTAAATAAGTCACAGTGATTTAGTATTTCTTTTGGATTGTTGAAGTAGAACCCAATAAGAAGACATTCCAACACTATTTATGCAAGCCATAAATTAATGAAGTCATGTTCTAGTCATTAGGTTTCATTTTTCAAAGTGCCAAACAACTAGAATTAAGACAGAGAGGGAAAACACATAATTCATAATATTTGACTCCATTTCCCATGTGGATAGAAGGCACTGATCTACCTCAACCTAGATATCAGATTTCATACAACTATTATTCTCAAATCCTTTCATTTGTGTAGTAGGAGTAGGAGTAGTTTTAGTGTTTATGTCTATCCACTTCCATTTCCGTTGTGGGTAGATTGTTGCATCAAGAAATTCATTTCAAATCTGCACTATTCATTAGGTTCACCTACCTAGGTCTAGCAGAGCCTGAAGAGCAAAAGGTACAGTTGCATCAATTGGCCTTGTACGTTGGCCAAAAGTGTTGTAAGAGCTTGGAAAACTCTTCTGGTTAAAACTTGCATTTTTGAGACCCAACAGGGAACTCGATGCAGATTTTCCTCATACCTTCAAGAGACTTTTCAACTTCCAATAATTTGTTTGTTTTCTGAACAACACGATTAATGCCCACGTTTCTAATATCCAAGACCTGTCGGAACTAATTTTTCGTGGTCTTGTTGAAGTTCTTTCTTTTTTTCTAATTTTTCATTTTGTTCTTTGGATAGCAACTGTGGAGGGGCTGAGGATGTGGTTGGTTGTTCTTCTATGGATAACTACTATTGGATATAGGCTATCAAATCAGCCACCTGTGCCTTAAGCTCCACTTTGGAAACTTTATCCTGTTGAATGAGATGTACCACCATGGTGACAGATTCTTGGAGATGATCAACCTTCTACTCCCTGGTGGATATTCCCAAGTTGATGGTGGATATGTTGTAACTTATTCCTTGTTCTCTCGCCACTGGCGTAGCTATTTGTACTACTCTGGATCTGGAGGTATCCATCGTTACCTTTGACCTGATCTTTGGTTTCTTCTCCTTCCTGGTGCCGATCTAGTCTCTTGCCAATATAGCTTCAAGCCTTGCCTTTGGGTCCTTTGGAGTGGGAGCCCTCCTTTCCAATTTTCTCTCCAACCAGTCAGGCATTGAGGACTTTTCTTTAGGTGAATCCTGCTAATCCCGTTTTTCTTCTTCTCTGACTTCAATTTCCTTATCATTGATGGCCTCCTACTTCATCTTCATATCCTCCTTTTCTTCATCAAATTCTTGGATGAACATTATGCGCATGATAGGGGATTTGGCAAGAAAGCACTCATTGGGGTTTCCTTTCCCTTCGACATCTTTCTCTTCATCATGTTCATGCTCCTCAATCTCTAGATTCTTATAATTTTTGACCTCTCCTTTAGGATTATCTTCTTCCTTACCTATCTTCTCTTCACGATGGACCACCTCTTCATCATGCATAGGGGTATGGTCATGCTCTCACATCATAGACTTATCACCCTCCCCCCCTGTGGCAGCAACCTCTTCTTCACTAATAGGCTATTTTTCAACCTTCTTAGCTTCAATTTCCTTGAGTTGAATGACCAGCTCGGCATCAAGCTCTGGATTAGATATTTCTTCAATTATCTTTCTGTCTAGATCCTCACCATCATCACTGAAAGACTCATAGGCAACCTCATCAATTACTCGATGCTCATATATTGGGTGCTCATGATAGTCATATGCCTCCTCTTCCAGCCTCTTAGTTGATTCCATCTGTTGTCGGTGGTCTAATTGCTTATAAATTTGCATGGTTACTTCCATTTTTGGTGGCTCGATATGAGGAGGAGGAACTAGAGTGCTAATTATCGCCTAAGCTATCATACCTTGTACCGCTCAATTTGGAAACATTCCTGAGAGCTCAAATGCCACGTTTTGCATATATTTCATGAAGGATTCTAGAAGGGTAAGGGCAGGAATTGTGATTGCAGTGGTGGTGGATGGAAGAGAAAAGGAAGGAGACATGGAAGATGAAGAAATGGGCAAGGTAGTAGCAAGATGGACAAAGATGTCCACCATGGGCAGAGAGGATGCAACTACTATGTGTGGGACAGGCGGAGTGGTGGAAACAATAGTAGTTGCGATAGAAGATGAAATAGGTGGAGACTTTGGTTGATCAGCCTCCATCTCCTCTCCCTCATGGAGCAGATATTCTTGGATTACTGGAATTTTGGTGACATTGCCCATTCACTTATGTTTCTTGGGAGGTTCACCCTCTGAGGCCTTTCTAGCGTACACCTTTGGGTTAGACTGTTGCTCGTCAGTCTCCTTTCTCTTTTTCAAATGAACAGATGGGGGGGATTTAGATGTTTCTCTAGTTGATGTAGCATCTTTGCCACCATTAGAACTACTTGCCTCACTATTGAACCCCTTGAATTTCAAGATGAACCCATGTTGTTTTATTTGGAAACTCGCTCATCAATCCACACCTTTATTCAGGCCTCAATAGGTTTGGTAAGTATTTCGAGGTCATCAACCTCTGGCTCATTCCAATAAATTAGTGTCAGTGGCATGTTTGGAATGGCATTGTACCTATGGTTGATTATAATGCTTTCATCTTCCTCCAGTTGATTAGGCACTGGGAACAGGATCCCTCTTTTTACAAAGTATGTGGTCATCCACATATAGTACCTTATCTGCACCTCAAAGTCATCTTTACAATCTGCCCATAAATCTTCAACATTGTGGAGGTGGGCATACTCTTGTCCAATCACCTTTCTAATATGGTTGTATGGATCCATTTGTGGCCTGGTCATGTGAGATTTGAAATGATACTTTGCGAGTTCCTTCTCTCAATTGCCTACACATTGGGAACTATGAATCTCATACATCCCCTGGCCGAGTGTAAGGGGATAAGGAATCCCTGCTAGATGCTTGCTGCTCAAAAATGATGTGAATGTGGCGTAGCTTCCAAGAGAGCTCCAACAATATTATCTAGTCATTAGGGTATCGGGGTAGCTTGTTTGACTTTTCTAAGAATCCCTAGGCTCGAATGTAGGTGAAATTTGGATATTGAATAAACAAGAAGGCATAATGCTTGACAAAGGCTCAAGCACTGTGGGAGACTCTTCTCTCAAAATCACCCTAGAGCAGCCTGATGATATAAGTGATGAATGCACCATTCACTCTGCAATAATATTTCTTGAAGTTCCTGAACTGTAGCTGAGGGTACTTGTTGAAAGCCTTGAGTTCTCTATCAGTCACTTCATTTGGAACTCTGAATAACCCATTATAATGCCTCCTATCGGTCAGTGAGTATACCAAGTAAAAGGTCATATAGAACTTGCAGGTCTTTTTGGCGTTCATGAATTGACCATGAAAGCGATCACTGATTATTCCTCCCCAATAGAACGTGGTGTCCTTTACACAAAGAATTTGTTCGATGAAATAAACCATCCACTCTTGAAAATATGCCACATAAGGGAGTTCCATCACTCTGCTTAGCAGGGTGACCAAATCATGGTAATCTTTGAAAAAGTCACTATGAAAGAGTTCTTGGGGAACCTTTGCAACGCTGCCCCATCTGTCCTTTAGCCAATATTGATTTATGAGTTTCTTGCATCTTATCGAGTCTTCATCCCACATTTCTTTAAATTTTGGGATAGCAGGCAGCTCCATCTTTCTGAAGACAAGAATATGGAAGGTTTTCATTATTCTTGATGGTGACATGTCAACCAAGATATTTCCATCTCTGTCAACAATAGTTCTAGTTTCTAGATGATATGCCTCTCTACAAGCCATCACCAGCTCGAGGGCGATCAAAGCAGGAGGGAACCCCACAGGTTTGGCTATCCCACTGCTTTTGATTCAATTACATTTTTTGTCTTGGGGTTCACCTTGACCCTCTATATGAAATCTTCAATGTTGACTAGTCCAATATGTGTGTTAGTGATGTCCTTCCACCAAGTTGTGACCTTGGAGTGCAATGACACTCCTTCGAATTGGTATTTCATCTGATCTTTATCCTCCTTGCCTCGAGGAGATTTGGTAGTTCGCTTTCCTTTCTCCTTGACTTCCCCTGAGGCTTCTGTACCCAATTCCATATATCCTGCACATAGAGGTGCAGTTCAGCACGCATGACAATACAAATGGTCAACCAAATCCTGAAAAAACATGGTTACATCGAATAATCTATCATTGAAAATTCTAACACTTAGTTGAATTTATCATTGAAAGTTCACTAGAGGGAAATTGGATGACCTAGGCCCCAAAGGCCGGACTTCCCTTGTCAGAATGTTATTCTGAAGGGTGAACATAGCGAGAAGACCCAGATGATTTCTCCCAATCTTGGATTTGGATAATGAAGGGTCCATGAGGAAGGTGATCACATTTTAGTACATGGGTCATCATTCATTTTCAGATTGGAGATCATTTAGGTCACCATTAGAGCATCTGGGGTCCAACTGAGGGAAGGTTGTCAACCGTTAGCTATTTGAAACAACTTTGGAGAAATGACATTCTAGAGGTGGAGTCCTGAAGTCTAAAACCTGAGAGGCAAAAAGTCATTCGAGTGTTTGGGATGTCATTGCATGATATCCATAAGAAATGGAAAATCGGGGATGAAATTCCAAAAGTGGTGACCTAGTGGACCAGACCCGAGGAGAAGTTTCACCAAGTACATTTTGCTTGTTTAACATTGGAGGAGATCAGAGCGTCGAGGCCCGAAGGCCGGAAGGGAGGATTGGGTTTGTTGTTTGGGACAGTTGAGATGGGATGAAATCCTGATGGAGAAAGTTCGAAAGGTAGGGTCTAATGGAGGCAAGATCTTTAGAGTTTCGAGCCAAAATAGCAAAGAGGCACCAAGACCTAGGCGTCGGAAGGCAGTCACCTGACGGTCGTTTAAAATAGCGAAATTGTAACGGCGGTCCACGAACGAAAGTCCACGAACTAAGGCCCATGGGTTCTTTGGATGTATTCCCTTGTCAATGTAATTTTCATGTCAAACAGCTATCCGGAGTGCGAGGTCTGGAAGAATAGGGTGAGAATGACATTCGAAATAGCAGAGGTGAGATGGTAATCCAGAGACGGAATTCTGGAGTTCAAAACCCGGGATGAATTTTTCCATGGTGGCAATTTTACATGAATTTTCGAGTTTGAACGGCTATGGCGTCTGAAGGTCTCAGGCCCAGCGGGCACAGTTGCTCAATTTGAAGAACAGCAATGGGAAGACAAGGTTTTGTGTTCGATTTTCTAAGTTTTTGAGGGATGTTTTGAAAATTTCAATACATGGGTTTTGTGGCATGGTGTCCCCTCTATTAGATTCATACAAAATTTTCCCTTATTGTCCACTATTCAAGCATGAAACAATGAAAATACAAAGTAGTTTTTCAGACGGCGAGTATACCTCAAAGACCTGATGAATAGCGTTGTTGAATCCTTGAAGAACGGTGAAGGGGCAGTTCGGGTGCGAAGGCGGTGAAGGCACTACATTTTTTTGTTGTTCTTGACATGTGAAAATGACATGTCAAAACTAATATTTATACCCCTGAGCTCAAATAATGCCCCTAATAAATGTAGGTATAGCAGTCAATGAGGTTGGTGGATTCAAATTAAGGATGACAGTGGGAAGACCAGAGCCCGAGGTCCAGAATGACATTGGGTCATGACCATCCAAAAACTTTCCAAGTGACAATCGGACAGTGAAGTAGGTGCCCGAGTCTGAGAAGTGGAAGGATGTTGGCTGATGACCGCTTGGAATGGTGAAAACGCGATGGAAACCCGAGAAGGGAAACCCAAAGAGCTAGGCCTGAAGGGCATGACAGAATGTTAGATTTTGTGCAAGTTTACCAAATGGAAAGTAGGAAGTTGGGTCCCAAGCGGCAGAGGGATGCATGCCTAAGGCTATCAGAAAGGGAAAAATAGACAAAAAAACTCAAGAGGGGAAACCCGACAAGCCGGGACAGGAAGGTTCCACGGACGCCAGGGAAAGGTGAAATGCTAAGGAAGCTTCATGACTTAGCAAATTTTTGAGGGGCAATACATGGTCGACCTAAGATGAGACTTGAGAGACACATTGACCATCTAGGACACCAAAATGGGGGCATGCAAAATGAGGTGGCAACAAAATGACCCGACAGGGTGAAAGAAAGAGGGTCCCCATTCCAAATAGGGCGTGTGTGCTATAGGAACAACAATACATACCTATAAATACAAGGTTATTTCACTAAGTTTCACCTAGCTTTTCTCAATATCTACAAAATAATTTCAAGAGCAACCAAAGGAATTCAAGAGTAGATCTATCAGATATTTATTGCAGCATTCAAGATCTATCCATCATGTCAAAGTATTCTTGCATCATGCATGCTTTTAGAGCTAACATTGTGATGTAGGTTTTTGTTGCAAGAATGAAGGTGTTGTCATTGATATCAACTAGTCAATTGGTTATCAACTACTAGTTGTTTTTTCCATTTATGTCATGGATGTAGGTTATTGGTTGTTTATCTCAAGGCTATTGAGAATATTATAATGAAGGAAGATTGTAGGTGTTCAGTGGTTGCTCCAAGTTTTTCTCCTATGTTTGTGTGGTTCAGATATGTTGATCATGGATGTTGGAAGATTCTTTATCTAGATTCTTGGCTTTTGATTCATTATACAGTGCGAATTATGTTCACTAGTTGTGAACTATGGGTTTTTCCTATATTTGGCTGAGGTTCAGGAGAAATGTTTTTGGTCTGGATTTCCTTTTGGCTAAGTCTTATGATTTGAGGTTCTAGAGTCAAGTTGTTATGATTCTTTTGAATATAATTTTGGTGTCTAGAAGGATTTGATCAGGTTAAGATTTTTGTGTGCTTAATTTTTCTATGTGTTTTACACTGGTTTGGTCGACCTCGTGTCGAACACTACCTTCAAATTTGATGAAGCATATTGGGACCTACTTGGGTCCTCATTGAGCGTGTTTGGATCACCCTCATTCTAATTCCACCTTAAGATGTTTTGGTACCGACCTAATTTGAATTTGATAATGGATGGCCAACTTTGGACATGTTTCAAAGTTGAAGATGGTATAAATATAGGATGAGTTATTGGTGAAAGATGTACAAAGAGATAAGTGAAAAAAAATAGAGAAGATAGATGCAAAATAGATTTGAATCAGTGGGTGTGTGTGATGTGAATGGGGCAGATCAGTTTGAAGTCTAAATGTTGAGTTTCTGGATGTAGTGAGTTGAAGGTGTACTCTCTCATTCATGCATGTTTGCAAGTGGTTGAGAAAATTGTGGTGTAAATCTATGTTGCATTGAGATTGTCTTCTCTTTGTATCTCTATGGTAGTGATCCCTATGGGTGGTTAACCCTGTTGGATAGTGAGTCTTGATATGGGCAATGAGTCCTTGTTTTGGCAGTGGGACTTCTTTCTCTGGCAGTGAGCCTTTGTAATTGGTTTTGATATTCTCTATAGTGTGAGTTAATCCTCGGTGTGTTTTTTCCCTCACTGAGTTTTCCACGCAAATTTGGCATTACATTTTTTGTGTGTTGGTTTTCAATTTATGCACTTGCACTCAATGTTTAATCATTTTATCAGTGTTAAATATTTTTGATTGATCTAAGTTCCAGTGAAAGATTTAAAGGTTAAATTTGGTACAATTGATTCACCCCCCCTCTTAGTTGTCTTGTTCAATAATTGGTATCATAGCCTAGCTCCTTGGAGAAGAGCTTAACCACTTAAGGAAGGTCTGGGATGGTTGGGAAAGTTACTCATGATTATCCAAGGTTTGATGGAACTAATTATGCTATCTAGAAATACTAATGGAAGAATATCTAGAGTATTTTGGATATGATGTGGAGAAAGCTTACATAAATCCTTACACTCCTCCCAGGCTAATGGTCCAAGTACGATTGGTGAGATCAAGGCACATGAAGTGAAAAAAAGGGTGAAGAACATTTTGAAGAATAGTCTTATCCATTTCGAGTTGATTAAAGTTCAGAATCTTAAGATAGTTAAGGAAGTTTGGGATGCTTTGGAAAAGGCACATGAAGGAGATAAAAGGGTCAAAGAGGAAAATTTGTAGGGTTTGGAGACATATTTTGAGCTCCTACATATGTCTGAAGATGAGAATGTTAAAGCATATGTACAAATATTGGATGAGGTAGTAGTTGGAATGTGGGGACTTGGTGCTACTATAGATGAAACTAGTATTATAAAAAATATTCTTAGAACTCTCCCTGATGCTTATAGTGAAAAGGTATGTGATATTGAAGAACATATAGATTATAAGGCTTACACTAAAGATCAGTTGTTGGGAACTCTGACATCTTATGAGATGAGAAAACCGAATTTGAGAAATGGATCCAAATTGGAAACTTCTTTTAAGGCTGCAAAAACTAAGATCTGAATGAAGAAAATCTTGATGAAGTAGAAGCTAACTTTTTAAGAAGGATGATGAAAGTTTAGATGGTAAGTATGAAGGTAATTTACCATTTAAATGTTTCAATTGTGGAGAAATAGGTCATTTTGCCTCAAGATGTCTTGAAAGAGCTAGGAAGAACAAAGAAAGGTTTCAGAAAGAAAGAAAAGGTAGGAAAATCAAAAAAGCATATTATGTGAATGAGGATGCTAGTATTTTTTATGATGAATCAGATTATGGAGATCTTGGTGACAATGAATGCTTGTTTTTGGCTATAAAAGATGAACCTACTTATGTTGATTCTGGAAAAATAGGTGAAGGAATACCCTCCAAAGAACCTGAGAAAAATGAAGGTATTGTAATCTCTACCCTACATGCTAAATAGGAAAAGAACTATTGGGTTGTTGACATTGGATTTTCACATCACATGAGTGGTGATAAGAGTAAGTTTGTTAAACTTGAAAAATATGGTGAAGGCTTAGTTATGTTTGGAGATGATACTGATGCTAACATTTGTGGGATAGGTTTATTAAGTTTTAATGGCAGGCATGATATTGATGATGTATACTATGTTAAGGGTTTAAGTCATAATCTCTTGAGTGTTGGACAGATGTGTAGTAAAGGATATAATCTTGTATTTGAGGATGAGAGATGTGAAATCGAGAAAGGATTCAGAATAGTGATTTCTATAGGAAAGAAATCTGAAGGAAATATCTATCAACTTAAGAGTGTTGATGGATGATGCTTTATGACTATGATTAATATCAGTTGGTTGTGGAATCGAAGATTGTTTCATATGATTTTTGATAGCTTGGTGAGGATTAGTTCAGTTCAGGCCATGAGAGATTTACCAAGGATTACAACTCCTATTAATGCTATTTGTAGGAATTGTTAGTTTGGAAAGAAAGCAAGAATCCATTACAAATCAAAGGAATAATATACTACTGGAATACTAGATTTAATTCATATACATCTCTATGGTCCTACAAGAGTGAGAAGTCTACAAAGTGAAAGGTATTTTATGCTTTCAATTGATGATTATTCTAGATATACATGGGGTACATTTCTTAGAGAAAAGTTTGATGCAATAGATAGATTCAATACATTCAAATATATTGTTGAGAATGAAGTAAATTTGATGATAAAATTCTTAAGGTCTGATAGAGGTGGTGAATTCACCTCCCATGAGTTTAATATGTTTTATTAAATGCATGGAATAAAAAGATAGTTATTTGCTCCAAGAACACCTTAGTAGAATGGAGTAGTTGATAGAAAGAATAGAACAGTTCAAGATGTTGCTAGATCAATGATTACTGTTGGTCTGCCAGAATTTTACTGGAGAGAAGCTATTCACATTATTGTTTATGTATTCAATTGAGTTCAAGCAAGAAAAAATAGTACAAAGACCCCCTATGAGCTATGGTGTGGAAGAATTCCTACTATTAATTATTTCAAGGTATCTAGAAGAAAATTTTACATCAGAAGAGATGAAGAAACTTTAGGAAAGTTTGATATAAGAAGTGATGAAGGCATTTTTCTTGGATATTTTACTAAAAGAAAAGATTATAGATGTTTCAATAAAAGACTGAGGAATATTGTAGAAAGTACAAATGTCAAGGTTGATGAAGGAATGAACAATACAATTGATGTTGACGGATATGTATCTGATGAACCTGATTGCATAAGGATTGATGAAATTTTGGAAGAACAAAAAAAGGATGAGCAAGAGAAGCAAAATGAAGAAAAATAAGAAGAAGCTTTAGTGGTGTCCCTTAAGACACCTAGATACGTGGGGATGAATCATTCAAAAAGTTAGATCATTGGAGACAAAACAAAAGGAGTATTGACAAGAAGAGTTGTTGCTGGTGAGGTAAATTTGTGTTTACTTTATGAGATTGAACCGAAGATTGTAAGTGAAGCGTGTAAAGATGAGCATTGGATGGAAGCCATGAAATAAGAAATTATGCAGATTGAGAAGAATCAAACTTGGGAATTGGTCCCAAGACTGGCAGACAAAAACATTATTGGATCAAAGTGGGTATTCAAAAATAAGTTGAATGAGAATGGAGAAGTGGCTAGAAACAGAAAAAGGCTTGTGTGTAAGGGTTAGTCACAAGTAGAAGGCATAGATTTTCAGGAGACTTTTTCTCTAGTGGCAAGAATGGAAGCTATAAGGATGTTCTTAGTGTTTACTATTCATAAATATTTCAAGGTCTATCAGATGGATGTCAAGTCTAGATTTTTGAATGGTGAACTAGAAGAAGAGATCTACATGGAACAACCAAAATGATTTGAGTTGTCAGATCAACTAGATATGGTCTAAAGATTGAAGAAATATTTATATGGATTGAAGCAAGCTCCTAGAGCTTTGTATGCAAGATTAGACAGGTGTTTGATTCAACAAGGTCTCAAAAAAGGTACAATAGATAGTAATCTATACTTTAAAATTAAAAATGACAAAATCTTGATTGTGGTTGTATATGTTGATGACATTATTTTTGGAGGAAATTAAACTACATGTAATCTGTTTGTGGAAGAAATGAAAAACTAATTTGATATTTCTATGTTTGGAGAGATAAATTTCTTTCTTGGGCCACAAATTAATCAAACAAAGAAAGGAATTTTTATTTCATAGTCTAAGTATGTGAGAGAGATATTGAAGAAGTTTGGGATGGATGGTTCCAAATTGGTATGCACTCCTATGGTGACTAGTTGCAAATTAGGTAAAGATGATGATTCACCAAAGGTTGATCAGAGCAAGTATAGATCTATGATAGGTGGACTATTTTATTTGACTGCTACTAGACTGGATATTATGCATGTACTATGTCTTGTGGCTAGATTTCAAGAAGATCCTAAGGAAACATATATTTTTTTAAAAGAATATTTAGATATTTGAATGACACTCTAGATTATGGGCTATGGTATCCTAGGGATACTAACATTACACTAAGTTCTTATATAGATGCAAATTGGGTTGGATGTGTAGATGACAGAAAAAGTACAAGTGGTGGTGCATTATTTGTTTGTTGCAGATTTGTGGCATGGTTGAGTAAAAAAAAAGATTTAGTTTCCTTGTCTACTACTAAAGCTAAGTATATTGTTGTTGCATCTTATTATACACAAGTTCTATGGATGAAATAGACATTGAAAGATATCATAGTTGTATATGATGATCCTATTTCTATCTTCTGTGATAGCACAAATGCAATTAACATTTCAAAGAATCCAGTGCTGCACTCAAGTAAAAAGCATATATCTATCAAATATCATTTCTTGAGAGAGAAGGTTGTCAAGAATGAAGTTAAGCTTGAGTATGTACCTACAAAGAATCAGATTGCTAATATATTTATGAAGGCTCTTCTTAAAGATACTTTTTAGTATCTTTGGGAGAAGTTAGCAGTTATTACCCCTCCTTTCTTGAACTAGATGCATATGGATATGCATCAGTTCAATGGGTCTACGGATCTATTTTTATTTTGGACTAATGTTTTGGTGGCTACTTCTCAAGGGGAGCAGGTAGTGTCATGTGTCGTCATTGTATGAGTATTTTGTTTTTAATGTTAAAGGGGAAATAAATGTAAAATATGTTTTGCCTTTGTCATTGTTGTCAAAGGCGAAGAGGAAGAATGTGAAAAGGAGAAGAGCATCATGTGAAAAACTATTATCTACTAAAGGGGAGAAACAGAAAGCAAAATCATGAGACGTATGTTTGGAGCTAGTGTGTTGTCTTTGATGGCTTTTCACATCATGTGTTGCCATCAATGACAAAGGGGATATTTTTGCAAGAATGAAGGTTTTGTCATTGATTTCAACTGGTCAATTGGTTATCAACTGGTTTCTATTGTCATTTATGTCATGGATGCAAATTATTGGTTGTTTATGTCAAGGATATTGAGAAAATTGTCATGAAGGAAGGTTGCATGTGTTCAATGGTTGCTTCAGGTTTTGCTTCGGGATTTGATCCTATGTTTGTGTGGTTCAGAAATGTTGATCATGGTTTTTAGAAGTTTCTTTATTCAGATTCTTGGCTTTTGATTCATTATATAGTGCGAGTTATGTTCACCAGTTGTGAACTGTGGTTTTTTGTGTATCTTACTAGGGTCCGAGAGAAATGTCATTGGTTCAGATTTCCTTTTGGCTAAAGCTTATGACTTGTGGTTCTAGAGTTATTTTTTTATGATCGTGTTGAAGATAATTTTTATTTCTGGAAGGATTTGATCATGCTAAGAGTTGCATGTGCTTAATTGTTCTATGTGTTTTATACTAGTTTGGCCAACCTCATGTTGAACACTACGTTCAAATTTGATGAAGCGTGTTGGGACCTACTTGGGTCTTCATCAAGCATTTTTGGGTCGCTCTCATTCTAATTCCACCCTAGGATGTTTTGGGGCAGACCTAATTTGAATTTGATAATGGATGGACGACTTTGGACATGTTTCAAAGTTGAAGATGGTATAAATACAGGATGAGTTGTTGGGGAAAGATGTACAAAGAGATAAGTGCAAATAAATAGAGCACATAGATGTGAATCAGTGGGTGTGTGTGATGTGAATGTGGTAGATTAGTGTGAAGTCTAAATGTTGAGTTTTTCAGATGTAGTGAGTTGAAGGTGTACTCTATCATTCATGCATGTCTACAAGCTTGGTTGAGAAAATTGTGGTGGAAATCTCTATTGCATTAAGATTGTATTCTCTCTGTAACATATCTCTTCTATCTTATTCTTATCTTTATAGCAGTGAGCCCTCTGGGTGGTTAACCCTGTTGGACAGTGAGTCCTGATCCAGATAGTGAGTCCTTGTTTTGGTGGTGAGCCTTCTTTCTTTGGCAATGAGCCTTTGTAATCAATTTTGATATTCTTTATAGTGTGAGTTAATCCTCATCGTGGTTTTTCCCTCATTGGGTTTTCCATGTAAATCTGCTGTTACTCTGTTTGTGTGATGGTTTTTAGTTTTTGCACTTTAACATAATGTTTAATCATTTTATCAATGTTAAGGATTTGTGATTAAGGGTGATCCCACAATACTGGTTTCCAACTTTTGGGCAAACTAGACACTGAGCAAATTTTTTTTAACTAAATCTTCACTTTCAGGCTCTTATAGCGGCTAAACTGTGAGGGATTTGAAGATGATGCAAACTAGTGATTTGTGGCATTTGTCTATAGATTCTAAACATATTTTTTTAAAAAAATTGGAATCAAATTGCACTTATTTTTCCATCTCCTTCGAAAACTAGTTTTTTTCAGCAGACAACATTTTTAACGAGTGACGCTCACCATATACAACATAATTTTTTTTCCATGAAGGCTAAAAATTGTAATTCTTTCAAATTTAGATTTGTAACTCCTATATCTAGCCCTTTCATTTGGTTTCATAATTTTTTATTGAATATTTTTTCCTTAATCAAGTTTCAAAGTCAAACAATTACAAGTCAAACATAGGTGGACCATATACAACATAACTTTTTTTTGTATGTATTGAAATTCAATTTTATTTTTTAATGGATCAAGGACATCAATACCCAGTGTAAACATATTTTTCAAAAAAAAAAATGATAATCTGCTATTTTTGGATGAAAAAACTATGTTTAATAAAATTAAAAAAACAAATACATAATAAAACCAAAACATATTAAAATTATATTCTTTGGATAGCTCATTCCGAGGACTAGCATCTTCCAGTTGGGTCTATGAAATCTCCTCCATTTTCATCCTCAACTCGAGATTCGAAGGGAAAACATCTGGAGTTTTTTTTGTGTCGGAGGGTGGGAAGGTGGGAAAAGGGGGCTTCAAGGGAACCTAAAGGGTTTGAGCGAACCCCCTTTCCACAATGGGAAAATGTGGGTTCCAACATTTAAGGGGTTCGCTCGAACCTAGAGTTCATTCGAACCCCCCAAAATGATTTTTTTTTTTAATGTGGTCATTTTTTGGAAGTTTTCCTTCCTCACTCCAATTATAAACCACTTTTGTGGGTTCACCCTTGATCTAAGTTCTGATGAAATATTTAAAAGGTTAAATTTGGTACAACAAATTCAACACCCCCACTCATTTTTCTTGTTCAATAGTTTCAAGATCAATTCAATCATTCAAATCATTATTCATGTGTCAAGATCCACATCCATTGAATCCATTTCATGCAAGTTGCTTAATTCCTAAGATCTCCATTATCAAGGTTTCATTCAAGGGTTTGTTGAGTGATAACATAGTTTTGTTCATTATTCATTCCCTCTTTTATTTCATTATTCAATTCAAGGATTGATTACCAAAATGGGGTTTGACCAAGGAAAACCCCCATTCACCCAAAAACAAACATTTTTTCTCTTGTGTGTGTGATTGCAGATTTAGATTGAAGAAGGGTTGAAGACATTTTGAAGTACAAGATTGAAAAGTTGTCAAAGTTGTTGTCAAATCATGAAATCTCATGTACAATCTGATTTCTGACCTTCCAACATTGAAACCTAGACAAATCAGAAGCTACAGATCTATGTCAGAGGCTCCTAAAAGTTGCAGAAAAACCATGAGCGAAGACCCATTCGCCCATGGGTGAATGAGTCCTAGTTAACCTTTAGAAATTGCCTCTTTGTGACTAGTAAACACATTTCTGCTCTTCTCAAATCTACATTTGGTTTTTGGGTTTTTAAAATATTGAGTTTAATATTGTTGTTTCAAGTGTTAGATTGCATTTTGGAATTGATTTGTTATTTTTTAGTTTTTCTCCCCAAAGTGTTGTTTGACCTTGACCCCTATCCTTCATCATAAGGAAATCTAAAGATTCTCACATTGACTTGATTTTCCTAAGGGTTGTTAGTCAATTCTTTGTAAGGATCTCATTTCCTATTGAAATAGAGGAAGATAGAGTCCATTCATGTTCATTAATCGACATATTTAATAAAAGAACCCTATTTTTCTATGTTTCAACTATAGATCATTTTGTCAATAGTGACTTTGACTATTCTAGCTTTTTGGCTGAGGTTATTCACAATCATCAGGTGTACATTAAGAAAAGGAGAAGTGGTAAGGAGATGGAGGTGAATTTAAAATGGTATTCCCTCCTTTTCCATATGCTTTTGTGCAAAGGGAATGGTCATTTTAGCAAATTTTTACAACGAAACATGAAAGATAAAGAGGGAAACGATCTCCTAGTGCAATATTGGACCCATATTTGGGACAAACATTGTAGTGAGTCTGGCTATGGTTTTTAAGAATTTCTTTGTAAGACAATTCATGGTGAGGCTAGGTCTACCTAGAATCAAATTGCACAAGGAAATTTTGGATTTCCTTAGGCCCAAAAAGACGAGGCTAGAGTTAGGATTATGACACAATTGGGGAGAGTATTACCTAAATGACACCTTAGTTGATATTAGAATATATGGGTGCCCTCAAGCCCCCCATGTGCTACCTAGATATGTGTCACCCAATTTGGAATTCATGGAAATTATATGGCAATTGAATGAGAATGATCAATTTCATTTAAGGAAACAAAATAAAGGGTCCTTTTTCCCTTATGTTAATTCTTTTTCAGATTTCACTTCAACCAGAGATGGCTTAGGTAGGATGAAAGAAATGTTTGTGGAATACATGTTATTTTATTTTAAAGTCAAGGGTTTTGACCCTGAAGGTTTCATACATGAGATCAAGAAAACTATCATAAGGTCTAGTTTTTTCCATCAGGTTGATGAAAATGAAGACGTCATAAGAAATTGCAAGGATGAATCTAAGGTTAAAAATAGAAAGGAAAAATGGATTGCATTCATCAAGGCAGAGGCTACCAAAATAGAGAATGATAAGTATTATCATGGAGCATTTTCTAATATTGTTGACCCAATTGCTAAGATTGAGGCAATGTTTAAAAATTTTGATAGAGTTGTAGGTAAGGCCCCTACCTTTGAAGAGAAACTAGCTAAGTGGCCTAGACTTTACCTTTCTATCAAAAGGCCCCAAGGGCCTGTTATTAGAGAAAATGTTTAATTAGACCCACCAGAGATCACTCCCTCTCCTTCCCCTCAAATAATCAGTGTGGATTCAAATTCTCCCTAAAGAGAGCAACCACATAAGAGGATGAAAGTTGAGCAACCACCATTTTTGGTTGACAATATCATCAATCTAGATGAAATTAAAGATGTTCATATTACCATGGATGTGTTAGAATTGGCTATGGATTCTAAGATCTTTGGACCAAATGGAAAGCACAAGAAGAGAGAAAATAATGTGACAAGAATAAATTATATTCTCATCAATATGATTGTGATTGTATACAATGAGAGAGACCCCTTGGTTATATAGCCAAGGTGAGAACATAGAAGGGCATAAGACTATGAAAAGTTTCATAATCTTATGACATGATACAACTATTAAAAACTATCACTCCACCTAAAGTGGAAAATTGATAATGTGATAAGCACCACAAATGGTGGATCACCCATAAAAGGTGGAGAGGTAGTCACGTGATATGTCCACGAAAGGTGGAAGTGATAAAGTAATAACATGATAAGTCCGCCAAAGGTGGAAAAGCTCCAACTACCTCCTGGGTGATCCCACAATAGTGGTTTACAATTTTTGCCCAAACTAGACACTTAAATTATTATTTTTATATAAATATTCACATTTGGGAACCTATAGCGGCTAAACAGTGAGGAATTTGAAGATGATGAAAACTAGAGTCTCATCACATTTTGTCTGTAGATTCTAAAAATATTTTTTTCAAAATTTTTGGAATAAGATTGCACTTATTTTTTTATCTCCCACAAAAACTAGTTTTTTTCAAAAAACAACATTTTTAAAAAGTGACACTCACTGTACACAACATAACTTTTTTTATATGAAGGCTAAAATTCTAATTTTTTTGAATTTAGATTTGTAACTATGATATCTAGCACTTTCATTTGGTCTCATAGTTTTTTATTGAATATATTTTCCTTAATAGTGTTTCGAAGTCAAACCAATTGCAATTCATACATAGGAGGATTGTATACAACATAACTTTATCTATATGTATCACAATTCAATTTTATTTTTTTTAATAGATCAAAGACATCAATACCCAGCACAAACATATTTTTAAAAAAAAATATTTTGATAATTTTCTATTTTTCCACATGTGCAAAAAAGAGAGCTTGATTTTCAGTGAAAAACCTATGTTTAATAAAACTAAAAAAACACATACATAATAAAACAAAAACATATTAAAATTATATTCGTGGGATAGATAATTTCAAGGACTACCATAATCAATTAAAATAATTTTCAAATGAATTAATTTGATCCCCCAAAAGGTAAATCAAAAGTTATTTTTAATCAGCATTTTGATAGGTGTAAAGGAGACTCATTTATAGGTATGGTTTAAAACTAGAGAGGTTCTATCCAAGGGGGTTTCATCTAAGGTGGTTTGATCAAACCCTTTTCAATTGGAATCTTTAAAATGGAAATTTTAAAGACTTAAATCATTATATTTTCTAAAAATATGTGATTTCGGCAAGAATCAGTTCCTCTCAAAAATTGTAAACCAACTTTGTGGGATCACCCTCCTATGTGGTCCCTAAGTAAACCTAACTAAGGTGTAATCATGACCTAGGATAAGGTACAACACATTTAATTACACCAACAACCCCCTTAAGTGAAACTTAAGGAGAATGTACACAAAAGAAAACAATGCAAGATGGGTCCTAACAACTAGGTCATGTTAGGTACCCATGTACACATGCAATGCAATCTCTCGCAATGGAGAAAAGGAGAAAACTCAGTGGGAAAAAACTCCTCCCCAAAAGAGAGATGAAATACAATAATGATATCCATCACAAATACAATCAATTTCCATCCACAAAAAATATGACAAGAGAGACCATTCAGTCCCCCCCATAATGAGATAACCTACTACAAGAGAAGCACTGAAAGTACATTGTGGAGTAACACTGGAATCCTCAATTCAGCAAGCAAGGAAAGATACTTTTGTTTGTTATTGAAACCATATGTGAGTCACTAATTGACTCAAGGTGGAATCATGATAGAGCAACAGCAGGCCCAATGCCAAGGAACACTAGGAAACTCGTAAACTGACACATCTTTGGAATATATGAAGTAATAGTTGATTGAGAAATGATCTAGAACTGAAATGAAGTGCAGAGAAAATGCAAACCTAATGCACACAAAAAAGAAAATAACGCATGCACTGATGAATGTTCACATCTGCATCCATGATGAAAAATAACCTCAAATTTGTGTAGATGAAAAAATATGAAAAATTGGTCTACACTACTGTGAAGTTCTCGAAACTAGCTTTTCATTGATATCTTGTTTGCTAAAAATGGACACCGTGGCCAAAAGTTGTGAATTTTTAAAAAAAGATTGAATTTAGCCTACAGGAAAATGGGTTTTAAAGAAAAAAGGTTTACTTATGATTTTATTTCTAAAAAATATACTCACTATTTGCAGACAAAAGAAAAAACTGAGAAATATTTTGATGCTAAAAACAAAACCCAGAAATCATTTTTTGATCTAGCAAGCAGAAAATGAAAAATTGATTTTTTTTTAACCTTCAGCTAGGAGAAAAATGATGCACGACACTTTTTGGACAGCAATTTTCTCCACATCTATGCAAGATATGCAAAATCTAAAAGATATCCAGTTCAAATTTCGACCCTGACTACAAAACCCGGAAATCATTTTTTCCTACAAATGAGTGAAAGCTGGATTTTTGAAGCAAAAATGATGATGGCTCCAATAAAAAACGGCTTGCAACAAACCCTTGTTTGCCAAAAATGCAAATGGTTATCAAATTGAGAGAAACAAAAGTCAAATCTGATTTTCTCAAGCCTCTTGAACGCAATGGTGAGCTCATATTTGCACCAGCAAGCTCTGATATAAACCTACAATAAAGAGTCAAAAATGGAACCTCCCTAAATCTGGTATCTCTCTTCAGAAAAAGACTCTTTAATGGCACCCAACCCGCTCTAACACCATGTTAGAATTGGCTATGGATGTTAAGATCTTTGGACCAAATGGAAAGCACAAGAAGAGAGAAAATAATGTGACAAGAATAAACTGTATTCTCATCAATATGATTGTGATTGTATACAATGAGAGAGACCCCTTGGTTATATAGCCAAGGTGAGAACATAGAAGGGCATAAGATTATGACAAGTGTCGTAATCTTATGACATAAGACAACTATGAAAAACTATCACTCCAACTAAGTGGAAAATTGATAGTGTGATAATCACCACAAATGGTGGATCACCCACAAAAGGTGAAGAGGTAATCACATGATATGTCCACAAAAGGTGGAAGTGATAAAGTAATAATATGATAAGTCTACCATAGGTAGAAAATTTCCAACTACCTCCTATGTGGTCCCTAGGTAAACTTAACTAAGGTGTAATCATGACCTAAGACAAGGTACAACACATTTAATTACACCAATAGGATGAAATTCAACAATATATGCCATCCCCCCAAAACCAAATATTGTTGGCCTTCTTCAACAAAGGTTTGGGTTGGATGTCGCTATAGGGAGAGATAACCTTAATGATGTGAGGGAATTGGCTATTCATAATTCATTTTTGATGATGATTTTGTCAAATCCTAGGAGTTTAAAGAGTTTGTTTTGAGATTAAAGAGGCAGGAATACCATAAAAGACTTTGGTTGGAACAAGAAGATGTGCCTAGAGAAAAGTATGATGAAGTAGTTGTAAAGATAAGGGTAGAAATGCATTTTGAGTCTAAAAACTTTATGCCTGAAGAAGGGAGAAGAATGGTGCAAGATAGTTGATTTCTACTACTCTTTTAATGGGAAATTGCTTCTATAATTGTCTTTGATACTATTAGGAAACAAGAAGGATAAGTTTTATGTATAGAAGAGGAAGCAAAGATGGCATTGTTAGGATTAGGGTTCAACCCACATTGGGAAGCCCTTGCAATCTAGGCCCTTGCCCAACTACAAATAAGCCTATGATTTTTAAAGCATCAAAGGATATCAAAGGGAGCTTGATTGTAAAGAGGGTATCTAAAACCTCTGCCCTTGAAGCTACTACATTAGTGGTAGATGTTTCCAAGTTTAATGAAGCTATTGTTTGAAGGTTGCAAGAAAGAAATAATACATTGTTGAAGGAACGTAATGATCTCATGGAAGTTGTAGTGTAGAAAAATGTATCCCTTTACATTTTCACACTTTTTTGGGCCATCCTTACTAAAATTGGGATTCTTTATGCCTTATTTGGTCTTATTTTGCATTCACAGGCCTTATTTAATGCATCTTTCTGAGGATAATCCCGACACATATCAAATAACCAATCATAATTTAATTATTTTGGGTTATGTGTCCTAGATTTAGTGATTTGGAACTCATACGCCATCTTGGGCATATGGGTCCCACCTAAGTTTTGGGGTTTGATCCCGAACTTGGCATTAAAATTAACATTTCTTGAAATTTGTGTCCCAAGCCTAGCCTACTAGGACTCATATGCCCCAACTAGTGTATGAGTCCCTCTTAGCTTGGACCTATTTTAAATGCAAATTCTTAGCGGGGTTTTATTCTCTTAGATCTGATGGCAGCTTGTAGTGTTGTAATTTTGGGAAATTTGGCATAAACAAGTATAAATACAAGATTATTGCACTTATTTTCTCCTAGCAAGTTTACAAATGACCTAGCAATTCAAGTATTCAAGCATTATAGAAAATTTGTGATCAAGAGCACTTTTAAGAGCATTCAAGAGCTTATTATCAAGCATTTTGGAGCTACATTCAAAATTCAAGCATCATGTCAAATTCATAATGCATCAAGTTTTTTTTTGAGCTAGCATTTTTGATGTAGGTATTTCATGATTCAAGCAAGCATTCAAGTCAAGATTCATAACATACAATCAAGAGTCAAGAACTAAATTCATGTTAGCGATTTCATACAATATTGTAGCCTCTTATTCAAGGGTTTGATATAGGTTGAAGATCCATTGAAGAGAAAGATTGGAGAAAGTTGTCATCTTTCTTGCAAGATTATAGAAAGTCACATACATGTCAGAATTCAAAGTTTTAGACTCAGAGTTCAGAATAGAGAGAAGCTATAAAAGATCACTAGAGGATATCAGAGTTTCAAATCAACCCTGATACTGGGACTATATCTCTCCAACTGGCATATGAGTCCCAGTATACTAGTTTTTAGACATTTTCTATAGATCTTGGTTTACTAGTTGTAGATTTCGGATTCAGCCCAAAACCCTAAACTAGGACTAAAGCACCCCAACTGGCGTATGAGTCCCATTGTGCATTAAAAGTCATAATTTTAGGATTATAGACCTTGCTTCAAGCATCTTCAGTTTTCCAGGTGCACCTTTGTTCATTCTTAGTTTACTATTTTGATTTTGAGTTTGATTTCCTAGTTTACAAAGCTAGACTTGCATATTGTTTACATTTCTTTATTTCTAAGCCTTTGCTTAGTGGTGAATCCCCTTTTTTCTTTAATCACACCCAAGGAAACTATCCTAACCCTAGTCCATTCCTCAATCAAGTCAATTGGTTGAGGGATCTTGGTTTCCTTTAATGAACTAAGAGTAAAATAGGGTCTCCTAAGTTGTCCATCTCCTAAAAGGTGGACACACCCTATTTCTTTGTCTTTATTTTGGTGAACCTAGCCTTCAAACCCTTTATTTTAGATTTGGATTACATTTCAGTCCTAGATCTAGCTTACATTATCTTTGCATTAGGTCTTGCATTAGTTAATTTGCATTTAGGGCTTCTAAATCTTGCATTATTGAAAGTGCATTGAAAGGAAAACAGAGGTGTGAAATCACTTTCCTAATGCTAATACAATAGAGGAGAAGTGCAAAAGACCAGTTTTAAAGCTTCTTAAAACTACTGAGATGAACACATATAGGGTAATAAGAGAAATAGAAATAAGCAATCATAGATAACACCAGATTTACATGGGAAAACCCTTTCGGGAAAAAACCCACCACACCAAGAGAAGACAATTTGTATTACAGTAAAATAAATTACATACAGAGCTCATAGTCCTCACTCTCTGATAGTTAGCTCATAGTAGCAGACTTGAGTATTCATACACTCATTGTTACAATACTTCTTACAGTATACAATGAATACAACTAACTTCTTTATCTCGCTCACTTACACACTTCATCGTCACCCTTCATTAACTTATATTAATGTAATTGATTATAGAAGTCTTACATCGCATTAAATATTCCAACCAATCATAGGTCTTAATAATGCACCAATCACCCAATCAAGCAATCCAATCTTATAATCGATATGCCCTGCAATCATGCATCGGGTCGCCCAAGCATTAACTCCCTTGCCTTATTCGGATCCTGTCATCGGCTGAAACACGTCTTGCATTTATTGCTTTCACCACTCTAGACTTCAAACAATCAAATGTTGAATACTTGCCATGCGTTGCCTCTCTACTTGTTCGTTGCTTCCAGTCAAGTCAGACTGGTCAACACAACTGTAAAACACTCTTACCGCACTACCTCGCTGAGTCAAAGCAGCCACCACAGTATGGAAGTAAGCCCATGTCAACCCATCAACAACCTTCACCATGTCACCGTCGAGCCCCACGAGACCTCCCACGATACGGCGGTGCCACCACCCAACCGCAGGTCCCTTCTAACACCGTCGCGATACTGAGGTAGTGGCATGTCTTCCAATCCATCACATAACACTGCATCACCATCGAGCTCATAATGATCTTCCTTGGTATGGTAGTGCCACTACCCAACCGCGAGGCTAAGGAAAGCCTCCCACAATATGGTAGTAACTGTCGTGCCAACTGTCAAGCCTCACCATGCTATCAGGCCCCGACCACAAGAACTTCGCAGCAAGGAGGTAACCATTATATATGACTGTCACTACTTACCGTACCATCGTGACATGGCCGAAAGGCCGTCACGATGAGGCAATAAGCGGCCTTTGCTTAACTGTCATTGACCACCACTGCCACCATGCCACCAACGAACAACCTCTACGATAGGGAGGTAAGGCTTTGCATTGATTGTGCTCATCAACCACGCTACCAGTAGCCTAAGATGGAGACCCCGTGGTATGGTGGTAACACCACCCAACCGCAGATAGACCGATAGAGGCTCGCGATAAAGTGATAAATTGCTAGACCACGCCTCTATGAAAGACTGTCAATGGTAGAGCGGTAAAGGCTAAGAATGTTGATAAAATTTTCCAAGTCTATTGAGAGGTTCAAGCCAGAAGTTGAGGTACATGTTCCCAACATGCATATAGGTTGCATTTTTGCATCTTGTATCACTGAATTTTATTTGAAATTTATAATTGCACATAGTCAAGATTGTATACAAGTTAGACACCTTAACATTCATTCAAAATTTTCTGATTTTAGTGTCAAACCCCTAAACTGGGACTCATTCGCCCCTTTGGGCAATTTAGTCCTAGCGCAGGTTGTTTTACCTGATTTTTGGGAATTCTATGTTGATTTTTTTCAGCATTTGAACCCTTCGAAGACCCTAATTGGGACTCATACACCCCTCTAGATGATTTATTCCTGTGTTAGATGTTAATCTACATTTTATTGAATTAAAAACTTTTTTTTTGTCTTTCTTTTTGCTATTGTTAAATATATGTTTCAATTTATTGAGTTTCTATTTCATAAATTTCATTAGATCTAGCTTAATTAGATTCATTCCATGCATTTCTTAATTTCAAAATTGCATTCACACATTTCATTCTAGTTCAATACATTGTGTTTCATCATGGATATGTGCTTTGGTAAGTTGTGGATGTACTTGAAGTCATTAGTGGATGTGTCAAGATGTGCTTTTGGAAAATACCCTAATGAAATTGAAATCACTTATGCTTAATCAAATCCTAATGGATTTCCTCCCAATGATTTTGACATCATTGTAGAAGATGATGACAACATAAACAACTTCATAAATGATTGCCTTAACAACCTTGAGACTAATGCATCCTTTTATCCTTCTATGAAACAACCAACACAACTTGAGATGTTTGGTCTTTTACATCCTGAAATTGAGACACAAGCTAAACCTATACTCCCTACAATAGGTGATCCTAGTACCTATAATGAAGAAAACATTCAACAATCCTATGTTTACAAAGTGACCAACACTCCCATCAACCTAGAAGAGACATATGGAAAAGGATTCATGATCTTAAGAAAATAAGGATCATGTGATATAACAAGCGAACATGAAATTCATCAACTTTTAGAGAAAATACCAACTAAATATACTAAAGCAATAGGATATCAAGATCCCCCTCCCAAAATAAGTGTCCTCCTTCCTAGAGAACAACCAATGCTTCATAACAATGATAAGATCATCTTAGGTCCTCCTCCTCAACATCTAACTCAAGAATTTGGTGAATCTAGCAAGCAATGAAGGCCTTACAAACTAAAGAAACTAAAATTCCCTTGTCTACCTTCTGCAACTGAAAGAACCCTACACATACTTCTAAGTCAAGGACTTATCACATTACCACCCATGCGAGAGAATCAAAAACAAAATATTAAGAACACAAAAATATCACATTGTTGATATCATAGAGTTTTTGGACATAGTACTGATGGGTGTTGTGCTTTAAAACAAATATTTAAAAAGTTTGATATCATAGAAGTAATCCCTTAAAGTATGTTCTTCCGCTCCTTGCCATGTAATGGTTGTAGGATCTCACCATTCTCACTATTACATTTCTTACATTTACTATAAATCATTTCAAACTACAAGAAGCTCCTTCTCATCACCTACCTCAACTCATTCTTGTCTTGCACACAGTGGGAGAAATAATTAGATAGCCATGTCCTAGTACCGCACTTGTTGTTGTCCCTTTGGCTAGTTTTCCACCTTTTATATACAATAAAAAAGATTGGGATGCAGACAACCTGCTAATAGGTTGACTCACATGTGCCTTACTAGTCTTATCTTTATTTTATTTTACATGTTTCTTTTATGTGATTGCATGTGCGTAATGTGATCCCTCGTACCATTCTGTTTGATGTGCCTCTCTCTTTGTGCATTCCTTTATTCGTATCTACATTCTTCTCTATGTCGTAATCCATTATCTTTTGATTTGTCTTGTGTTTTCCTTTTAGGGATGACGCAAGGCATCGAGACATTCATTCTATTCCACGTTGACCCAAAATATTTTCCTTTATCCTTTTCTTTGTCTTGTGTTTTCCTTTTGGGGATGATGCAAGGCACCAAGAAATTCATGTCTCTTCCATGTTGAACCAAAATGTTTTCCTTTATCTTTTCATTTGTCTTGTGTTTTCCTTTTGGGGATGATGCAAAGCATCAAGACATTTAGGTCTCTTCCATGTTTACCCAAAAGTATTTCTTTTATTTTTTTTCTCTTTATGTCATTCTTCCTATTCCATGAGTATTTGAGGAATGATGATAGTTCTAAGCTCTCTGAAAAACATTGTAGCAAAAACATACTGACCCCGAATCCATGGATCCCTTGTGTTATTTGGGATTTCATTTTGGGGGAAACCCTTTTTCATGATGTAGCTTCATTTGGAAACATATGACTTGGCACAGGGATTTCTATATAAGATCTCATATCCTCTTTAATGTTAGAATTTATCATATGCTACTTTAAAGTAATTTCTCACAGCATGTTGTTTAGCAATTTCTTTAAACCAGGGGCATACATTGGCATTATTATTTTGTAGTTCATGTTTCATTGTGTAGTTTTATTACTTCATTTGATGTGTCTTTCGCTTTGTGGTTACATTGGGTGTTATGTCCTTCAAGAGCATGATTTATCTTAGCATATTATATTCCTCTTAGTGGCTTGATGTGACACACTACATCCCCTAAGCTATGAATCTTCTATTCTTCAATTGGTCCTCTCTTGGAGACATTAGGCACAATATTCCCTAAGTTAAGACCTTACATAGACTAATAAAAAATCCTTTGAACATACTTTACATTATTTTTTATTTACAATATCAGTTATATTCCCACCTTGTATAACACATTTTTCTTTCCTGTGGAGCCATCTTGTTTGTTCATGAGTGTTAGCATATGAAGTTGTGCTTGCCTCATGAATCCCATTGTTTGTGTTGTGTGGTGCCTTATCAAAGTTATTAGGAGGTATATCTTTGGTATGGTTACCCTATGCGAGCCAAACTTAGGTGTGACTTTCCCATAGCCACGTGCTTGTTTGTGTGAGTGCATACCGGTCACATGTGTATGTATCTTTGGGAGCTCACCTAGTGGACAACCTAAGGTTCCACTAGCCTTTGTGAGACCGCATTTGGTTTGCATAGGGGACATCATGCATTCCACTTGTAATTTTTTTTAGACAAATAACTTAGATTTGATCCACATCATGTTGGACAAACGATCAAGGCTTGATCCACCCGCTTTTTTTGTGTTTTTTGTTTTTTCTTTGTCTTTGGTAGTGTATGCTTGTTCCTTGTTGTTGCTCCTTATATCATTTACCTATGTTTTCTTTTGTGTCTATGTTGGTTTTCCATAGGATCTTGATCCTGGGGGCTTTATCATCTCTATTGATCATTGTTGTCCTATCTCACTAGCATTGGTACACTTGGACCCCTCTTGATGTGAGTTTGTTTACTTTAGTGTGAGTTTGAAGCAAGTTCCTCCTCTCACTAAAATGGGGGCTAAATATAGTGTAGAAAAATGTATCCATTTACATTTTCA
Source organism: Sequoiadendron giganteum (assembly GCA_007115665.2). Taxonomy (NCBI): domain Eukaryota; kingdom Viridiplantae; phylum Streptophyta; class Pinopsida; order Cupressales; family Cupressaceae; genus Sequoiadendron; species Sequoiadendron giganteum. The sequence goes on from CM021101.1 coordinate 696,887,884, forward strand.
CATTTGTTTGGGCCCTCCCTGCTAAAATTGGGCTTCTTTATGCCTTATTTGGTCCTATTTTGCATCCACACGCCTTATTTAATGCATATTTATGAGGATAATCCTGACACAATCAAATAACCAATCATATTTTAATGATTTTGGATTGTGTCCTATATTTAGTGATCTAGGACTCACACGCCACCTTGGGCATATGGGCCACACCTACGTTTTGGGTTATGATCCTAAATTTGGCATTAAACTTAATATTTCTTGAAATTTGTGTCCCAAGCCTAGAATACTGGGACTCATACGCTTTAACTTGCATATGAGTCCCACTTAGCTTGGACCTATTTTAAATTCAAATTCTTGGCAGGATTTTATTCTCCTAGATCTAATGGCAACTTATAGTGTTGTAATTTCGAGAAATTTGGCATAAACAAGTATAAATAAAAGATTATTTCACATATTTTATCCTAGAAAGTTTACAAGTGACCTAGAAATTCAAGTATTCAAGCATTATAGATTCAAGCATCATGTCAATGTCATCATGCATCATGTTTGTTTTTTAGCTAACATTTATGATGTAGGCATTTCATGATTCAAGCAAGCATTCAAGTCAAGATTCATAACATACAATAAAGATTCAAGATCTTCATTCATGTTAGCTATTTCATACAAGATTGTAGCCTCTTATTCAAGGGTTTGATTTAGGTTGAAGATCCATTGAAGAGAAAGATTGGAGAAAGTTGTCAAAGTTGCAAAATTGTCAAAGTTTTCATCTTTTTTGCAAGATTATGGAAGTTCACTTACAAGTCAGAATTCATAGTTTCAGACTCGAATATCAGAAGGGAGAGAATATATAAAAGATCACTATAGGATATCAGAGTCTTAGATCAACCTTGATACTGGGACTAGATTGCCCCAACTAGCGTATGAGTCCCAGTATACCAGTTTTTAGACATTTTTTGTAAATCTTGGTTTACTAGTTGTAGATTCTGGATTCAACTAGAAATCCTAAACTGCAACTAAATCATCCCAACTAGCGTATGAGTCCCAGTGTGCATTAAAATTCATGATTTGGCGATTGCAGATGTTGTTTCAAGCACCTTCAGTTTTTCAAGTACACCTCTACTCATTCTTAGTTCACTATTATGTTTTTGAGTTTGATTTCTTAGGTTATATAGCTATATTTGCATATCATTTACTTTTATTTCTTTCTAAGCCTTTGCTTAGTGGTGAACTCCATTTTTTCTTTAACCACACCCAAGGAAAACATCCTAACCCCAGTCCATTCCTCAATCAAGTCAATTGGTTGAGGGACATTGGTTTCCTTTAATGAACTAAGAGTAAAATAAGGTCCCCTAAGTTGTCCATCTCCTAAAAGGTGGACAAACCCCATTTTCTTTGTGTTAAAAAGCTAACAACCAGTATTAGGTATTATTGGCTCAAAAAACATCCCTTCTTGCAAGTATGCAGGAAGTAAGCTCCTCTTCTACAGTTCCCCCTCTCATGTGATGATTGAAAATGTAAACCTTAAAGAAAAGATTCAAATTCTAGAGGAGCACTTGAATAATGCTTAGTAGACTCAGCAAAAGGATAATGTGCATATTGCAACATGCATCTTGGAGCACATACTATCTAAAATCTTAAGAAGGCTACAAGATACCCATGTTTGAGGGATGTCATTACTAGAATAAGTGGGGATCCAGAGCGGCTCACATTTATATTTGAAAAATGGAATCCTAGATTTACATCTTTGGAAGGTATATATAAGGTTTTGCAAAACACATATGATGCACCACTTGGTATCCATCTTACTTTAAAAATTGTCAAGATGCCATGAAATCATAAAGGGTATTTGGAAAGTGTATTTGAAGCTGCATGAGCAAAAAATGAACTCTTTCATAAATATTGGCAAAATGGTTGTACCTCACTTGTTATAAGATAATGGGAAATTGAAGACCCTAGAGAAATGGAAGGATAGTTTTATTATTCTAATCCCCACACTCCTCGCTCTAATTTTCAAAGATGACAAAGTTGATTTAAATCAAATTAATTCCTATTCAGACAAGATGGTCAATGTTGAACAATTGATGGAAATTTTTTGTAGAGAGGCTAGTGCTTTACTTGATGCCAAGTATCATCTAAATTTTAAGAATGCAAAAAATCTCTTATCTCATGACTAGCCTTCTAAGGATATGTTTAAGGCATGGAATGAAAAGTATATTTTTTTACTTAGTTTAGACATGCAAAATAAACATTATTGATTAAACATCATAGTTAATCATTTTCTTCTCAATTAATTAATCAATTTCCTAAAGTCTCTTCATTTAGTTAAATCACATATATTTAATTAAATGGCTCAATATTCATTTTCCTCTCATTTGATTTAAAATAAACACAAAAATGTAAATCAAATGTCACACCACCTAATCACTAGCTTAATTAGTCAAATCTCTGATTAATGCTAAGACTAACCCATGTCCTATCCACTTGCACAATAAATCATTTAATTTGATTTATCAAAACACCTATTTTCCTCACAAGGCATATTCCCGAGGAATATGCCCTCATTAACTCCCCTTGTTTGACTTCTTTTTTCAAACAAAATTCCCCCCAAATCCCTCAACCATATTCATTTATTGCCATTTTCAAATTTGAAATGGACACATTGGCAAAAACATGCACAATCATGGGCCAATCACATTGTGACAACTGGCTCTCTCCTATTTTATGGGATTTAGTCACACATTTCTCAATCTTGGCCTCTCCTCTCTCAGTCTCTCCTATAAATTCAATACCTTTTCTCTCATTTTTCATCTACAATTTGGAGCATTCTCACTATAGGCAACTTGAGTTCACTTTGCATCTCATTGTATATCATCTCATTTGGCTTATCAAGGGTTGGGAAAGGGCTATCTTCTACACAAAGGATAGCACCAATCCACTATGGAATAGGGATTTCATTTGCATGAAGAACTCACAGTGTTGAAGCATTCAAAACAATCCATGAAGAGTCTTGGAGTTAAAGAAGATTGAAGCATTAAAAACTTGAAGTTAACAAAGCATTTTTAAATGCTTGGAGCGTCCATTTTCTACTCTCGTTTTTTGTTTTAAACCTTGGAACTCACACTTCTTTTTTGTTTTAAAATCAATCACTGATTTGATCTTTTCGAACTTGGTTAAAATTGAACTCAGAAACTCACTAGATTTCATTTGGGTTTTAAAAAATTGGACAAGGAAAACTTTCACATCTCATTTGGTGCTTTTAAAAAGAACTCATCACTACTTTTATGGTCTAAAATGAACAAGTTTTTTTCATGTTTTACAATATTTTTTGCAAATTAATATCATTTAAAAGGCATATGTGCTTCTCTCACGCTTCACAGCGATCTTGAGAATCAAAAGTCTTTTTGTGATATTAACTTGTCAAAAAGATTGCCTTCACACTTTCATTTTGGGTTTAAAATTGAACAAAACATCTTGCAAGTGTCAGTAGGCTTATTTTGTGTGTTCTCCCTTTGTTTCTAAACAAAGGTTGATCGAACTACGAATATGTTTACTCGCTTTTGTTTATCTTAGCAGGCCTGCCTTGTGGGAAAAAGTACTCACCCAAGGGAACAACCCAACCGGTAACACACTAAATCCAAGTGTATTTCCAGCTGGGATATAAAAGTGGGTACTGGAACAAAAGCCAGTATCACGCGGCTGGCTCCGATGAGAAGGGCAGCAATGGTCTCTCGCCACATGGTTCAGCCTCCACGAATAGAAAGTCTGAATTAAAACCCTTGTTACGAAGGCCAAATCCTTATCTATTTTGTTGGTGCAAAAGGTCATGTCCTTTGAAGCTGCCCCACGTTATACATGCGGTTTTGTTGTAGAGATGAAAAGTATGCCATGGGAGATTCATGGGTACTGATGCTTGGCTGACCCGAGAAGACTGTGTCATGGAGAGGAGCCATTGTAGTCAAGCATCTAGTCATCCACACAGAATATGCACAGCTAGATTCGTCCAAGTGAGAACCCAAAAAAATATTGTCTCTTCATCCTAGGGTTTTACATGTGCTTGGAAATGAAAAATACATTGCTTGGTTCTCAAAACAATTGAAAAAAAAACATGCACAAAGAGCTTCAAATTTCAAACCCCTCGGAGGAAACAAATATCCTTGATGAATTCAAGTACTCTTGCTTTCCCTAGGGATCATATCCTTAGAGGTTTCTAAGTGCTTGGATTTTATCATCATTTTTTTTCACTAAGGTCAACCTAGGAAACTTTTGCCCTAATTTCCTTGATTTCCACATAATGGACCTTGTGGGATGAAAAGAAAGTGGGACATTAGACATGCAGTTTGAAACATAATCAAGAAAGTGTTTTGTGGTAAAAGGAACCGAATCTAAGCAAGATAACAGACAATTGAACCATAAATGTGCTTGCAAACTTTTGTCTTATGGTTTTTCATGCAAACATTGCTATTTTGGTTTGAGTTTATCTTAGGGAAAAGCATGTTCTTCAAAACCTTGGTCTTGTAAACAAGTCCTTATTAGGTTCATCTAGGATCAAGTCAAACACTTCATCCATCTCAAACATCAATCAAATAACATCTCACCAACAAACTCTTGGAAACTTTGGAAACATCATTTATGCTAGACTTTTAGAAAATCAAAATCACCTTATTTGACTTAACACATAGTCAAATTATCAATCTTCTTGAGCAAATTTACCTCTAGGATAACACAAATTCCTAAGGTTTACAAGTTCATAATCACCTTGTTTGGCTTAACACACCTAGCCAAATTATCATCTTCTGTACGAGTTTACTCTAGGATAACACAACTTCCTAGAGTTTACAAGTGCATTATCACCTTGTTTGAATTAACACACTTAGTCAAACTATCCATAATCAAAATCAAATAAAAACAAGTCCTAAACTCTAGCATTGACCCAAATTTCCTAAAAGTTCAAACACCCATATCATTCAACCCTTTCATCCTTCATCTCATCTTTGGTCCTAAACCCCTCAAAGGTCAAAAAGGTCAAAACACAAGAAAAACATGGAGTATAAAATCGACTCATACATCATGAGTAATCCAATTCAACCAAACTATCCAAGTCTTATAATGCCAATTGATTTTAAAAAATTGCATTTCTACAATCCATACATGGGATCATTATCTCCTACAAACCTCAATGGTACAACAAATGTGAGTTTTCTCAATCTAAATTTTGGAACACCTTTCGCTTTGGTAGATTTAAATCAAAGTCAAAACTTACAAATCTATCAACTAATCAATCAAGGCATGAGCCTTCTCCCTTTTCCAACCATCAATCAACCGAATCTGAGCAACACCCCCTTCATAAATCAAAGCATCATATCAAATCATCCCATTTTTCCATCGATATCGTAATAATCGATGGCAACCATTCAAGCAACCCCAACAATCAAAACTATTCCCAATCCACCACCACCACTGCCAAAACACAACATGAAAAATTCATTCTCCATCATGTTGCAAGCCGCTTGACAAGCCGCTCATCAAAATGTGCTCTGAAATCAACAAGCTGCACAAGCCACACAAGTTGCACAAGCAGCTCAAGTAGCCCAACAAGCACATGCTCAAGTTCAAGCCCAAGACCAAGCTCGGCAGACACAAGCACAATTCTAGGCACTATTGCAAGCAATCCATCAACAAGTAGCTCAACAACAATCCCAACAAAAATCATTGTTGGCACGACAACAATATGACCAACAACAAGCATTGTTGGCTCAAGAACAAATGTAGGAATTACTCGCTCAACAAAGTTTACAACAAACTCCCATCACAATTGTTGAAAACAATAATCAAGATCTAGCCATTGATGAACACCTAGAAGATGTTTTTACCTCATCTAATGATCAAATCAACATACATCAAGAGCCATTTTTTAGTCATAATCAAGACCCCTCCTACAAAGATCTATTTCAAGGAGTGTTGATGTTATTTGATCTTATTGACATAAACCAAGATCCCTCCACCAATGATCGTGTTGACAATGTCTCTACATCACCTAATGAGTTAGAGGACATATCTCAAGAAGTTATTCCAAAGCATGATCAAAATATTCCATCAAGGTCTAGCAATGGTCCCTCCCAAGGCATATTGACATCCTTTGACCTCACGTTTGAGAATAGTGAAAGAATCTTTGACTTTACACTTGATCCAAATCCATTCAAAGAAAAATTGGATTCTAAGCCACTTCCCATGCCTAAGGATGATACCCAAGAACCCTTCATGAGAAATCCACCCCATGAAATTCACCCATATCAAGAACTTGATCCAAAGTATATTGAAAGCAATTCCGAAATTAATCAAGATAAAGAATTTGTATCTTCGAGATACTACAATGATCTAATGGGCACTCTTCTATCTATACAAGATGTCACAAATGATGATCATATCAATATAGCACATACTCCTCCATCTACCCATGAGATGCTTTCTTTGAATGGACTCATAGATGATCTTTATTCAAAACAAGAGTCTCATACTCTTGATATCATTATTGAGGAACAAGAGTTTCCTACTCTTAACATTTGTACACATGATCAAAGTATAGAAATTTCTAGAGACATACCAAAGGTGGATCATGAAGAAGGTTTCTATAGAAGTTGTGAATCAGAGACATCATGTGGAAACATATCAGAAGGTTTATACAAAAGTTTCAAACCAGAAACATCCTATGGAGACATAACAAAAATAGGTCATGAAGAAGGTTTCTACAAATCGTGAATCAGAAACATCTCATGAAATGAATCATGAGGAAGATTTTTATGGGGACAATGAATCATCAACACTTCTTAACAAAGCATTACAATCTGATATCTCACAAGATCAAGCCAAAGATGTCAATCAGGAAGACATCCCACATGTGGAGGATCCTATCACTTATGAACTTGGATCACTCACCTCTTTAAGGGAAAGCTATTTTATCAATGAAGAGGTTGTCACTTTTGAAGATACACCACAGAGAAGAAAGGGATTAGCACCTTGTTTCCAAGGTAAATCATATCCTATTGCGAATAATTTTTTTAAACAGATGAATTATCAGGGCAAAGGATTAGGTCTGCATGAACAAGGTATCCTAGAACCAATGCAGATTATTGGTAATCCTAAGCATCAAGGCCTTGGTTATTCAAAAATCAAGGGATCTCAACATATCAATAATACTTCCACAAAACTGGGGGGAACTTCATCCCAAGAAAACATCAACATAGGTAGAATGAAGGATCCTTATGATGAAACCGATGCCAATACTACAACCTGCCACATCACGAATCTCCAATGACCCATCACCCCATCCACGAATTGGGACCAACATCAAAGGAAATATTTGAATCAAAATATGAAAAACATCATTAGATAAAAATAATTACTGAAGCATAAAGGACAAATCAAATACATATGGATACCAAAGAATACAAAGAATGATTGCCCCTATCAAACTCCATTAATCAAAGAAACTATGGGAAAAAATTAAAAAGGGAAAAGTATCATATGTCCACAAAGGAAAAATTAGGCTTCTCAAGCAACGTACATGGTATATCAAGTAGTTGGTCCTAATTCCATGCATACTTTCCTATCCACCCATTATTTCTCATCTTCCCAAGTTTGCAGAGTCAAAGGTTCCAAACTATCAACCAATCCATCTTTTATTCCTAAACGCACCCCACCATCCTTGCCTCCATGCATGATATCCAATTGTCACATTGACCATGTGTTGGCAATGACCGTTCATCATAAGGATTCAGAAGGCACTCTATCGCGATGTGCGCACAAAGACAGAGTTAACTCTGGTATTAGCAAAGCAGATCAAGAATCTCAAAAGTTGCTTTCAAGTGCACATATCTTGGAAAAGAAGCTTCTTCAAGTAGGATATTGATGACACATTATGGAAGCATCTATATCAACACCACCAGGTGGTTTAGCATCGGCTTAAAATCTCTCAGAAAATACAAAAAAATCAAAAAATATAAAAAATCGAAAAAAGGATTAAAAAATAGTAAAGAAAAAAAATTGTCCTCTAGTGAAAACCGCATGGGTGGAGCTTTGGGCAAGTACCATGATGAAAACTTGGAAAATAGGCGCCATGTGTAGAATCGAGCATCTACGTGTGCCATTTTAGGAGAAAGCATCTTATCGCATCCATAATAAAGCCAGCATTCCGTCCATCCTAAATCCGTTCATCCATGAACCATTTATCCAATCCATCTTCATCCATAATCCAAGTTATATTGATCTTGGAAAATTTTGGTGCACACTTCGCACGTGTTTATGGTAAACATCTTGACATGGGTCATTTTCATTGATCCCATCCTACCCAATGTTATCTGAGACTTGAAGCATTATCTGAATGAGTACTCCTCTATTTGAACACCTTATCTTGTCACAAGATAATCCTTGGCATCCTTTGCATGCTTACCGTATCTATCCATACACCTATTCAAGAATCCACCCACGGTCGTTCAAACATTGCTAGACACTAGGGGTAGATATTTGCATCTTCCTTCGAGAATAAATCTTGATATATATCCTCCAACCTATGTGGTGATCCGAATATTTACAAACATGAAATCAAATTGGTCAAAGAATTTGTGAGCATAAATCCAAATCCCTATCCCATGGCATATTTTGACAGCAAGACGATGTTCCTTATCAAGCTTTATATTTCATCGAACATCAATCCAAGCAATCCATATCAATTGCATCTAATGTGTACTTTAGCGTCACATCAAAATCATCAAAACTATTTTGTTCCAAATCAAGCTTCATCAATCTTGATCAATCGAATCCAATCAATTATCACCTTGTTTGACTTAACACACTTAGTCAAACTATCATCTTGTGCACGAGTTTACTCTAGGATAACACAACTTCCTTGGGTTTACAAGTCCATTATCATCGTGTTTGGCTTAACACACTTAGCCAAATTATCAAATCCATAATCACCTCGTTTGACTTAACACACTTAGTCAAACTACCCTCTTGTATGAGTTTACTCTAGGATAACACAACTTCCTAAAGTTTACAAGTGCATTATCACTTTTTTTTGACTTAACACACTTAGTCAAACTAATCAATCCATCAATCCGATTAATCAACATTAAGCTTGGTTTTCAACAAAATCCCAAAACAAAGCACTGATATCATCACGTATCCAAATCCAAATTGTCAAAATCATGCGAAAAAATTCAAAAAATTCAAAAAACTCATCAAAATTTCAAAAATCCAAAAACATCCAAATCATTCAAAAATCCAAAAACATTCAAAAAATCCATCAAAAATTCAAAAAAATTCAAATCATTCAAAATCCAAAACATGTCAAAAAAATCTCAAAAAGTCTTCAAAAAAGAGTCTTGTTAGTATTTCACCTTGTCTAAACTACGTTGTCTCTGAGCTTGAACATAGGAAAGGTTGATCTTTGGTCATCCCCCGAGACATCTTAGGTCAGTTCTTAGGCGTCCGTCATAATAAAATGGCAATATGTTTGCCCATCTATCTCATCATTGAGTCAAGTAAATTTTCGGTTGAACTACGTCATCTCTGAGCTTGAATGTAGGCAAGGCCATCCTTGATCGGCCCCTGAGACACAAAATCAAAAAACATTCATAAAATCTCAAAAATACCAAAAACATTTGTAAAACATCTCAAAAATACAAAAAACAACCTCAAAATATTTGAAAAACCCAAAATGGTGAACCTGTCTCATCTCACTTTCACCCACAATAATCATCGCTCATAATAAAGCAATGTCACCTGCATCCATTAGTAAATCAACTAGAAGCAAGTCTAGTAGGTTCAAAAGTGAACACCTAATCGTCAAAGTCTTCAAGTCTAGATCCGTAAGTCAGCAAGTTGGTCAACTCGGAGTATCAATAGCTTATCATCCAATCAATCTCATCAAAACCTTGATCACAACATGTCCTAGGAATCTGACCTTCCGGTGAAGGACATCAGCATCAAGTATCATCGTAGTTTAGTCTTTATCTAGCGGTACAAAGAACATTAGCTTGTTTGTTTACTTTATCTTGGTCTTGTTTAGACTTATCTTATTTTGTGCTCATTCCAAGGACCTCTCGATGATGCCTAAATAAAACAAGTTTAGAGAGAAATAAATGGGGCAATGATCATTATCTTTTTATCTACTCTACTTATTAGATATTCTTGTAAAATAACTTTGTCATGCGTGCTTTGTTTTGTTTGTAGGAAGGATGTTTTAGGTGTCTTGTTGACCACATAAGAAGGCTTGCCTTTTTATGTTTTGGCCTGAGATGTTTAGAATATCTGAACTGCATTCGGAATAAGGTTTCATTTGTCAAGTGTGAACAAGAGTACTATTTGATTGTCGATTCAAAGTCTATCACACTAGGTGCAATGGCATCCTGGTTCTTAATACCTTGATGCATCTCATCTATGTGTGTTATCAAACATAAAGAAGGGTATTATCTTTATCTCTCCGACCCTTGGGTAAACAATACATCATCATCATTCATTATCATATCCAATAAAGTCTTGACAACTAGTGGACTTGTTGGACTTCTTCATCTTCTTGAATTTAAGGGTTGATCCCTCTCATTCTTCTATCCTCTTTCATGCTAACAATGCATCCATCCTGCATCCTCACTTTCATCTTGCATAATCACATCATATCATAATAGGACAACACCATCCATATCGTTTACCTCACATGCATTACATAATCATTTAAGTTGTTTAGGATAATATAATTTTTTTATTCTAAGCAACTTCCAAACATCTCATTTACATCATCATTATCATATAGATCATATAATCTAACCATCCATACATCCATTTTGAACCTCTTTGTCGCAAGATCAACCTCAAATCAAATCTTTGTACTTGATCTCTCGAGGGGGCAATGTACTAATGTACTTATTTCCACTGGGGCATTCAAAAAAAAATCAGATTTTTTTTTAATTTCGATGTCGGCGGCATCATACTTTGAACCAATGCAATGAGTGCATTGCTTCAAAGAGGGGCAAAATGTAGAAATGCAGAATCAACATTATTGATTAAACATAATAGTTGATTATTTTCTTCTCAATTAATTAAATCAAATTAATTAATCAATCTCCTAAAGTCTCTTCATTTAGTTAAATCACATATATTTAATTAAATGGCTCAATATTCATTTTCCTCTCATTTGATTTAAAATAAACCCGAAAATGCAAACCAAATGTCACACCACCTAATCACTAGCTTAATTAGTCAAATCTCTTATTAATACTAAGACTAACCCATGTCCCATCCACTTGCACAATAAATCATTTAATTTGATTTATTAAAACACGTATTTTCTCACAAGGCATATTCCCAAGGAATATGCCCTCATTAACTCCCCTTGTTTGAATTTTTTGTTCAAACAAAATTCCCCCCAAATCCTTCAACCATATTCATTTATTGCCATTTTCAAATTTGAAATGGGCACATTGTCCAAAACTTGCACAATCATGGGCCAATCGCATTGTGACAAGTGGCTCTCTCCTATTTGATGGGATTTAGTCCCATATTTCTCAATCTTGGCCTCTCCTCTCTCAATCTCTCCTATAAATTCAATGCCATTTCAACACAATTGATCATCTACATTTGAATCATTCTCACTATAGGCAACTTGAGCTCACTTTGGATCTCATTGTCTATCATCTCATTTTGGCTTATCAAGGGTTGGGAAAGGGCTCCTTCACATACTCAAGGTGCACCAATCCAATATGGAATAGGTATATTTCATGTTTTATGTGCTTTGATCATTCTTGTCATTTTTTTGCATTTTGAACATGGAATATTATTTCATAAGGTTGTTTGTTTCTGTCATGTTGGTTTTGTCATTTTACTAACATTTGCAAAATTTAAGCAAACACACTTAGCCTATGAGTGGATCCATGCTTTTATTCGTGTGCCTCCTGCTTGAGATTTTGGTTGTCAAAAAGGTTTGGCATGAGGTCCTTTTCTTGTTGCTTCCCTTAAATTTTATAAAAGGGAATATTGAGCCTCATTCAGAGGGTTTTGATTTTTTTATCTTTCATCTTTGTAAGCTCTTTTTGCACAGTTTAAGCTATTTGATGGCACATATAGGAAAAGTTGTAATTTTTTGTATAATAAAAAAAGATGACTCAAATACTTAGTATATTTATTTAATTTTGAATATTGACCTATCTTGCTCTCTAGTATTTAGTATTCACTATCTTTTGACTTCAAATAATCAAGGATTATTTATAAGTTGCCATAACACATCATGTGTTATGGATGTTGAACCATTAGCTTATGTTCAAGGAATAGATTAATATTCCTTTCAGTTATTTATCAAAGATTGTGTGAATGCAATAGGAATTTATAAGTAGTGTGACAAGTGTTGTTCTTTGCTTGGTTTCTCATTGTAAGGTGGCGAGGTTACAAGAAGCCATGATTTGGTCTGTTGTAGGAGTATATTTAATTTTTTGACTTTGTTGTGGATAAGGTAGTGATCAAAATAATTCATAAAGTTTGAAGATTGATGCAAAATCACATATCAAATAAAAAATCAAAATTTTACTTTATTATAGATTTTATGTTTTATGCACAAATCCACGCTAGCAAGGAAACATTAAGCATTGAGTTGAATGATGAATCATTGAGTACATGTAAAACTTATCTATATGACACAATTAAAATATCAAATTTTTAATAATATATTAATGTATTCAATATGATTCATAATTTCATGGAATACAATATAAAATATCATCGGGTAGAGTTTGGAATATGATTCATGAAGTGCAGTATAAATACCTAAAAACTACTAATTCACTTCCATTTTCCAAATCAAATCATAGTCCTCACAATGATGATTGAGATTGAGAGTCATCTTGACTCTGAGTCTGGTCTTCATTTTCTCTGCCCTATGTATGTCTAGTTAACTGCATCTCAAGATCAACATTCATTGTCTCACTGCCACCACTACCAACATTTGAAATGTTCCACAAACCTCTTGTTTCATATTTGGACTTCTAGATTGTGAGTTCCCTTTGGGTGATCCCACAATAATGGGTTATACTTTTTGGCTAAACTTGACATTGAAATCAACATTTTTCACCAGATCTTCACTTCCGTACGCCTATAGAAGCTAAACCATTAAGAATTTGAAGATGAAGAAAACTAGTGATTTGTGATATTTTTTGTTGAGAATATAATTATATTTTTTAACAAAATTAAAAATTAAATTGTGAATTATTTTATGTAGTTTTTATTAACTTATTTTTTTTACTAAACATCATTTTCAAAAACTGATGCTTACTTTCGACTGCATAACTTCTAATATAGAAAGCATACAGTAATAATTTTTTAAATATAGTGTTTTCACACCATTATCTAGGGGATGGATATTTTTTCATAATTTTTTGTTGCATATATATTTTTTAATTAATTTTCTAATTCAGAGTAATTATAATTTTGATATATTATACTTTCAGCTGCATAACTTTTTTCGTATTCATTTGAATTAACTTATTCTTTTTTTGTTGGAATTAGGACATCAATAGATAGTGTACATGGACTTTTAAGAAATTTTTTTCTCTCTTTTCCTATTTTTCTGTATGTGTGAAATAAAGACCTCGATGTTCATTGAAAAACCTACATTCAAAAGAAATAAAAAATAAATATAATAATAAAGTTAAATATATTTAAAATTATAATTTTTGGGAAGCTTATAATAAGGACTACATGTTTTAAAAAAATAAAATTTAAATAAATTAATTTGATCCCCTAAAAAGTAAATCAAAAGTGGTTTTTTATCAGCATTTTGATAGGTGTAGAGGAGACTCCATTATAGGTATGGTTTAAAACTAGCGGCTCTCTATCTGAGGGGGTTTGATATAAGTGGGTTTGATCAAACCCTCCTCAATTAAAACCCTTAAAATGGAACCTTTTTAAGGCCTAAATCATTATATTTTCTAGAAATATGTGATTTCAGCAAAAATCAAGATGTCCCAAAAAGTGTAACCCATTATTGTGGCACCACCCCTTTCAAAAGGAAAACTTTGGACATTGTAGCTAGTTGCAAACACCCTCAAGTAATTTTCCAAATGCTTGTTTGGGTTCTTTCTTATCTTTGATTTCAAAAACTCCAATGCATTGAAAACTCTCTCATCCTCCACTGACCCCAATATTATTATTTGACATAAATCGGTATGTTTGAAATATTTTGATAATGAATCACATAATATTTTAACTTCAAAACTTTCACTATCAAATTCAGAATGAAGTCTAAATTCTGCTTATAAAAATATTTTCTATGATACCTTACAAAACACTTGAAAAAATATTATTTTGGTTGATGTAGGATTGCGCATTCAACCAGATGCTCCCGCATCATATACTTATATATATATATATATATATATATATATATATATATATATATATATATATATATATATATACATTAATAACAAAAATTACATATATCTATAAATTCAAAATTAAAAACTATGAATATTTTTTGTATTTTTTGTTGGATAAATCTATTTTAGACACCTAAGGGTTTGGAAAAATGTGTGTCAGAGTTTGGATTCTTGTAACACCTAGTTCATTACATCAATGTTTGAGAATAGAAAATCCACCAACACAATTTTTCATTTGAAATCACTATTCTATTTTGTTGGAAAACATATCCATATTAACAATAAAAAGTACATCTAAATATTCAAGGTAGTGTACTATTCTTCTAGATATTCAATATTAACCCAAGAGATTATTTACTACACACTAGACAACTATAAGTACCGTAGAGTATGAAACTATATTTCTTGCTAAAAAATATGTGTCATCCCTTAAGGAATTTAAATAGATATATTGTACTAGGGGTTTTCTTTATTCAATTTTTTTCTTACACCAATTGACTTCACCAACAATGAGATTCTAAGAGAACTTAATTTGAAAACTATTTGAAATAACATTAACAAAATAAAATAATATACTTGGATTGTAAAGTATTACATCGAGGTTCTTAGTAAAATAATCTATTACACATTTAAATTATCACTAGGGTGATCCCACAATACTGGTTTACAATTTTTGGCCAAACTGGACACTGAACTGATTTTTTCTAACTAAATCTTCACTTTCGGGCACCTATAGTGGCTAAACCGCGAGGAATTTGAAGATGATGCAAACTAGTGATTTGTGAAATTTTGTCTATAGATTCTAAATATATATTTTTTAAAAAAATTGTCATCAGATTGCACTTCTTTTTCCATCTCCTTTGAAAACTAGTTTTTTCAGTAAACACTATTTATAAGGAGTGATGCTCACCGTATACAACATAGCATTTTTTCCATGAAGGATAAAATTCTAATTTTTTCGAACTTAGAGTTGTGACTATGATATCTAGCACTTTCATTTGGTTCCATAGTGTTTTATTGAATATTTTTTCCTTAATTAAGTTTCGAAGTCAAACCAATTACAATTCAGACATAGGCGAACCATATATAACATCAATTTTTTTGTATGTATCGAAATTCTTTTTTTTGTTGGATCAAGGACTTCAATATCTAGTGCACTGATATTTTTCAAAAACAAATTATTAATCTATTATTTTTCCACATGTGCAGAACATAGAGCTTGATTTTCAGTGAAA
The DNA here is from genome assembly GCA_007115665.2 of Sequoiadendron giganteum. Classification (NCBI taxonomy): domain Eukaryota; kingdom Viridiplantae; phylum Streptophyta; class Pinopsida; order Cupressales; family Cupressaceae; genus Sequoiadendron; species Sequoiadendron giganteum. Next base: position 696,903,533 of record CM021101.1, read on the forward strand.
AACCTATGTTTAATCAAACTAAAAAAATAAATACATAATAAAACCATAACATATTAAAATTACATTTGTTGGATAGCTCATTCTGAGGACTACCATCATCCATTTGGGTTTGTGAAGTCTCCTCCATTTTCATCCTCAACTCGAGCTTCAAAGGGAAAAAGTTTGGAGATTTTTTGTGCCAGAGGGGGAGAAGGGGGTGAAAGGGGAGTTCTAGTGAACTAGGGTTCGCTAGAACCAAGGGGTTTGCTCGAATCCCACTGGTTCTAAGGAACCCCCTGGTTCCATTGAACCCTTTAGGGGGTTCTAGCGAACCCTCCTAGTTCTAGCAAACCCCGTAAAGTGTATTACATCTGAAAATACATTTTTCCTTCCTCACTAGAATAGTAAACAAGTTTTGTGGGTTTACCCACTAGTCTCTTATGTATTATTGGGTAGAATAAAAAAATAGGCACCTTTGGTAGCATAAAAGCACTACATAAAGACTTCCAAATTGAAAATATTCTTCCCCTCAATCAATTATCTTCGGTCTAGCATCAACTTTATCATGACCTATCTACTCTCCACCACTTATAGTTATCAAGCTCCTTAACCATCCCCCACATGTGTAGCATCCAAATACACAATCCTGTTGAATTCCTCTTATGTTGTTTTTGTCCTTGATGTCAATTTGTGGATATCTTGCATCTTGGTTATCTTCTTAGTTGATACATATTTTGATTGGCACATTCACATCATTGGTTTTATTATCTTGGTGGCACTGATCGTTTAGCTTCATGTGCAGATTATAAATATTTGTTGAGGTATTCTGGTTATAGGTCATTTGTCTCCATTTGATTAGGTGATACATTTATGGTTTAATCTATTACTAGTTCAGTGATGATCTCAATTATATTGTCCTTGGCATAAATCAGCTTTATATAGGTTGACTATTTTTGGCTTGATCAGTAACAAGCAATCTTGAATTTAAAAACGGTCTTAAAATTCTCAAAGGTATACTTCTCTCTCTCAGTCAGAGGAATTGATACAACGAATATTGGATATTTCAGTGCTTTCAGGATTTAAGGAACACACTACTTATTCCTTTGCATTTGTTTAATGGTATTTCGTATGGAGAATTGCATGATATCTTACCTCTAGTACTAAGGCATTGGAAATTACTTGCATTGGATTTCATCATGGTGGCATTTGAAAGGGTGTTCTATTCAATCCTCAATTTTTATGTGAGTTGGGTCATTTGGTTAATATTTAATTCAGCCTTAAGGCTGACTGCAGCAAATGGCATTGGTTAATTATTGTTTATGTCATATTGATCGTGGCCTTGCCTTGACTTTGTGGAAACTTCAAGTCTTATGTTTTTCGCCCCTTCATGAAATAATGTTGGCATCATTGTGTTGGCTTTACTCTTTGTCTAAAGTTATCAAATTCCAGAATGATTGTCAGCATGTTTACCTCTATTCTGCCCATAGACTTAACATGGAATAATGAGTGTGTTTATTCACTGTCCTTTTTCGGACTCCAAATGCCTATCTTCTTTTGCAAAGGAATTCACACTTGTTTGCTGAGTAAGGTTAGGGAAAAAAAAAAAAATTGTTTCACATTTTTGTGTTGCCCACATTTTGGCCGCCACCATGCATCCTCCACCTTGGCCGCTTCATGGTTATCCTTGGTATTTTTGTTGTTGGACAGCAATCGGGAGCAGTCAGGAGCCCTGCACAGAAGTCGCTCCACTTGTCTTCTTTCAGCCACAATGTGCAAGCACATTTTTTGGGAGACTGGGAGGTCATTTTTGATCCTCTACAGGACTGGTAATCATTCATTGACAACAACATTAGTTTTCTAGGTACTCTTCTTTTGTTTGGTTTGTAGATCCATTTCAGTTTAGCAAAGGTTATTTCGACCCATGTCTCCTCTCATTTGAAATCAGAAAATTGAAAACGTTTTTGTTCTTCTCATGAAAATTCTAGAACAACATTTTATTTTGAGGGTTATCATGACTGTTATATTAAGGATCTGAGTTTTTTGGGTATGGGTAATGATAATATCATCAAATCTTTGCATATGCTTATCTAGGTTCATGGATAACGTTTCCTATGAAGGTATTTCAATCACACTTCAAAATAATTTCAGTTTATTAAGTTTATTTGTTACTGTATTGGACATAGATCTCGGAATATTCTCTCAGCCTCATTAGAATTTATGGGTAACTATTAAAATGCTTGGTTATTGGCTTTTCATTGCATGTTGGTTGGGGTTTCAGTTATCTCTCTTTCATTGTAGCTTATTTGTTAGATCTCCTTGGGTATATGCATTCTTCATTACTACATGTGGGTAAAATTTGAAGGTGGTTTCTTTTTGCTAAAAATACTTATGATGCATTGCTGATCAAGTCAAGGAAAATGGTTATCATTTCATTATTAAATGATGTGCTCGCATTGCTTTTGTTTAAGCACTGCATGTGCAGGCTTCTAATGAAGACATGCATTGTCACTTTTCTATTCTTGGTGATTGTTGTTCTATCCTCAACAGAAAGAAACAATCTCTCTTTTGTGAACACTGCAACATCAAATCTAACTTGATAGTCATTATGTAACCTGAAAAACAACCTTGCATAACCTTTTCTGAAAGTGAAATTTGAGAGACAGTTGTAATACTTCCAATGTGTAATGATGTTTTTCTGTAAAAGCTAAAACCAGTGAGTTTAGGGTTCTATCATGATAGAAAATCAAAAACTCAAAATAGGGGTATTATTATTTAGTTATCTAAAAGTCTATTTTGTCCTTTGATGCTAAAAATTGGAAAACACGGTGTGTATTCAGATTTGTAGCTTTTTGTCTAGGAAAAGATTGAAAATCAAACAGTGAGAAAAGAGAGAAAAGATGTATTATTGTAAAATAGCTTGATGAGACTCTATTGTAATAGTGATAGGATTTTCCTCAAGCTGCATCAAGATTAGATAATGCATGGAATTCTAAAGAGTCAATTCTAACTCTTGAAAATTCTATGTTTTCTCTGTCAAGAGGCACTTGACAGAAATCAAGTGAAACAGAGAGATCCTGTGTACTATTGTTTGTTCTATTGAATATTAGGAAAGGGGTTGGTGCTCCTTGAGATTGGTGTCTCTAGATAGAGGGGTTGGTGCTCCTTGAGTTGGTGCTCAGAAATCAGCCATTGAGGCTTTGTCAAAATAAATTATTGAAATGAAAGCCTGAAAAAGGCAGCAGGTTTAGGAGTGGTTTTTCTACCTCAGGAGGGTTTTCCACTTGGCATATCTTGTGTCTATTGTGTCTCTATGAATCTTTTTCTTCAGTACTTTACTGCTTTAAAATGTAATGTTACATTACTCATTTCAGTTCATATGATTGCATTCGATTACATGAATGACACTATCATTGAAAAAGGAGAACATATGTATGGCTCTTTTCAGCTTCATTTTAAAATATTTAAGAATTTATAAACACTAATTCACCACCCCCCCCCCCCTCTTAGTGTATTTTCACTCCAACAATTGGTATCAGAGCCTAGGGTCCTCTGATAGGTCTTTCCAGCCTATGATTGATTTTGGACTTGGAGTCTATTCAAAATGTCTCAAGCTCATGAAGGTACTTCCATGACTAGAGCTCCATTATTTGATGGAACTAATTATGGATTCTAGAAAATCAGAATGGAGACTTATTTAACCTCAATAGACCTTGATGTCTGGAGCATAGTATTGACTAGTTACACTGTACCAGCTACTTTGCCAACTACTTCTGATGAAAAGAAGAGATATGAAACCAATGCAAGAGAAAAGCATTCTCTTCTATGTGCTCTGACTAAAGATGTCTTCATCAAATTCATGCACTACAGTTCTGCTAGAGAAATATGGACTAAACTTGAAACTATCTATCAAGGAAACGAAAAGGTAAAACAGTTCAAAGTCCTCACTTTAAAACAACAGTTTGAAGAATTGAAAATGAGGGATGATGAAAAAGTTGCTGATTATTTTCTAAGAGTTGATGAAATAGTAAATGCTATGAAGGGTCTGGGAGAAGAAGTCAAGGAGTTTGGCGTTGTAACCAAGGTCATCAGAACCTTGCCAGAAAAATTTGAAGCTAAGGTAGCTACTCTAGAAGAGAAGAAACACTTTACCCAGCTTACCCTTGACAGTTTACAAGGCACTTTGGCTACCTATGAAATGAGGATTAGTAAAAACAACACCACTACAAAAGAAGCAGCATTTAATGCTAAAAGGAAAGAAAGGGATGAGCTCTCTGAATCAGAATTTTCTTATTCTAAAGAATCCCATTTTGTAAGGAAACTCAAAAAGGTTCTGCAAAGTATAAGGGAAAACTTCCCTTCAAATGCTTTAGTTGTGGCAAGATAGGTCACTTTGCTGCAAAGTGTCCCCATGGTGACACAAATAGTGATAACAAGAAATTTGAGAAGCTTGCCAAGAAAAAGACTTATAGACCCAAACAAAAATTTAACTTCAAAAAGAAGAAAAGTCTATTCAGCAAAAACAAAACAGATTCTGAATCTAATGACTCTCTAGATGAAGAAGATGAAAATCTCTTCATGGCTGAAATCATTCAGCAAGATGAAACAAACAGCAATGATGCTGAAGAAGGTGAAGTGGACTATGAAGGAGAACTGAAATGTGCTCTAAACGAGCTGAGAAAACTTAAGAAATAGTTGCATGCTCAAGAACTGAATGTTATTCAAGATAACTCACAAGAGCAGCTCATTAATCTTGAGATAATTACATTAAAAACTCAACTTGAAGAATCCAAAAGAGTTGAAGATTGTCTTCGCATTGACATAAGTTCCAACGATCAAGAAATTCAAAAACTTGAACATGAGATTGTAGATCTCAGGAAAAATATCGAAAAGTATGAAAGCGCTCTTAAACTAAATGACATGCTTAGTAAACAAAAATTGAACAAAGACAAAACTGGTATTGGCTTTGTTAAAGGTGAATGCTCAAATGACAATGAGAAGAACAATACTATTGCTGGAAACAAAAATCCTGACCACAAACATTCTAAGTTTGTCAAGGATCACATTCATCCTCTTAGGAGCAACATAATGGTTTACAACTCCTACCCTCTCTTTTATGGGTATTGTTACTTTTGTAATAAATTTGGTCACGAAGTAAATTCTTATAGATTTATGAATACTAGAACTCCTAGATTTGGCTTTAGGAAGAATCATGGTTTTGCAAGACAGATTAGATGTTTTACTTGCAAATCTTTGGGTCATTCAACAAAGTAATGCAATGTTGATCAACAGAATAAACATCTGAAAACCATCAAAGTTTGGAAACCCAAAGCAGTTAACAACATTGAATAGACTATGCTTGTTCAAAGTGCTTTTCACTCTAAGAAGAAGGACCTATGGGTCCTGGACAGTGGCTGTTCAAACCACATGACCGGTGACAAAGAAAAATTTATAAATCTAGAAGACTATGTTGGTGGATATGTAAAATTTGGAGACAACTTTGGAATTCAAATCAAAGGAAGAGGTTCTCTGTTACTGAATGAAGACACTCCAATCTCAAATTTTTATTATGTAGAAGGATTAAAACATAACCTTCTGAGTGTTAGTCAAATCTATGATAGTGGCTATCAAGTCCTGTTCACTTCACAAGGATGTGAAATAAAAAACTAGTCAGGTAAAGTTGTTGCTGCTAGAAGGAGGACTAAAGGAAATGTCTACAACTTACTAGAAACCTCTGAACATGAGAAAAATCATGGTATATGCTTAATGAGTCAGGTTGAAGAAAGTTGGTTGTGGCACAAGAGACTAGGCCACATTAATTTTGACAATATGGTCAGAATTAGCAAAAATAAAAATGTAAGAGGTCTGCCCCCTCTTAGAAAACCTGACAAAGTTGTTTGTAAAGAGTGTCTAAAAGGAAAGCAAACCAAGGTAAGCTTTAAATTCAAGGAACATTTTTCTACTAAGCCTCTACAAATTTTTCATACTGACTTATGTGGTCCTACAAGGACTAGATCCATAAATGGTGAGAAATACTTCATGATGTTTGTTGACGACTACTCTCGTATGGTATGGGTTACTTTTCTCAAAAATAAATCGGAAGCTTTTGAACGCTTTAAATTTTTTAGAAAACTGGTAGAAAGAGAAACAGACTTAAAACTGAAATGTTTAAGATCTGACAAAGGTGGTGAATTCACCTCACAATAATTCATAGACTACTGTGAAAAACATGGCATAAAAAGATAGTATGTTGCTGCTAGAACACCCCAGCAAAACAAGGTAGTTGAGCGAAAGAATAGGACTGTAAAAGAGATGGCAAGAACCATGTTGAATCAAGCAAATCTGGAAAATATGTACTGGAAAGAAGTTGTTCATATAGCTATTTACATTTTGAATAGAGTGCAAATTAGAGTGAAATCAAACTTCACTCCATATGAACTATGGTATGGAAAATTTGCCCCAATTAAATACTTCAAAATATTTGGCTACAAGTGTTTTATCAAAAGAGATGATGAAAACTTAGGCAGTTTCTAGTCTAAAATTGATAAAGGTATCTTTTTAGGATACTCTACACACAGCAGAGCCTATAAATGCTTTAACAATAGGCCGAACAAAATTGTTGAATCTGTAAATGTCAAATTTGATGAAAATATGTTGTTAGATGTTGAAACTATGCAGGATGATGAAGAGGATGAATTTGAGCTTGATATAATCACTGAGAGCTTTGAAACTGCAAAGCCTGAAACAAAACTAGCAAGCTCTAAACTTGCTGAAGCACAATTTGAAGATGCTGAAATCAGCTCAGAAAAATGTGAACCCAAAGTTTCTTCAAAATCTCTTGCTAGAAATCATCCTAAGGATCTGATTATAGGAGATAGATCAGCAGGAGTTCAAACAAGGAAAAAATCTATTAACTATGATGAGAAATCTCACATAGCTGAGCTTACTACATTTTGTTTAATCAGCCAGTTTGAGCCCAAAATTTTTGATGATGCTCTAACTAATGAATGCTAGCTTAATGCAATGCAGGAAGAAATTGATCAAATTGAAAAAAATAAAACTTGGGATCTAGTCCCAAGACCAGATGACAAAAAATGTCATAGGTGGCAAGTGGATCTTTAGAAACAAACACGATGAAAATGGTCTGGTTGTTCGCAACAAGGCTAGATATGTCTGCAAAGGATATGCTCAACAAGAAGGTATTGATTTCAGTGAAACTTTTGCTCCTGTTGCTAGGCTTGAATCCATTAGAATTTTCTTGGCATATTTTGTTTTCAAAAATTTCACTATATATTAGATGGATGTAAAAACTGCCTTTTTAAATGGATACTTAGAAGAAGAAATTACATAGAACAGCCTGAAGGGTTTATATGTAAAAACAAACCAAATCATGTCTATAGGCTGAAAAAGGCTCTATATGGCCTAAAACAAGCTCCTAGAGCTTGGCACTCTAGATTGGACAGTCACTTACTATCAAAAGCGTTCATTAGAGGAGGATTTGACAGCAATATGTATGTTAAAATTGAAGGATTTGATATTCTTGTTGTTGAAATTTATGTTGATGACACCATTTTTGGTTGCAACAATATTGCCTTGAGTAAAAAATTCTCACAAATCATGGAATCTGAATTTGAAATGTCAATGTGGGGAGAACTGTCCTTTTTCTTAGGTCTCTAGATTTCACAACTTGACTCTGGCATCTTTCTATCTCAAGCAAGGTATGCAAAAGAAATGTTAAAAAGGTTTAAAATGGATGAAAGTCATCCTGTAAACACCCCAATGGCTGATGGCTGTAAAATTAGCAAAGTTGATGACTACCCTACTATAAACTCAACTAATTATAGGTCAATGATAGGCATCCTATTGTATTTAACAACCTCAATTCCTAACATAATGCGAGTTGTTTTCATGGTTGCTCAATTTCAATCTGCTCCTAAAGAATCTCACATCACTATTGTGAGAAGAATTCTTATGAATGTACAAGGAACAATTGATTATGGGCTCTGGTATCCTAGAAGAAATGATTTCTCTTTAGTAGCTTATACTGATTCTGACTGGGTAGGATGTCTAGATGACAGGAAAAGCATCAGTGGTGTTGCTTTCTTTCTTGGTGATCATTTAGTGGCTTAGCACAGCAAAAAGCAAGAATCTATTTCGCTCTCTACTGCTGAAGCAGAATATATAGCTACCACTTCTTGCTGCACTCAGGTAATTTGGATGTCATAGACATTATCAGATATGGGTATTGAAATTTCAAAACCTATTACTATTCTGTGTGACAATACTACTACAATAAATATCTCAAAAAATCCAGTTATGCACTCTCGAACTAAGCATATAGCTATAAAGTTTCATTTTCTTCATGAAAAGGTGTTGGCAAATGAGGTATTTGTGCAATATGTTCCTACACAAGCACAGGTTGCTGAAATTTTTACAAAATCATTGGCTAAAGATGTCTTTAAGAGACTTCGGTCTCGATTAGGAGTGGTCTCTCAATCTTTGTTATCTTAATCAGTCTATCTTGGTGATTGGGGGAGCTGGTTAGCTCTTCCTACAGCTTATACTTTGCTACTCAAAGGTTCTTTCTACGGTTTGATGGCATGTCACAGTTGGTTTATCTTCGTTTGGTCTCCCTTTATCCTTGTATCAAAAAGGGGGAGAATTTTGAGCATCTGGTTATAGTTCATTATCTTTGATTTGGTGGCTCAGTTTTGCCATCAAGGACAAATGGGGAGTTTGTTGAATTCCTCTTATGTTGTTTTTGTCCTTGATGTCAATTTGTGGATATCTTGCATCTTGGTTATTTTCTCAGTTGATACATATTTTTATTGGAACATTCATGTCATTGGTTTTACTATCTTGGTGGTACTGATCATTTAACTTCATGTGCAGATTACAAATATTTGTTGAGGTATTCTTGTTATAGGTCATTTGTCTCCATTTGATCAGGTGATACATTTATGGTTTAATCTATTACTGGTTTAGTGATGATCTCAATTATGTTGTCCTTGGCATAAATCAGCTTTATATAGGTTGACTATTTTTGGATTGATCAGTAACAAGCAATCTTGAATTTTTAAAAACGGTCTTAAAATTCTCAAAGCTATACTTCTCTCTCTCAGTCAGAGGAATTGATACAAGGAATATTGGCTATTTTAGTGCTTTCAGGCTTTAAGGAACACACTACTCATTCCTTTGCATTTGTTTAATGGTATTTGGTATGGAGAATTGCATAATATCTTGCCTCTAGTACTAAGGCATTGGAAATTACTTGCATTGGATTTCATCATGGTGGCATTTAAAAGGGCATTCTATTCGATCCTCCATTTTTATGTGAGTTGGGTCATTTGGTTAATATTTAATTCAGCCTTAAGGCTGACTGTAGCAAATGGCATTGGTTAATTATTGTTTATGTCACATTGATCGTGACCTTGCCTTGACTTTGTGGAAACTTCAAGTCTTATGTTTTTCGCCCCTTCATGAAATAATGTTGGTATCATTGTGTTGGCTTTACTCTTTGTCTAAAGTTAGCAAATGCCATAATGGTTGTTAGCATTTTTACCTCTATTCTACCCACAGAATTGACATGGAATAATGAGTGTGTTTATTCACTGTCCTTTTTCGGACTCCAAACGCCTATCTTCTTTTGCAAAGGAATTCGCACTTGTTTGCTGAGTAAGGTTAGGGAAAAAACATTTTTTTGTTTCACATTTTTGTGTTGCCCACATTCTAGCCGCCACCATGCATCCTCCACCTTGGCCACTTCATGGTTATCCTTGGCATTTTTTCTGTTGAACAACAATCAGGAGCAGTCAGGAGCAGTCAGGAGCCCTGCACAAAAATCGCTCCACTTGTCTTATTTTAGCCACAATGTGCAAGCACATTTTTTGGGAGATTGGGAGGCCATTTCTGCTCCTCTATAGGACTGGTAATCATTCATTGACATCAACATTAGTTTTCCAGGTACTCTTCTTTTGATTGGTTTGTAGATCCATTTCAATTGAGCAAAGGTTATTTCAAGCCATGTCTCCTCTCATTTGAAATCAGAAAATTGAAAACTTTTTTGTTCTTCTCATGAAAATTCTGGAACAACATTCTATTTTGAGGGTTATCATGACTGTTATATTAAGGATCTGAGTTTTTTGGGTATGGGTAATGATAATATCATCGAATCTTTGCATATGCTTATTTGGGTTCATGGATAACATTTCCTGTGAAGGTATTTTAGTCACACTTCAAAATGATTTCAGTTTATTAAGTTTATCTATTACTCTATTGGACATAGATCTCAGAATATTCTCTTAGCCTCACTGGAATTTGTGGGTAACTATTAAAATGATTGGTTATTGGCTTTCAATTGCATTCTGGTTGGGGTTTCAGTTATCTCTCTTTCATTGCAGCTTATTTGTTAGATCTCCTTGGGTATATGCATTCTTCATCACTACATGTGGGTAAAATCTGAAGGTTGTTTCTTTTTGCTAAAAATACTTATGATGCATTGCTGGTCAAGTCAAGGAAAATGGTTATCATTTCATTATTAAATGATGTGCTCTCATTGCTTTTGTTTAAGCACTGCATGTGCAAGCTTCTAATGAAGACATGCTCTGTCACTCTTCTATTCTTGGTCATTGTTGTTCTATCCTCAACAGAAAGAAAGAATCTCTCTTTTGTGAACACTACAACATCAAATCTGACTTGACAGTCATTATGTAACCTGAAAGACAACCTTGCATAACCTTTTATGAAAGTGAAATTCGAGAGACAGTTGTAATACTTCCAATGTGTAATGATGTTTTTCTGTAAAAGCCAAAACCAATGAGTTTAGAGTTCTATCATGACATAAAATCAAAAACTCAAAATAGGGGTATTATTATTTAGTTATCTAAAAGTCTATTTTGTCCTTTGATGCTAAAAATTGGAAAACACAGTGTGTATTCAGATTTGTAGCTTTTTGTATAGGAAAAGATTGAAAATCAAATAGTGAGAAAAGAGAGAAAAGATGTATTTTTATAAAATGGTTTGATGAGACTGTATTGTAACAGTGATAGGATTTTCCTCAAGCTACATCAAGATTAGATAATGCATGGAATTCTAAAGAGTCAATTCTAACTCTTGAAAATTCTATGTTTTGTCTGTCAAGAGGCACTTGACATAAATCAAGTGAAACAGAGAGATCCTCTATACTATTGTTTGTTCTACTGAATATCAAGAAAGGGGTTGGTGCTCCTTGATATTGGTGTCTCTAAACATAGGGGTTGGTGCTCCTTGAGTTGGTGCTCAGAAATCAGCCATTGAGGCTTTGTCAAAATAAATTATTAAAATGAATGCCTGAAAAAGGTAGGAGGTTCAAGAGTGATTTTTCTACCCCAAGAGGGTTTTCCACTCGGCATATCTTGTGTCTGGTTTGTCTATGTGACTCTTTTGCTTCATTACTTTACCGCTTTAAAATGCAATGTTACATTACTCATTTCAATTCATATGATTGCATTCGATTACATGAATGGCACTATCATTGAAAAATGAGAGCATATGTATGGCTCTTTTCAGCTTCAGTTTAAAATATTTAAGAAGTTATAAACACTTATTCTTCCCCCCCCCCTCTCAGTGTATTTTCACTCCAACAAATCTTGGTTTGATTATTTACTCAAATAATTTACAAACTATTTGGTCACTCTTAAGCTATGCACCCTATCATAGATAGGGTTTCCTCAAATTTGGACTTTTCCTTTTATCTAAGTAGATCTTATCTCTTTCTATATATTATTTCTTCTTTCCTCTCCTTTGTCATAAAGCCATTCTAATTCACATTACTTCAAAGGCCACCTAGCACAACATGCATAATACAACAATAAAATAAGTGAATGCTAGATTTCCTAAGTAACTTAGGTGATACTATTAATAAAATACTATTTTCAAGGCATCATTATTGAGTGTGGAATAACATTATGACCTACTACCTCATGATTATAAAGTACACCAACCAACTAGTTGCATCCAAAAATAATAACTAATATGTACTTATCTTTCATTTCTTACCATTTTTAGGATTGTTTTCTAAACCTTGCTATCAATTTTAAGTGTGTGTGTGCATTTTTTAGACTATAAAACACAAAAACTAAATTTCTAGGCTATAGACTTCATTTCCATGTAAAGTAAAAAAAATCAGTTGTTTACCATCACTTATAGGGAAGCTTATTGCATAGATCATTTTGAGCTCTACAATCTTAAAAAAGAGGGCTTCAACAAGCTCTCATATCAAACGTTTGGTCTTTGGTAGATAATAGTTGGAGGAAATATTCGATTTTTATCTTGTGAACTTATCTTGGGATTTGAGTATGTATTTTTAAAAAGATACTTGGGTTCCACTTTTTTGGTGGTTTAAGATTGTGGTTTATTAATTACCATTTGATGGTTCCATGTATTACTTCTCCAATTTATAGAATACTCATAGAATTTTTAAGATTAATTTATTGATAGTGAGCTTGTAGGTACTATGTTATTGAAATTACTCTAGATCTCTAGTTGGTAATACTCCTACAAAGAATTTATGTGTAAGTGTATTGTACTCATGATTAGATTATTGAATAATAAATTGACTTAATTTGAAGTTTGGGATTTTTCTCTTGAAAGGGTTATCCCCATGTATCCCAATGTTTTTTTATACTTTTATTTATATATTATATGTTTTTTTAATTTCTATAATTGTTATTTTTACATTACAATCCTTTAAAAGTATTTAAGGTAGAGTTCCACATACCTTACTTCCTTCAATCATTGAATACCATCATATTAGTCACACCTCTTACCAAACTATTTTTTTATGTACTAAATTAAAAATAATTTCCTTATCCTCCTATTGGTACAAGGTCTTGTAGCCCACCTAGGCACTTGTAAGAAAAGTTTGTACCACCAAAATGTCTTTTTTCCCTAGTTGGCTTCAAAATTGGAAGCAATGTGATAAATGATGGATTGTTCAAGAATAGTCAATTAGCTCTAGGTGAGATAGATAATGAGGATATTACCCTTGATAATTTTCAATGAAATGTTTGAGATTTGATAGACCTCCCATAAAAATAGCTTTTTCACGATGCCCTTCTTCAATATTTAGATTTAGACATTGTTTTCCTTTAGAAGGTCAAAGTGTCTAGTTTTTTTTCTCTCAACAACATGTTATGGCATTTGGCCTTCTAAACATAATTTTCTAGAATCCATGAGTCTATTCAAGGAGCTATTATCACCTTTATCTCTCGTATGTGGCATAAATTATTATTTGATCATGGTCATGTGACAACACCAATCATGTTCAAAATGAAATGTTTATGCTCTCTTTGGAGTTGGATAACTCATTCACTATCAACCACCACTTGGGATTTGTGTAGATATTTTAATATAGTTGAGAATACATATGATAAATGTGGTTCCTTATCTATGTGTTGGATAGGTGGTGAAAGAGACTTGGTTGGTTTATTATGCACAATGAGTTGGGTCTTTTTGATCCCAACATTTATTTCCATCAAGATCATTAATTGTGGCACACTTGGAGAAATTTAAGAGTAGGACCTAATAGATTCTTAAAGTGATTTGATTATACCATGATTGTGGCCCAATATTTCTTCTCGTTAACCAGTTCTTACTCATTTCTAGTGGAACCATTGGTTGATCTTGTCCTTTTAGATCACTTCCCAACATGTTTTTGCATTAATTGGACTGTCTTCAAGCCTAAAGCCATGAGGAATCATTTATTTATTAACATGCTACTTCTCCACCATAAGGCCACCTCAACACATATTCCATCATTGACATCAAAATTCCTCTACATTTATGGGTGGCAAATTGACTATTTTTACTACTTATTATATGATTCTAGCATCCATGAGCTTCACTTAGCCACTATCACTTTATAAGATTAACCATTTGACCCCAACTCTTAGCTCTAGGTGGCTCAACTCCAACAAAAAAATTAGATTAACAATGCTCATGTAACTTAGGGATCTCTTGAATTAAATCTCAATTCTAAAGGCTCAAGATTGGAAAAAAGTGACAAAGTATGTTTTTAGGCATTGCAGACCCATTATACATCTCATTCCATCCAATGGATTCGTAAGGGATAACAAATCTTGCAAGAGCTAGTAGAAATTTTGAAGCTCCTTTTGTTGGTACTATGAACAAGTATTCTTGACTCAAGAACTATGTGTAACTAGGGATTATTCTTTGCAACAAGGTCTTACTAAAGCTCCTTGATAGGTTTCCAATGCACAACACACTTTGTGTGACCAACTTCTCTCTCAAGATAATATCAAGGAGGTTGTTTTTTCTATGTCCAATGAAAAATCCCCCAACTTGGATGGCTTTCCCTATGTGTTTTATAAAAAAAAAGTTGGGATATGATGGGTAGTGATTTGTATCATGTTTATATTGAATTCATGAATTCAAACTTTATAAATGTGCAACATAATCAATAAATGAAATATGAAATTCATGCCTAAGTCTAGGGATATTGAAGGAAATCACAATTGGAGACCTGTCATTCTCCTTATTGTCTCCTACAAAATCATCAATACAGCCTTGATCATCAAACTATCCTCCATGCTCCCTCTAAATATTCACCCTAAAAAATAGGATTCATTAAATCTAGGTTCATTAATATGGACAATATAATTGCTATCTATGAAGGGATGGAATGAGCTCACCACTATTTGTAGCTTACCCTTTTTATTAAAATTAATTTCTCCAAAGCTTACAATTGTATTGAATGACCTTTAATCTTAGTCATGCTACAAGCTCTTGGAAGTTTTTACAATTCATTCATATAGTCAATATATTTTTACTGATTCTTCTACATGCAACAACATTATCACCCAATAATCCATCATATTGGGGCTTCACAAGTCCATCTGCCAAGGATGTTATCTTGCCCCAACTCTTTATATTTTAGTGATTGAAGGGTTTGGCTATTTTCTTCCACAACTAATCTTCCAATCCCATGTCAAAAGGGATTTATACTCCCCATTCCTCACAATAGCTAGTTGATGGTCACTTTTATGACAACTCTTTCCTCATCCTCCTTAAGGAGGAGAACAATTTTAATCAAGTATGGAATTACATATATACCCTTTCTCAAGTTTCAATGTCTAGCATTCAATGTAAAAAGACTCAATGCTACTTCTAATCCATCATTAGTAGGCTAGCTTGGCTTAATTATTTTGGGTGGAAGTGGATTGGTCATGGAAAGTCTTTCAATTTTTGGTGAATTTATTTTTGGATAATATCATTGCTATCTACAAAGGGATTGAATGATCTCACCACTCTCTATAACCTATCCTTTTTATTAAAACTAATTTCTTCAAAGCCTACAATTGCATTGAATGACTTTTAATATGAGTCATGCTATAGGCTCTTTGATTTTGTCCACACTTCATTCATATAGTCAATATGTTTTTATTGATTCTTCTACATGCATCAACATTATCATCTAGTAATCCATCATATTTGGGCTTCACAAGTCCATCTACCAACTCTTTATATTTTGGTGATTGAGGAGTTTGGCTATTTCCTTGCACAACTGATCTTCCAATCCCATGTCAAAGGGATTTATATTACCCATTCCTCACAATAGCTAGTTGATGGTAACTTTTATGACAATTCTCTCCTCACCCTCCTCAAGGAGGAGAACAATGTTAATCAAGTTTGGCATTAACTAGATATCTTTTGTCAAGATTTAAGGTCTGGCATTCAATGTAAAAAGATTCAATGCTACTACTAGTCCTTCCTTCCTAGGCTATCTTGGCTTAGTTTTTTCAGTGTAAGTGGATTGATCATGCAAAGTCTTTCAAGTTTTGGGGAATTGTTTTTTCTGGATAATATCATTGCTATCTAGGAAGGGAGGGAATGAGCTCAACTCTCTTTGTAACCTACCATTTTTGTTAAAATTAATTTCTCCAAAGCCTACAATTGTATTGAATTTCCTTTTTAAATCTTAGTCATGCTATATGTTCTTGGATTTTTTCCACACTTCATTCATATAGTCAATATGTTTTTTTTATTCTTCTACATGCATCAACATTATCATCCAATAATCCATCATATTTGGGCTTCACAAGTCCATCTACCAAGATTTCCTCTTGCCTTGACTCTTTAATTTTTGGTGATTTAGGTGTTTGGATATTTTATTGCACAACTAATCTTCCAATCCCATGTCAAATGGATTTATACTCCCCATTCCTTACAATAGCTAGTTGATGCTCTCTTTTATGACAACTCTTTCCCCACCCTCCTTAAGGAGGAGAACAATGTTAATCAAGTGTGGCATTACCTAGATACCTATTTTCAAGCATCGAGGTCTAGCATTCAATGTAAAAAGACTCAGTGCTATTGCTAGTCCTTCCTTCCTATGATGGCTTGGCTTAATTATTTTGGGTGGAGGTAGACTGATCATGGAAAGTCTTTCAATTTTGGGGGAATTATTTTTTCTTTAGCAAGTTTTTATTGCTAGAATTAAGAAAAAGCTCTAATATTAGATTATGAAGCCTCTCTCATTCATCAACAAGTTAAATAGATTTTTACTAAAATCCTTACAACCACCCATGTTTACTATTCCTCATGCCAGGTTCCTTTCAAGGCCCCTTACCTTAAGATTAGGAAACTTATCCATTATTTCCTCTAGGAATCAAATGATGGGAATCATGAATTTCATCATGTTTCTTGAGATACTTTCTATCTTCCCCATGATATTGGGGGCATGGTATAATTCCCATTCACCGACAGGTCATTTCCTTGTGTGAAAAATATGTTCTCAAAGCGCTTGATGATAATGAAGTTTGGAATAGGGTAAGTGCACCAAGATGGTTCCCAAAAAGGGGACTTACGTGGACAGCTTTTTCCTAAAATTGGGAAATACTGACCTTGGATGTGAAATTGAGGATACTTAGAGTCAAAATTTTGAGATGGAACAAAAAGAACGATTCAAGTGCTCCAAGTCTACTTTCTAAACTACTAATTTATTTTGAAAATGATTGAGATTAAGGGGTTCAAATGAGGGACGTACACAAATTGGTGTTGTTTTTGTCAGAAAAACATAACATAGCAACTCTTGTATGACCCTTGTACGGTGAACTTTTTTTTAGTATTTTTAAAATTGCAATGGTCAAAAGTTAGCTAATAGTATGTAGTTGATGCATGATTTTTTTGATAATTTTTTAATGAATATTTGATTTTTTACTAATTTGCGAAGTGGACATATCCTGAAAATAGAATTTTGGCCGTGCTACCCCTACAAATTTTGGAAACTAATTGATTTGTTTTTTTTTAATTTTTTAATTTTGTAGAATGGAGTCTAGTTTCTAAAAATGTAATTTATTTGAAAAATTGATGAACGGTTAATTTATAATGAAAAAAATACCAAACACTGCTTTTTGGCAAAAAAAAGACATACAGATAAAATAAATTATGGATGAAAGACTTAACATTTTCAGAACATGAAAAAAATTACATCATTGGATAGCTAAGAGATAACCCAACATTACCCATGTCCTCAATTTTTTTGATATTGAACCACGTGCAATCCTGACGGTGAGCACGAACTCGATTATGAGAAATATGGTGGATTTCTTAAAAACATGTCTTTGGTCGTTGGGAATGCCCTCCAAACCTTTGGGTTGGAATTCCAAGGCAATACCAAGCTTAAAGTTTGGTAATTCTCAAAGCAAGATATAATGCGAGCGCGTTATAACGCGCTCGCATTATAACGCGCTCACGTTTCTGCTCACTTTACATGGTTTTTACTTCTGCGGGGAACATGTCTACTAACCAATAACGCGAGCACATTATATTTCTTATTTTATGTTAAATGCTAATATATTTATGTATGCTGATATATTTTTATGTACATGTATGTATGTATGCTTGTATGGATGTAAGATTATATGTACAAATGTATTATGCTTGTATGTATGCATTTATGTATGTCTTTAGATGAAGGGAGAATTTAGAGAGAGTCTAGAGAGATGGAGAGGGGGTCGAAGTGAGAGTTTAAGAGAGAGGGAGTGGGAGAGAAGGGGTTGGATTGAGGGGGACTTAGCTAGGTAGGGTGGGAGGGATAGAGGGAGAGAGAGAGAGAGAGGGGGGGTCAGAGAGAGAATTGATGGAGAGGGAGAGAGAGAGAGGGGGGTGGGAGAGAGAGAATTGAGGGAGAGGGAGAGAGAGAGAGAGACAAAGAGAAAGAGAGGGTTATGTAGGTAGGGTGCGAAAGGGAGAGACTTGAGAGTGTGAGAGGGAGATACTTGAGAGTGTGAGGGGGGTGAGAGGGAGAGACTTGAGAGATAGGTAGTGAGAGGGAGTGTGAGAGAGAGGGAGTGAGAGAGGGTGGTAGGGATTGATTGAACGAGAGGTACGCAGAAAGAGGGAGACGGTAGATAGAGACAATTAGAGAGAGTGGGAGGGAGGGAGGGAGAGATGAGATGTATAGATAGAGAGAAAGTGATAGGGGTTGAGGGATTAGGATGGAGGAACTATAGGGTTGATGGTTTCTAGGGTAGTAGGGTTTAAGGTTTGAGGATTGATGGAATAGGTTTGATGGTAGAGGGTATTTGGTTGAGGGTATAGGGTAGAAGGTTTTAGGTTTAAGCATTTAGGGTTGAAGGGTTTGGGGTTAAGGGTTTAGGGTTAAGGATTTACTTGGTTGAGGGTAGAGGGTTTAGGGTATATTTTTGAGGGTATATGGTTGAAGAATTAGGTTCAGGGTCCAATGTAAGGGGTAGAGGGTTTAGGGTTTAAGGATTGAGGGTTGAGGGTTGAGTGTTTAATGTATAGGGTAAAGGGTAGAGGGTTTAAGGGTTGAGGGTTGAAGATTGAGGGTTTAAGGTATAGGGTCGAGGGATTAGGGTTAAGGGTCCAATATATAGGGTAGAGGTTATAGGGGTTGAGAGATTAAGGGTTGAGGGATTAGGGTTTAGGGTAGAGAGTATTGGGTTGATGGTAGAGGTTAGAGGGTAGAGGGTAAAGGGTTTAACAGTTTAGGGTTTAAGGGGTTAGGGTTGAGGGTCGAGGGTTTAGGGTTGAGTGTTTAAGGGTTTAAGAGTTGAGGGTTTAAGGGTCAAGAGGGTTGAGGGATTAGGGTAGAGAGTTTACTAAGTGGGTTTAAGGGTTGGGGGATTAGGGTTGAGGATAGAGGGTACAGGATTGCCGGTAGAGGGTAGAGGGTTTATGGGTTAGGGTTTAAGGGTTTAGGGTTTAGGGATGAGGGATTAATAGGTTATAGAGTAGAGGTTATAGGAGTTGAGGGATTAGGGTTTAAGGGTTGAGGGTTGAGTGATTCAGAGGGTATAGGGGTTGAGGGATTAAAGTTTAAGGGTTGAGGGTTGAGTGTTGAGGGATTAATAGGGTATAGGGGTTGAGGGATTAGGCTTTAATGGCTGAGGGTTGAGGTTTCAAGGATTAAGAGGGTATAGGGGTTGAGGGATTAGGGTTTAAGGGTTGAGGGTTGAGGGTTGAGGGATTAAGAGGGTATAGGGATTGAGGGTTGAGGGATTAAGAGGTTATAGGGGTTGATGGATTAGTGTTTAAGGATTGAGGGTTGACGGTTGACGGATTAAGAGGGCATAGGGGTTGAGGGATTAGGGTTTAAGGGTTGAGGGTTGAGGGATTAAGAAGGTATAGGGGTTGAGGGATTAGGGTTTAGGGATTAAGAGGGTATAGGTGTTGAGGGATTAGGGTTTAAGGGTTGAGGGTTGAGGATTGAGGGTTAATAGATTAAAGAGGGTATAGGGGTTGAGGGATTAGGGTTTAAGGCTTTAGGATTGAGGGTTGAGGGATTAAGAGGGTATAGGGGTTTAGGGATTAGGGTTTAAGGGTTGAGGGATTAGGGTTTAAGGGTTGAGGGTTTAGGGTTTATGTATCTATCTCCCACTCCCCACTTCTTGCCTTCTCCCACTCTCTCCCACTCTTCCACACTCTCCCACTCTCTCCCACTCTCCCCCCCTCTCTCTATCTCCCACTCTCCACTTCTCCCCTTCTCCCACTCTCTCCCACTCTCCCACTCTCCCCCACTCCCTCCCACCCCTCCCACTCTCCCACCTCCTCTCTCCTCTCTCTATCTCCACTCTTCACTTCTCCCCTTTCTCCCACTCTCTCTCTCCCACCTCCCCCTCTCTCCCTCTTTTCTATCTCCCACTTCCACCTCCTCCCTCCCCACCTCCCACTCTCTCCCTCCCTCTCTATCTCCCACTCTCTCTCTCTCTTTTCTCCCACTCTCCCCCCTTCTCCCTCCCTCTCTATCTTCCACTCTCCCCCTCTCTCCCCTCTCTCTATCTCCCACTTCCACTTCTCTCCCCTTCTCCCACTCTCTCTCCCCACCCCCCTCCCACTCCCTCTCACTCTCCCACTCTCCCCCACTCTCCCCCACTCTCCCACTCTCTCCCTCT
This sequence comes from Sequoiadendron giganteum, assembly GCA_007115665.2. Taxonomy (NCBI): domain Eukaryota; kingdom Viridiplantae; phylum Streptophyta; class Pinopsida; order Cupressales; family Cupressaceae; genus Sequoiadendron; species Sequoiadendron giganteum. Next base: position 696,923,926 of record CM021101.1, read on the forward strand.
CTCCCTCTTTCTCTATCTCCCACTCTCCACTTCTCCCCTTCTCCCACTCTCTCCCACTCTCCCCCTCTCTCCCTCCCTCTGTATCTCCCACTCTATCTCCCACTCTCTCCCTCTCTCTTTCTCTCACTCTATCTCCCACTCTCTCCCTCTCTCTTTCTCCCACTCTATCTTCCACTCCCCCCCTCTCTCCCTCCCACTCTCTTAGAAACTCCTATACTATCAAAAATACACTAAGAAAACTTAATTTCACATAACACACTCGCGTTATAAAGCGTGCACATTTTGTAGTTTACTAAAACGGTAAAAAAATCAATATACCCATGATTTGAAGGCCCACAGTCTGCATATTCCCCTAGTTCTGCACGTGCTCTAACAAAAAATATATTTTTAATGATGTTGTGAAGTGTGCAAGCATCTTTTTAACTTTCCATCACCTTTTCCATGATCTTTTTACCACCTTTGCATGAAATAGTAGAGTTTTGACGTTGAAAGACATATAATATCAATTGAAGTTTGAATTCCATTGAAAACTAATATACAATTGAAGTGTGGAAGGGAACAAGCTTTTGAACAAGTCAAATTGTTGTGGAGTTTGAAGAAAGAAGAAGCTAAGGCTACACAATTGGGTTGAATTCCCCCATTTGAAAGTCTGGTTTTTAAGGTATGTGAAGTCTTTAAAAATTTTCTTTCATTCTATTATGGCTTGCTTTCATTTTTGTTTGTCATTATAACCTTAGGTTGTCAATGCACATTTTAAATTACCAAATTATATACACAATTATTTACACTTGCCAATTACCATTTTACACTTGCCAATTATAGAAATTCAGAACCATTCACCAAAATTCATCCTTTAAGACCATTCTCATACCATTCCAAAGCATCAAACATCTTCAAAATACCCTACACAAGGTCAAAAGTTCATTACATAGACCAATCCTTCAACAATTGATGGGGAGTCTTATCTTTCAAGAGAAATCTTTCTCTTCCCAAGACCTATTCTTTGGTCTTCCTAGGGTATTCCTCTCTACCCTACATAGGGATCCCTCCTAAACCTCTCTCACCTCATAAGACTCTCCACCAATTTCAAATTCTTCACCATTGCTCTCAATTCACCACTAAGCTTCCCTGGGCTCCACACTGACCCAAAGTATCCTAACCACTTGAGGGGCTAAGAAAGGGTATTCTCACTATCCCCTTATAGATTTGACTCCTCACTGATCCATCTCATACAATTCTTTCACCTTGTACCCATCGCTTTCTTGAAAAACCCAATTTTACGCCTTGTAGCCTTTTGCCCAATTAAGCCTCCTAAAACCCATTTTCTTGGATTTTCACAAAAACGGTCTTAACAACCCCCAAATATTTTTATAGATTCTTTCTATTGGTACCATAGGCTTCAATATTTACTAGGTTTTTAGTGCCTTTGGCATCCGTACATAGGATTGTCCTCATACCCCCTATTTTCGAGGGTTTCTAGGGTTCTGGCTCCTTTTTCCAATTTTGAGGGCTTCAATGACCTCCTCAACTCTCCTACTTGCACACACATGTCTAGAATACATGTTCCCACACTATCTTCCTCTTGATTGGAACAAACTAGTCCATTTAGCAACTTTCTTTACTGCTGTCCTCTCCAAGCCACTAGCCAAAATGCACTTGCACTCGCCTAGTTCTTGATGAATTCACCATCTCCCCTACAAACCAAGACACCAAACACCATATTTACACTATAAAAACATTCCCCTTCTTGATTCCAAGTTTGCATGGTAGCCTTGCGATGAGAATTCAAGTGGGGATCATTATTTCCAAAAACTGGCCTGAATCGGCTATGAGACCAAAAACTCTAAAAACCTGCAAAACAGAAAGCAATTGAACTAAATGGCTAATATAATGCTTCACACAGTAATTAAGTGACACAATTGAAAGACTCAAAGCACTAGATAGGTCCTTTCAATCCATTCTTGACTGGATGAAGGCACAAAAACAGAAATTCAATGAAATTTGCACTCTTCCAACTCACAAATTCCCCTTCCAAAACTCAAAATCATACAATAGCTTTCCCAAATGCTCAATTAGGGTTTTTATGACCTTATATACCTTTATTCCACATGCTATGACCCTTGGGTTGGGCTTAGAGCATCATTAATGCCCTTTTCCCACTTTTAGGACAAATTGCCAAGTCTACATGGACTAATTTGCCTAATTTCATCATTCAGGATTCTCCAAACTTCAAGACTCTAGACTACCCTAAGTTTTCCTTAACTCACACATCAAAAACACTATTGGGACTTTACATCATAGTCCTTATTCCCTTGGTGGTTGGCTAGAACCATCAACAATAAAAGACTACTTTTGTACAAGATGATTGTAAGTATTATTTAAATGAAGCCTTCAATGGCATATATTTTTCAATTATCTTGAATGGATACATTTTTTAGGAACTAATATTTGTCTCGTTACCATGGTATTGATAAAATTATCCACCATGCTAAAGAAAAAGACAAAGAGGAAACTAACAGATGAAGAGAACGAAACCTTGAAAGAAAAGGAGAGAGTTCGGGTGGCGGCATATCGTGAAAAGAAGAAATTGGAAACGATTGATGAAAACAACCCGATTGTAGAGAAAACTCAACCATCAAAAAGAGAATGGGAATTGGCAGCACAAAAGGCACAAATGCGAAAGCATCGTCGTAAGATATATTTAGATACCATAGTTGGAGACACACCCTCTACGACAAGTGAATATGAAGGGACACCATTAAGCACAAGCAAATATGGAGGGACACCATCTAGCACAAGTGAATATGGATGGACACCATCTACTGCAAGTGAATTTGGAGGGACACCATTTACCACAAGTGAATATTGTTGGACACCATCCAACACATCTCAAGTTGAGAGTACATCATCACTTGTAATTGACGAAGAAGGTATGCCATCATTCCCATGTGAACCTCAAGGTATGTCTTCTTCTCCACCCTCGATCGAAGGTATGCAATCTAGCCCACCTCAATTAAATATTGATGAAATTCCTAATGTTGAGATGTATGTACCTAGGAGAACACCACCAAGAATTTTGTGTAGAAAACCAAAGTATTTGATTAATATTGATGATGAGATTTTGTAGCACATGGAAGGTAAAATTTCAACACGCACTTGTAGAAGATATGCTGATAAGATTTGGGAACAATTCTTTGAAAGGCTAAATGAGACTGCAAGATGTCAACTATTTGTTGAAATGGTGCAGGGTGTAAAGTATAGGAACATCATGAAGACTCTTGGGTTGAGAACATCAAATGCATCAAGTGAAGACACTATTGTGAAGAATCTAATGGATGCTTATGCGAGTGTGGGTAAGACCTCACGCTCAAAGGATAGTAATGTCACCCGACGTATCATTACATCGACTTTGGTAAGTTGTCAAACAAAGAGAGCTCACCTAATTAGAAAGACTAGTGAAAAAATAGGAATTAGTAGAAAAACTTTATCAAGAGCCATTCAAAGGTGGCAAAGAATTGAGGGCAATGATACAAATGAATTATGGGCATTCTCGGGGAGGCTGTCATGAAAAGATAAAGAAGTTGTCGAAGCCTTGAGAACACTAATTGAAGAGTATTGGAAGAATAACACAAGGCCATCTCCAAATCAAAGGAATGTGGTAAGAAGGAGAATCAGTAGTCAGAATCATGAGCCACATCCAAAGCATTTTTTGGATATGACTCAAACCCAATTTTTTCATAAATTTGAAAATGATTATCCTCAAATTAGTATTTATCAAAGATATTTTGAACTGCTTAAACCTTTTTATGTCAAGATAAATCACACATGCACTACTTGTTGTTGTAGACTACATATTGAATTTTCTAACCATTACGATGTTTATTGTTCTATATGTTTAGATTTGCATACTAACGATGTTTTGCAGGATTGTGGCATAGAAGCCCCACCAAAATCTTCAAGAGAGTTCTTATCAAAAAATTTATTTCAAATAGAGGATGGCCAGATATTCTATAGGACAACATGCTTGGATGGTTCATGCGAGCGTCGTAGTGGCTTCTAGCGTATGCCAGTATGTCAACATATGGAAAGCATAGATGAGGTGGGACAAAAACTAGTAGAGTTTGGGAAGTATAAAACCATGGCATATGCTACAAAAGATGGGTCTCAAGCAAAAAGGTGTGATTTGGTTATTGAGAAGATTCCAGTGTACAAATTTATGACCACATTTCATGACAGTATAATGTCTTAGTATGCAATGCATACCCATAGAGCCCAATGGTTGGACACACAGTTCAAGCTATGCAAGGACACCTTTCCAGTTGGAAGCATAGTATCCGTGGTTGACTTTGCAGAGAACTATACTCTACAACCAAAACATGAGGTGCAATCACAATATTACAACTCTACACAAGTTTCGATATTTGTGCACATAGCATTCATTCATGCATCTGATAGTACAAATGAGCAAAGGAAGGTATTGAGGGAGTACCACTTTTACATTAGTGATGATCGCACACATTCTCCAGAGTTCGTGCAAGGTTGCTTCTAGATGTTCTACAGTGGTTTGGCTCAGAGGGGCATAGAATACGATCAACATATAATATGGTCTGATAATTGTGCAGCACAGTTCAAGAACTCACGCATGTTCTACTGGTTGTGCAGGATGCATGTCATTACAGGTGTTCAACATATGTGGAACTTTTGTGAGGCTAGACATGGAAAGGGGGAGCATGATGGTGCAAGAGCATGCATGAAAAGAGCATTAGCACGAGAAGAGTTAAAGTATAAAGATAGTGCAAAGTTGATAGATGCAAAATCAATCATCGAGTGGTGTAATGCTTTGATGGGTCTAGGTAATGAAGGTATGTCTTTAGTTCGTAGATTTTTTTGGTTGATGGATGATACTAACATTGCACCATATGAAGACTGTTGTACACTAATAGGATCAAGTGAGGTACACTCTTTCCTTAGCTCAAATACAGGTTCATGGAGTATCGATACACAAAAGATGGCATGCTTTTGTTCTTCATGTAAAATGCAAGACTGGAATGATTGTGAGTTAGGGGAGTGGGTTGACAAATGGTTCACAAGTTATCTTAGCCCACTTCACACGTATCACCCTCCAATGGCATTGGAACTGACACAGATAGAATCATCGGTCGATTTTGACCACATATCAGATATAGTTCAATGAGGTGATATATCTACTTTCTTAGTTGTTGAAATTCCATATCATTAGATCTTACTTTGTACTGTATTCGTAATGTTGACAAATTTGAAGAGATTTTTTGCACATATCAATGCAGGGCATGTTTATGTAGTTATTGCAAATGAAGACAATGAAGAGGGAACAGACTATTACTTGTGTCATTGTGTTGAGACCAAAAAGAAACTGGAGGCCCCAGTTATAGATGGAGAAAACATCGAATACCCTATAGGCTCAGTTGTGGTTACTGGAACATGGCTTAGAAGGTGCCCACATTCAAGTGTTAAACATTGGCTATTTCAGGACTTTGACATGCATCGTAAGATTCTTCATTACTCGAACCTTGTCGTGGCATCCAATGTTCATTTGACAAAATATGGGGGTAGACCTTTGAACAAGACATTATGGAAGGTCCGTGAGTCTGACCACGAGGCAATACTTGACACAATAAAGAGTAGAGCAGACCCTGATGGTTCGTTGGATTAATTTGTAAGTATATGCACATTGGTTCTTATTAATTTATGCTTGTATGCACATTAATTTTTCTGATGCCAATGCTATCATCTTCTTTTACAGTGATTGGTGTCCCCTTGCAAAAAATGTTGATATATGATCCATCGAAGAGAATGTCAACCAGAAAAGCAATGCAACATCCTTATTTTGATGCCTGCATGCAACATCTGTAAGTGCCTTCCATCTATTTTTATTTCATTTCCATTTTGGATGCTCTTTCTTTTTCTCTTTTACTTTGCGTATTTGTAAGTAAACTACTAAGGGTTGATTGATCTTTCGTTGCAGAAAATGTTGATTTAAGAGCCATTATCAAAAATCTCAACCAAAAAAGAAATGCAACATACTTATTTTGATGATTTTGACAAATCTCAATTTTGATTTCAAGCCATTATAAGAGATCATGTGAAGCTTAGTGAGGGAATATCAAGTTACTCATTTGAAGTTAACCTCATGATGAGCACCTATGATGTAGAGATTTAAAAAGAAACTTGAATGTATGAGTGACATTGTAAAAGATCTGAGAGAACGAAGTGCCAGAGGCATTGTAATAAGATTTAATTACATAATGAGATATACTCAAATATTGTAAGGTTGAAGTTCATGTTTGGTGTAGTAGCACCTTGTTCTGTAAATGCCTTGAGTAGGAAAATTTGCAAACTTTGAATTTTGAAATGTAAACAATGTGAAAAAGGTCATATAAAGGTCATGTAAACAATTTGTACACATTTTTTTGCAACTCGTGTGAGCAAGCGGACTGTTCCAACACGTCCTAATAGTTATTTTTATGGTAGGAATGGTCCTCTTTCGCACCGAAACACGTGGAATCACTATGAGCTATGTTCCACCGGATCGATCCCTTAAGGGTCCAAAGTGCAAAATAGCTGCAAACTTTAACATGCTATTACTTGGATACCGTGACACTTAGAATCTTCTCATCTAATCCTACAGAAAGGCATTGGACCCCTCTAGAAAAACCTCTCTCGATTTTGGCTATCTTGGAGTGGTTTTCTCGTGGCGGCAGATTTTCACTTGATGGAAAATGTGTCAAATTCAAGCTGTGCAAAGTTGCAAAGTGGTGCAACTTTCGCTCTGCAACTCGTGTGAGCAAGCAGACTATTCCAACACATTCGAATAGGTATTTTTACAATAGGCATGGTCCTTTTTCGCACCGAAACACATGGAATCACTCTGAGCTATGTTCCACCGGATCGATCCCTTAAGGGTCCAAAGTGCAAAATAGCTACAAACTTCAGTATGCTATTACTTGGATACCATGATGCTTAGAAACCTCTTGTCTAATCCTATAGAAAGGTATTAGACCCCTCTAGAAAAACCTCTCTCAATTTTTGCTATCTTGGAGTGGTTTTCTGGTGGCGGCGGATTTTCACTTGATGGAAAACATGTCAAATTCAAGTTGTGCAAAGTTGCAAAGTGGTGTAACTTTCGCTGTGCAACTCGTGTGAGCAAGTGGACTATTCCAACACATCTGAATAGGTATTTTTATGGTAGGAATGGTCCTCCTTGACATGGAAACATGTGGAATCGCTATGAGCTATGTTCCACCGGATCGATCCCTTAAGGGTCCAAAGTGCAAAATAGCTGAAAACTTCAGCATGCTATTACTTGGATACCATGATGCTTAGAAACTTCTAGTCTGATCCTATAGAAAGGGGTTGGACCCCTCTAGAAAAACCTCTCTCGATTTTGGCTATCTTGGAGTGGTTTTCTCGTGGCGGCGGATTTTCACTTGATGGAAAACGTGTCAAATTCAAGCTGTGCAAAGTTGCAAAGTGGTGCAACTTTCGCTCTGCAACTCATGTGAGCAAGTGGACTGTTCCAATAGGTCTAAATAGGTATTTTTATGGTAGGCATGGTCCTCTTTCACACCGAAACACATGAAATCACTCTGAGCTATGTTCCAACGGATCGATCCCTTAAGGGTCCAAAGTGCAAAATAGCTGCAAAATTCAGCATGTTATTACTTGGATACCGTGATGCTTAGAAACTTATCATCTGATCCTATAGGATTGCATTGAGCCTATCTACAAAAACCTCTCTCGGTTTTGGCTATCTCGGAGTGGTTTTCCAGTGGTGGTGGATTTTCACTTGATGGAAAAAGCATCAAATGCAAGCAATGCAAAGTTGCAGAGTGGTGTAACTTTCATTCTGCAACTTGTGTGACCAAGCGGACTATTCCAACACATCCAAAAAGGTATGTTTACATTAGGCATGGTCCTCTTTTGCACCAAAACATGCGGAATCGCTCCGAGCTATGTTCCACCGGATCAATCCCTTAGGTTGGAGGAGTCTTAAGTTGCAAATTTGTAAGTTGTTTAAAGAAACAAATTTTAAATGATATTGAATGGCCCACTTAGCAATCATTGCATCTAAGTGATGCTCACAGAGGTGAGGCACTAGGCCTTCCTGGGAGGTCACCCATTCTAGTATACTCCAACTCAAGCGCTTAACCATGAAGTTTTTTCCCCAAGAAGGATAGTGGAAAAGGAAAAATCCAGTGTACTTTTGATGAGTGGAAAGGAATTCCTAAGAGACATGAAGGAGGAAGAAGGAGTTGTCTATGCAATCATGTTGAAGCCAAAAGAGGAGGAGTCACCTAGTCGGCTACCTATGACAGCAGAGGTGAAGCAACTATTGGATCAATTCAAGGATATCATTTGTGAAGGCACACCAGCTACACTACCACCTAAGAGGGAAATCAGTCATCAAATTGACTTTGTACCAAGAGCAACATTGCCTAACAAGGCTGCATACAAAATGACACCGGAGTAGAACAAGGAGATAGCAAGACAAGTTCAAGAACTTTTGGACCAAGGGTTGATCAGGAAAAGCATAAGCCCATGTGTTGTTCCAGTGGTGTTGGCACCTAAGAAGGGAGATAAGTGGAGAATGTGTACTGATTCTAGGTCCATAAATAGGATAACCATTAGATATAGGTTTCCTATTTCTAGGATAGAAGACTTAATGGACTATTTAGGGGGGTGTTAGGTACTACTCCAAGATTGATTTGAAAAGTGGCTACTATCAGATTAGGATGAAAAAGGGAATAAGGACTATGATATAAAGTCCTAAGAGTGTTTTTGATGAGTGAATTGGAAATAGGTTTGTTAGGGGCTTGCGGTTTGGGTAAGTCTTGGACACTGTGAGCATTTTGAGCAATGTTGCCTTGGCTATTTGTCCTAAAAGTTGGAAAATGACATTAATGATGCTCTAAGCCCAACCAAAGGGTCCTAGAATGTCGGAGAAAGGTATATAAGGTCAGAAAAACCCTAATACCTGGGTTGGAGGATTATTTTCACGAATTGAGACTTGGAGAGTACATTTTTGTGATTGGAAGAGAGCAAGTTTTCATTGAATTTCTGTGTTTGAGCCTTCATCCAGTCAAGAATGGATTGAAAGGACTTATCTAATGCTTTGAGTCTTCCATTTGTGTCACTTACTTATGTTGTGTAGCATTAGATTAGTCATCTAGACCAACTGGTTATCTTTTTGCAAGTTTTTGGTTTTCTTGGTCTCATTGCCGGTTCAAGCCAGTTTTGTGAATAATGAGTCCCACTTGACTTCCCGTGGCTTCCTCTCATGGCCACTTGGAATCAAGTTGGGGACTATGTAAATAGTGTACATATAGGTTTTGGGGTCTTGTTTTGCAGGGAAGGTGATGAAATCATCAAGCACTAGGCGAGTGTAAGTGCATTCTAGCTAGTAGCTTGGAGAGGACAACAGCAAGGAGAGTTGCTAAATGGATTGGTTTGTGCCAATAGAGAGTATCAGAGTGTAGGCACATGTATCTCAGTCATGTGTGTGCCGAGAGGAGAGCTGAGGAGGTTGTTGAAGCCCTCAAAGAAGGAAAAAGAGCCAAAAACCATAGGAACCCTTGAAAATAGGGGGTTTGAGGACAATCATATGTATGAAAACTTGTAGGACCTAAGGCCTGGTAAATATTGGAGCCTTGATGATCAAAAGAAAGAATTTACAAAAACATTTGTGGGTTGTTAAGACTGATTGTGAGAAAAGTCAAGAAAACGGGTTCTAGGAGGCCAAATTGGGGCAGAAGGCTACAAGGCCTAAAATTGAGTTTTTCAAGAAACGATGGGTAAAAGGTGAAAGAATCCAATAAGATGGATTAGTGAGGAGATAAATCAACAAAGGGACAACTAGGATACCGGTGCGGGGACACCTCGACTCTTGAAATTTATGACAAGCTTCATAATTTTGTAATGTTTTAGTCATTTAGAATTTCGTGGGACCATGTTAAGAAATGGTTAAATGTTTAAAATTGCAATGATATATTCATTCAAAGGATTAAATGATATTTGTAACCGAATGGGAATATTGGGTAGATGAACAATTTGTCTAACTACCCTAGAATCTCTATAAAGAGACAACATGTAACCGAATACGGGGAGATAGAGGAAATAGAGAGTGCAACTACGGGAAAACAAAAAAGAGAGTAAACAAGAGGGAGAAGAAATCGGGCTCTCTGGCCTTCAGCCAAAGAGCCATTTAAAGCATGTATGTTTTTGAAGTGTTAATATCTAGAATTCATTAAAGAGGAGTTTCCATTTCCCGTTGTGTCGTTCTCTCTATCTTTCCTGGTTTATTGTTTTGCAAATTGTGAATGCAGATTAGTTTTGAAGGATTCGCTATTGTTTTGAATGTCATGGATGTCTTGTTTTCGGGTTTCTTTATGATAGTCCCGAATGGAATGGGAAAAATGGTTTCAGTTGACAGGGAATATACGTAATATAACCGAGTGTGAAATTCTTGTATGGTTTTAAATGTATAACGGTTTTCAAAGAAACCATTACATCGCTCAACCATTGTGTTTGAGCAATGTGTGACTTGGGCTTTGAACAGTGGAAAGGTGGCAGATAGAGTTAGAGGCTTAAGAACATGTCTTGATCAGTAGTGATCAGTAGGTTAAGGAGTGAGAATGGTGGATGAGCCACTATCTTGTGTTGTTTCCTCTGCATCAGAATGGTATCAGAGGCAGAAGGTTCTGAGTGTGTAGAAGGCAATCTACACCAAGAAGTAGTGTGGGTTCTTGGTTGCAAGTTGATCCATCCAAGCTGAAGGAAGGACGCAGTTGTTCTTGCATGTGTGAAGATCTCAAGTTGGGGTCTTCGTATTGTCTACACCAAGATGAAGCTAGGTAGAAGGTGCAATGAGAGCAACCACTAAGAGAAGGGTGGGAAGCATCTTCCAAAATCTTGTGTGGGTAAGATGGCAGTATTCAGGATTCAATGGCAGTATTTAGATATATAAATATTGTGATATTGCTATCAGGATTCAATCGTGTAGTTTTACAAGTCAAACTCATTGACCCATGATTCATCAGTAGTGGTTCACAAGAACCCATCTCTCATGATAATGAATGGTTCATAAGGAGGAAGATAAATCTTCATACATTTCTTCTATCACAAATGAGATAAGTGCTTGGTTTCATGAAGGTCATGAGACAACCATTAATGGGGAGTGGATACATGAAGAACTAATGGAGAATGATAATGGCTTCAAACCTGCTATAAAGGAATTTTTTTTTCGTTTCAATGATGCAAGAGGTTTTTGGTTTCACTACCAAAATGAGCCTATGAAGAATGCATGTGAAACTCCTTTTGACCTTGAGGGTGTACTTGCTCCATCTCAAGGATCATGCATTTAGGATGACATAGATCAATGCTACGGCTAACCAATTCATAATTATACACGTGAATAAGTCAAACATGTACATGTCAATAAGGGAACTACAAGTACTCATAAACACGTAAGCCTCAAAAAGTATACACACGAATACATAGAATACAAATTAAAACAAAGTATATGCACGAATACAAGGTATATGCATGAAAACATGTAAGCCACAAAGTATACACTCGAATGCACGTAAGTCACAAAGTATACATGTAAGTTGTAAAGTATACACTTGAATATACGTAACTCATATCTATTGAACCATCAATTTAGAATGCAAATATGGACAAGCATCGAAAAAAGATATTTGTATTAACCAAATAGCCATGTAGGCATACATAAATATATGTCGATATAAGTATGAAATATATGTACAAAATAGCCATATAGGCTTACGAGAATGCCATCTAGGCATACAATGTCAAATATGTCCAATAAAAAATATGTACAAAACTACCATGTAGGCATACAATAAAAGACTATGGAATCAAAAGTCATTGCTCTCCATGCCCAGGAAATAAAATCTTTCCCTTTCCTTTTCGCTCGGATGGCGATAGGTCTGTCACTCATTTTTGTTGCACTCGTGGAGTGCTCCTGCTACTCCTCCTAGGGTTTAGTTCATGGTGAAGTTTTAACTATTACAATAAGAAGTAAAGACATGAATATATAGAAATTACATTATAAAAAATGATATATTTGACAAAATAATCACTTACAGCCATCTCACGATCTCTCTCCATGAGGGAAATATCCTCACGCCCATGCTCAGGCATGCTCAAGCCCTATATAAACCATACAAATAGACAAAAACTACGTGAATCAATAATGGTTTGATTTCTGACTAACTAACATCTATAACAACAAATGTAAATTAAAATTTACTAATTTGCCTCATACCTCTTCTGTCAGAGCCATCGAGGATTGTATAGCAGATGTCACACTAATATCCATTGCCCTCATCACATTCGGAGGTGTATCGTCTCGCAACAACTAAAAATAAAACAACAAATTATTCAATGTAATTAATGATGTGCATGTATAAACTACACAAATCTATTAAGTATTTGAATCATTAGTTAAACTCTTTATTCTATTACCTGCGTGAAGGTTTGAGTAAATCCACCGCCACTGGGAAGTGTTCCATCAAAACCTCCAATATTAGTCTGTTCAACATCCAAAATTGCATATTAAATTACCATTCGTAAAATAATTCCATTAATATGCAATAAACTTATAATTGTTTACTAGTTACATACCCTAGCGATAGGTGTACTACAAAAATAGGTTGGTGGGGGGCCGGTGTATCCAGTCTCAACACTATGACCCTGCAATTTTATTAAAATCATAAAACATTTTTAGTTAATCTTGCATTTCAAAATCGAAATTTAATAAATTAAATTCAATGAACACATGCAATAAATGTTACCTGACTATCAATGCCATATGCCTCATGCAAAATGCCAGCTACCCTCTCCATCTCCATAGCTGCAGACGGATCCTGCGTACTAGTCTCTTGAGGGTCGGTGGGGTCATGTGAACAAGTAGCCTCGCAAGATTGACACACGTGTTCGAAGACCACCACTAGAAGACTCCCCTGGATGGCATTGTAGAATAGGGCTAGTATGATGGATGACACTCTGGGTCAAAGTGATGATTGCCTACAATGTCTCTACGTCAGCACTTTCCTTCATGACGGAAGGCATAACAATGTGCTCATGAGGCGGCCTAGCGAGAGCTCGTCTACCTTACCATGTAGGATCTGGTTGTGCACCAAGTCTATCTTGAGCTGACCCCCCACCTCTCCCCTGGAAATCCCTCATATCAAAATAATTTGGGATTTTGTTCAATATGAACTCACTGTATAGTTTCCTAAGGAAATATTGCAGGACCTCGCAATTGTTGCACGGTGGGTAATCAAAGACCATGTAACACCTATCATAAAATCGCTCCTTCATTTGTTGGTGGTGGCACCAATGGATAGGAAACCTCTTTGCATTGAGGGTAAGATTTTGATTTGTGCGTGGGTCGGTGAATAATGAGCACAAATCACCTTTTGTTATTTTTAAATCTTTCACATCCTTATATGATAGTTTATTTGTATAATACTCCCTAGTCGCCTGCCTCCTATCTTCCCATCTAGTTATTTGTTTGCTAATTGAATCTACGTTTGTTAACATATCTTTCAAGGAATTTGCTAGGGTGATTCTTTCTGTGGTTGAACCATTTGGATCACTCAACCTATTGATCAAATCCTCAATTTTTTTTTTGTTGTTTTCAATTTCACTCATTAAATTTTGTTGAGTGCTAGGAGGGGGTTGAGTGATTGGTGGAGGAGGTTGATTTTGTGGTTGATTTTGATCTTGAGGATTTGGTTGGTCCTCCTGTTGAGGATTTTGAGGGTTTGCAGGTTGATTTGTATCTCCTAAAATTTTAAACAAATAGATATCAAATTCAACCTAAACTAACAAATTCAAAATAAAAAGCATAGAATCCTTACCTCTTACAGCTCCTCGTCATCGTGGCACCATCGTTGTGAAGAAATTCGGATGCTTGGTGAAGAAATTCCTCTCCTCGAACGTGAGCGCACTATTTTGGTGTTTTTGGCCGCGGGTGCACAAAAAAATAGTCAAAATGCAAATGAGAGATTTGCATTTCTTTTTTTGCTTGTAACAGTCGATAACGCGAGCGTTATTGCTTTGCAGTTTTTTATCCGCTGTGACCTTGCCTAGGTTTAACCGATGACATAACACGAGTGCGTTATAACGCGCTCACGTTATGTCCAAAAACTCTTTTTTTTTAAGGGTGTCCACGGAATGGCTACCCATTTCCATGCACCCACCCAAAATTCTTATTCAACATTACATTAGCACTAGTATCTCATATGAGTGTCCTACATGGAAAGGCTTGGATCTAGGAACTCTTCTTACTATGTAGGAGTTGATTATTATCTAGGGCATTTTTTATTATCAAAAGTGTCTAGAAGGCTTGGGAAGTTGTCAAACCTTGGCTCAAATGGGTGGGTGATGATTTTGCAATAGGTTATCCACCAACAAATAATCCATCTAGTGATCTCCAATTCTCAAGTCTCAAGGTCGGCCTTTAGCCAATCTACTTTGGATCCATGCTCTTTGCTTTTACAAGCATAGAGTGCAGATTCTTGTAGACCTTATTTATAAAGCTACCAATAGTTTTCTTTTGTGGCCTAAATTCGAGATTAAAATCAAGTCCCCCTCAAGCACTTCATAAAAATGGGGTTTGGTCTTAAAAACATTGGTTGAATGATTGGAAGTGGTACCTAGATATCCATCTTTAGATTTACAATCCTTGTAAAGGCTATTTGTGGCTTTCCTCCACATTTTCCCATGGTTGAATAGCTCAACCATAATTGGTTGCTTCAATCCTCTCTCAAAACATGACATTGTCAATTCAAAAGCATTTGGCCTATTGTGTTAGAGCTTAAATTGGCCCATTTTGCCTAGTGTGTTCTCTATCATGGTCTTCCAATGGGGAATTGATTGTTGTACATGGGCATCCCTTGCCCCCACTATCCTCTTTTTTTGACATCTATAAAGTCTCAATCATATCTTCTAGTTTTGCCTCCAATCATATGAAGCTTAGAATTGAATCCATGACCTCTTTAAACTTTTTCATCTATCCTCATTCTATTAGCATATAATTTTGTTGAGAAAATGACCTTGTTTCCCACACAAATACACCCAACTTTAACATGCTTTCAAGGTGGAGAATCTCTTCTACATATGGAAATATAGGAATTCTATGTTGTTTTCCAATTGCAATGTAGATGTTTATTTCTTTCTTTACACCAAGGCTTTGCTTTTCTCTAATGTTTTCATGTAAATTCAAGTTCTATCTTGTAAAGTTGCACTTGAGGTTGCTCACCTCCAAGAGTTGTTGGACCACTAGGGGAATGCTCCTTGTATTATTTCCAAGGTGCCCCTAAACTCTTCCTCTCCCCTAAGGGGGCGCAAGCATGACCACAATCAATTTTCCAAGAGAGGTCATAACTCTCAAACCCATGGCAATTCTCAAGGCTTTGTTGCTCGTGATTGGTCCCAACCTCCTAGAATGCCTTCCTAGTAGCATTCTCCCTCTTCTCAAAGGCATAGGGGGGCTAGTTGGCCTAGTTCTAACAAGTTTCCTTGTCTACAACTTGCCATCTCTCCAATCTGCCCATAAGAGTTGATCAAAGACAACCTTGAGGAGGAAGGAGCTCTTATCGATTATGAGCCTATTAATAACATACATGTTGATATTTGAGATAATAATCCTAATGATAAAAATCTGCTTAATGTTGACATAGTGATTAATGTTATTGTTTATTTTCATCTTTATTCTAGATTTTGTCTTATCGAACTTTGTGGGTATGTTTTTTCTACCCTTATTTTTTTTAAACATTGTACTTTTTTATTATAAAGTAGAGTGGAAAGGTACATGTATCTTCATTAGGTACGGAAGCTCCTATAGTGATCATCCCTTTATGGATTTAATTAAGAGGAGGAAGCTGTCGATGAATAGGTACCATTGTCCCTGGCGCTGCTACCGAAAAAAGTACCACTCAAACGTTTAGATAAAAGTTACGGGCATTGGGAATCCAGGATTGCCCCAATCGTCTCTGGTGGTGTTCTGTTCAGCACACCCGTCCTTTTCTTATCTCTGCGATGGGACGGTCCGTGCAAATTACAGTCCATAAATGTGCTTTCAAGATGACGCAGAGTGTAGAGACCTAATTCATTCATAGCTGTTACCTAGTTGCAGTTGCAGGTCGTCGTTTATGGATGGACAGACACAATCATTAATTGCACGGCAAAGCATGTGAAATGGATCGTCATCGACCCTCCGCATTGTCCAAAAGCCAAATCTGCATTTGCAGCTTTCCCAAACTTTTTGGATTCATTCGCAGAACCATGGGATTTTTGCCGTGTCGTACCGGGAAAACTATGAGTGTAAACAGATTCCCAACTGAGGGATATATTTTGTGCAGTTAAAATCAACGATGTAAAACAAAATATATTAGTAGAGTTAGATAAATGGAGATGGGTTGATAAGAGATTAAACTAGTAATGGTATCTTAGTGTAATGGGTGTGCGAAGAGGTGTGGAAGGTCAATTAGCATAAATTTTGGTCTATTTTTTCATACATTTATGCAGCAAATGAGGTCAATTGAAAATAACAATGTAACACAAAATGTATTTATTAAAATTGGATGAATGGAGATGGGTTGCTAAGAGATTAAACTAGCAATCACATCTTAGTGTGCAATGGGTAGGCCGAAGAGGTGTGGAAGGTCAATTAGGATAAATTTTGGTCTATTTTTTGCATACATTTATGCAGCACATGAGGTCAATTGGTAGGTCATTTAGCAATTGATGTTGTTTGTGCAACAAAGGTGTCATTGGAGAAGTGATAGTTTCAAATAAACTATGCATCCACTTACAGGGATCCAAACATGATTGAAATAAAACCTCTGAATTAGGAAGATAATCAAGTTCCATTACCAACAAGCTCATGTTATGTTTGCAATAAGGAGAGAGGGAGAGAGAGGGGGAGAGGTAGAGATAGAGGGGGGAAGAGCGAGAAATAGAGGGGTAAGGAGATAGAGAGAAAGATGGAGATGGAGAAGGAGAAGGAGAAGGAGAATTAGAGGGATATGGAGAGAAGGAGAGAAGGAGATGGAGAGATAAAGAGAGAGAGGAGAGAGATAGATAGAGATGGAAGAGATAAATATATAGAGAGGGATAGATAGGGAGATAGATGGATGGATAGAGAGAGGGAGACATGTTTAGAGATAAAGGGGGAGAGAGGAAAATAGAGGTAGAGATGAAGATAGAGAGAGATAGAGATATAGGTAGAAGGAGAAATAAATACAAAGAGAGATAGGGAGGAGAGGGTTTTATTATTAATTATAATAATTTCATATTTATATTTGATAATTTTTATTATAGAATATAATATATAATAATAATAATATAATTTATATATATATACTATTATATATAATAATAAATATAATTATATTATATATAATTTAATCTGTATTATATAATAAAAATATATTTATTATTAATTATAATAATTTCATATTTATATTTAATAATTTTTATTATAGAATATAATATATAATAATAATAATATAGCTTGTATATACTATTATATATAATAATAAATATAATTATATTATATATGATTTAATCTGTATTATATATAATATATTAATTATATTTTGTATTATATTTATATATTATTTTTTGTATTATAAAAAAATATAATAATTATTAATTATTAATTGCAATAATTTAATACATATATTTAATGGTTTTGTTAAAGAATATAATATACAATAATAAGTAGTAGTAATATAATTATATTATTTATAATTTATTTTTTATTATATAGAATATACATTATATATTAAGTATGTTGATATGTACTTAACTACTTAGGGTGAAGGATGTCGTAATGTTAAAACCTAAATGTGCTCGTTATTAAGATCTTCATGGTAATTTTCATTTTAATAAACATACTCTAAAACCCTCGTTAAAACCTTATTTTTAGGTTGTAGCTTGCCATATTGGAGAAGTGACGGCTCAATACTAGCAAAGATTTTGGAGGAGCAGAAACCAATAGCGGCGAGAAAAGCAACAAAAAATGGTGCAAAACAACTAGAAAAATGACAAAAAATGATGAATGGCTTACATTCGTTTAATCCTCTTGCATTAATACGGATGCAAGATAGTTGTTGACACTAAAAATAAAAATAAATGCGACCTACCTGCCTCCCTTCAAATGATCAATGGTTGTTGATAAATGAACAACCTTGCAACTCACCTCCCTACTTTATAGCCATTCACGAACAAAAAGAGCTTCAGAAGCTCAAACAATGACACGCCTTTAGTGTAATAAATGAGAAATTAAGAAAAAAATTGTTTATTTATTTTATTGTTGATTTAGTTGCATGATGTTGCAAGGTGTGACCCTTGGTCTCCTCTTCATGTGGTAGGCATAGTCTAGCGTGACACTTAGGCTTTGTGACATGGTTTAACCGCCTCTTGTGGATCTTGATCTTGTATAAATCCAACGGTTGTATCAGGCATTAACACCTATTGATCTTTTGGTGCAACAACAGCTGCTTGTGCAACAATTAGTATTAGAGCCAAGGTCACAGGTTTGAACCCCATGCTTCTATTGGGGGGAATTGTTGCAAGGTGTGACCCTTGGTCTCCTCTTCCTGTGGTAGGTGTAGTCCAACACAACGCTTAGGCTTTGTGACATGGTTTAACCGCCTCCTATGGATCTTGATCTTGTATAAATCCAACGATTGTATCAGTCATTAACAAGACAATCTTTTGGTGCAACGAAAGCCACTTGTGCAACACATGATGTATTCATTATATTGGAAATTTTGGTATTATGTGTTTTTTATTTATTTTTAATGTTTATTTGTTTGAACATGATGACATATGATTTTTTTTTGAGATGAAATAATCATATTTAATTTATTATAATTTTATTTTTTTATCTATATGAGTTTTTAAAACACACATATTGTTAAAGCATTATAGTTCAATTGGATGAGCACAAGTGGTGAGGATGATGGTATGTGATATAAAAGTCATCCACCAAGTTTCAAAACTTCGAAGGCATGTTCGTGTCAAGTTCGACCATTGGGTGACTTTGACGAGCTAGATCTCCTTGAACATGTTTGCTTAGCTGAAGGTAACTTCTGGTTTAGATTAATGCTTACTCAAATTGTTGTAATTTTCTATGTAAAATTACTCATTTTTTTGTAATTTTATATATAAAAGTAGAGATGTTGACATCTATGTAATCCAACTTGTTTCCACAAAACAAAAGTGTGTGCACTTCACATATATCTTCTTTTAAGATTTTGTGATGCTAAGAAACACTTTGAAAGTATGTCGTAGGAGAGTTGAAATATGGAACTTCATCGAATCTAACTCCAAACCCTTCGCAATTTTCACAAGATTTGAAAACTATAAAGACATATTACAAAAGAAGCTTAAGTGCTTACTTATATGTTTGTACAAACAAGATATAACTTACAAGTGAAAGTATGTTGCATAATCAAAACATCCAAGTACATAACAATCATAAGTCATGTATAGAAGCAAAAATAACGAAACAGTATATCCAAACCATTATACAATATATGAGAAACTCTTATAGGAAATTACTCCACACCATTAGATCTCTACAGGTACATTTTCAGCCATGAAATTCAATCGCAACCATTAGATTATAAATAAACCCAATGGTGGTGATTAAAAATTTGTAATATGGCCCTAAAATAACTAATAACTATATAATATTATTGGAAAATTAATTTTATTTTCTGCTATAAATTATAAAATTTAGGAGAATCTGATCTAATTAGGTATTGAATATTGTGTCAATTTTTTTTGTATTGAAGTAAGAAATAATGTTACAAAAAAGAGGAAACCAAAGGATGCTAAGAAAAAGAATATACAAAATCATAATCAACAACCTAGAAAAGCTTGCTATAGTAGTCAAGAACAATGTAAGCTTGACAACAAAGAACAAATAACAACAACAATGGACAACTTTATTTTATAGAACAATTACATAATATGCAGCTGAAGCATATCCAAAAAAATTAACAACAGTTGTATTTGTATAGAACAATTACATCATCATTTGAAGTTGAATCATATCCAAGAGAAGTTGGTAGTCACGTAACCATGGTGAATTCACTGCAATTGATAGAAACCATATCAAATAGTAGTACTAAACTCTAAATTTTAACCTACATTATAATTGAGTAGAACATAAAGATTATTTTTCATGGAGCTAAAGCATTTGATATGTAATCTCATCCAAGTGGTTGTTGAATTTCACCTTCTCTTTAGGAACCCCCTCCAATTGAGAACACAACACAACAATTTGGAAGATAACATCATAGTAAAACTTTAGCATTTTTGCTTCCTAGTGCACATTATGTTTAGCAAAAATTGCCAATCATCTACTTTTCCATTAATTTAGTAAAATGATATGTCTCATAGAATCAACAGTAACATTTTTTTGCATGCCAACTCCTAGTAAGGCTTCTTTCCAACTTAATTTATGCTAAAAAATAGGAGGAAGAGATTTAAATATAACATTCCATTTCCTTTTAGCCTAGGCACAACCCCAAAAAATGTGTTTCATGCTTTCATTATATTGAAAAAAATGGCATTTAATCGGATGCACCATCATGCATCTTAACCGATCACCAACAAGTAATTTGAAATGCAAAAAATTCCAAGACAAAATTTGAGCACTGGCCTTAGCTTTTGACCTCCAAATTTGTGCACTCAATTTTCTCCAAGTCTTTTCTTTGAGATTGCATTTCTATTTCTAATTTATCCTTGGAGTTAAGGATAAAGAAGGAAACAGGCTCAAATAGATTTTCTCAAAGGAAAATAGCCATATTTGACTTCGGAAAACCACTACCAATCTTTGAAAGCATTGCATTGCAAGGTAGTACATAGTTTTATAACAAGATCAACTGGAACTAAAGATCTCACAAAACTAACAAAGCTTTGATTTTTTTTATTTAAACAAAATTTACTCTTAATAATATTTAATGCAACTCAGTCCAATGCATTAAAGTCCCGTAAATCTGCAAAATTTTTAATCCCTTTATTAAATAGCTGAAGAGTATGTCTCAAAAAAAAAAATCAAGAGGTTTTCCTTGATATCAAGCCATTATATTCCACCAAATGGATGAAACACCAAAACTAAACCAATGTTGTAAAGATTCACTTTTCTAATTTAAACATTTACACACCAACTTCCAAGCCTTCCATATGGATAACAAAGGGAATGAAGATTTGAGATAGGAAAAAGGAGCAAGAAAAATTTCATCAATCTATCTAACCAATTGACATTTCCTTTTAACAACAGCTTGTATGATTCGGTAAAAAACCAAAATCTTCCAAGGTTCAACTCCAACAACCATTCTAACAATCCATTTAGCAGCCAAACAAACTCCTTGAGTTCTGGAATCTAAAAAACCAACCCTCCTCTTGATTTAGGTTGGATGCAATGCAACCAAGAAGTTGATTTAAATCCAACATCACCATTCCAATTAGACTAAAGGAACTATTTAATGATTTTGACTAGTTCCTCATAGCCCTTCTTTAAAGGCATCCAACAAGAGAAGTAATACATGTGAAGCTAAAAATATGTGATTCAAAACTTGAATCTTCCCTACAAAGGAAAAAAAGTTATTCCCCCAAGAGAAAAGCTTATTTTCATCTTACTAAGATACCATTTCCACATATCAGCTAGAGTAACACCTAGCCCAAAGGGGATACCCAAATAGTGATAAATTTCTCCATTCTTAATTTGCTTCCATTCTTTTAGAATCCACTTCGAGATGGAGCCAACCTTCACCATAAGAAATCTATTTTTGTGATCCAGACTAATTTAGAGCTAGAAACTACACATAATAGAGTTCAAGTACCCCCATCACATTATGAATTTATTCCTCATAATTTTGGAGAAAAAGCATTCTATAATAAACAAAATGTAAGTTAAGTACAACTGCATTATTAGGTATCAGAACAACTCTTATTAATTTCATCTGGTTATACTTTTGTAGCAGATAGCCAAGAGAATCAACAACAAGAACATAAAGGGAGGGTGATAACGGGCAGCCTTGTTTGATTGAATATTGCAAAGTAAAGGAGTTTGATAATTATTTATTAACAATGAGCTGAGCATTAGCACCCATGAATAAAATTTTAATGTGTTTGAAAATTATCTTAGGACCAAAACCCAACCAATGAATCATTTTAAGAATAAAACTCCATCACATTTTATCATAAGCTTTATCAAATTCTAGCTTCACCAAAAAAGCATTTAAATACCTGATTGTTAAGCCCATTCAATAGCTTCCCATGAAAGAATCAAGTTATCTATGATAAACCTCCCTCCAAGGAACCTAGTTTTTTTTGGCCTAACAATCTCTTTCACCACCAGTTTAATTCTAGAAGCAATAGCTTTAGCAATAATTTTGTAAGAAGTGTTAAGCAGTGTTATAGGATGTCATCTAGCAATAGAGTATTATTTTTTCCCTTTCATAAGGAGTTTGATAAGACCCTTATTGATATTAGGGCCTAACGAACCTTGAGCTAAGGCCTCCAAATAAATAAAAAAAAATTCATCTTTAATGCGTTGCCATATAGTTTGATAAATCTCCACTAACAACCCATCAATACTAGGGCTCTTGTTGGATGACATAGAAAAACCATATTCTAAATATTCCATAGAAATTTCTCAGTCCAAAAACCTACTATACTTAGTATCCACCTTTTTGGTGATAATATCTTTGATCATGTCTTCCATAATTGGTTGATTATCTTGCTAATGAGAATCTTTCTTGAAATTTTTCTTATAAAGTTTTGAAATAAGCCCTTAACCTCTTCTGGTTTGGAATGAACATGACCAAAATACTCTTGAATGACTCCAATATACTTCTTATGTTTATAGTTCAGAAATTTGAAAAGGTATTTAGAACCTTTATTACATCCATTGACCCAATTAAGTCTAGCTCTTATTTTTCCCCTTTCCCTCTATAAGAATTCTTTTTTCGAAGATGACTCTCTAAAGAAGCTATAGAATATTGTAAGGCAATATTGGCAGGATCAACATTGAGAAGTTTCCTATGATGATCAAGATTTCGTTGTAAGGATGTATCCTTATGTTTTTGCTACCAACCTAATTTCTTACTGAAAGCACAAAGGAACTCAACACAACACGAAATAGCCAAATACCACCACTCCTTATAAGACTCCCATTCGCTTGGCTTAGGAATAGAATTCCAAATTCCAACAAGAGCAGCAACACAAGAAAGATTTTTTAGGTGGGAATTATTAATTTTATAAGGAAATTTTGATTCCAAAATGTTGTTATCATTTCCTAAAATTGAGAAAAAGATAGGAAAGTGATCTAAGAGAGTAGTAGAATAATCCACTCACACTACAAGTGGATGTATCATGGATGCCATGAAGGCTAGGAGAGATGTAAAATCTATCAAGTCTATTCAACTTTCTATCATCCCCAAATCTGCAATTAGACTTTGTGAACTGATCGTAGCCATGATTGGAGCTATTATTATGGATTGGATCAATCACCCCCATAGAATTCCAAAAAGACAACCAATTATCAAATTCTGCATTGCTTTAATTTACCAACTTTGATCATTATGAAATTCGACCATATTAAAATCACTAAATATGACCCAATCATCGTTAGGGAGGTTCCTATACATCCAATCCCATAACTCACATCTATTTATTGCTATGTTAGGAGCATAAATAGAGAAAAATCCAATAGGTTGACCATTGATAAACTTTAGGGCCCACACACAACTATGGGAAGGGTACTCACCTCTATCAATGAAAAACTTATGAATCCAAGAGGCTAAACCAATAATTGTTCCCCCTACCTTCACTATGTGACATATGAAGAAAATCAACATTCCTCCAACCATTGGATAGTGAATAAGAAAGACAAGGACTGACAATTTTAACCTCTTGAAGGAACACAATATCAGGTTTCCACTTAGCAATCACATCTTTAACTCCATATTTACAGTGAGGGAGAGAGACCTCTTACATTCCAAGACATAATTTTAAAATTTATATTAAAGAGGAGAGTGAAGGATCACCCTTTTGTGGTAAAACATCATAACGATTAGCAACTATAATAGATCGATCAAGAGCATTTGACATAGAATTAGAGGGTGATGGACACCTTGAACTTTGCCTTGAATAAGGAGATTGGTTACAAGTGTCCAACTCAATATTAGGAGCAGCAAGGGATCTAGAACTTTATCTCACATGCGAAGGTGGTGGAGGAGAAGATCAAACCACGAAATTGAATTTAAGTTGTGAGGAAGAGTGATGAAACCTTGGATGTTCAGTTACACCACTCTTCCTAAAAGTCGAACTAGGTGGTTCTTTCCTCTTCCTAACCACCCTCCAACCATCTTCCATCAAAGCATCTTTAAATAAAAAGATGAAGTGATTAGAATCCTTTTTTCTTTTAATATCTGAGGAAATATTAGAAGTTCTCTGAGTATGAAGTGAATCTTTAGGCATAAGAGGGACTAAGGCCCAATTTCCAACTTGTTGACCGGAGTGGGTTAAAACTTGAGGCTATGACATTTTGTTCCTTCTTACTGAACAATCTCTTATTAGATGGCCTTCTTGATGACAATAGTAAAAAGCATTGTGCTTATGTAAATAAAATAAGGGCTGTAAAAACTCAAAACCTGAGCCAATGAGCTTGATATTTTTGGTAACTGACAGTTTAAATCCATCTCCACACAAACTCTTGGGTGTACCCTCAAACTAGAAAACTTATCAAAATTGTTTTTACACCAAATAACCCTTCCTAACTGAGCCACAATATCCCTCAAAAAGGTCTAAATACAAGATTTAAATAAGGGAACTCCACTCACATTGGGTATCATGATTTGGAAGGCCCTTCTAGATGAAAATCCAATGTATAAGCCTATAAATAACAAAATTTCCCACAAATGACCCTTGTACCATATTAAAGCACAACCTGAGCATGTTCAACATTTTTAAACTTGCAAGACACATAACCATTTCCTAAACCCCTCAATGCTTCAATTTCCTAACCTCTATTTTCCAAGTTTAATTTTTCCCACTTACAAAAATCAATTCAGATTGAACTCCTCTTAAGAAAAACAAAATGACAGATCTATGCTAGCACTCTATAATGCAATCCATAACATCATCAAGAAGGAGAAATTCTAAAATTTTACTTGTAGTTTTTCCATTTTGATCTTCCATTTTTTAAATCTCTTTGTCTCCCTTCTCTCCAACTTGGTAGTTTTCTTCTACAAATAAATCCCCACTTTTGTTGTGCTTAACCTCATCATTTTCCATATGGCCCTCATCTAGTTCCTCTCCCCTATCATAGCTATTGTTTAAATGACAATATGCGTCCTTAATCGTCATCAGTGGTAGTCACAATAAAAGGCATTAGGGTTTTACTATTCAATAAAAAGCATGCCATTGGTTTCTGGCTTGGGCCACTTCCCTTTCTCTCACAGTAGAAAAGCTAGCTAAGGATTCTAAATAAATTTTCATGTATGACTAAAAAATAGTCTATATTAGTTAAAAATTCCAAGAAAGAGATTGTAAAAAATATGACCCAAGAGAGATACCAAAGTTTCAACCTATAAGATGCTAATAATGGGACAAATCTGCACCAAAAAAACTATGATCATGGGTGGATTCTATGTTAGATTTCATGTAGCAGAGCATGCCAAACCCTCCTCATCTCCTAACTTCTATTGAAACTTAACTCTTGGTAAGGGTGTCTAATATTGTGTCAAAAATTTTAAAAACTTTTAACTAGGACTAAAATATATTTTTATAAAAATGTGGTGATTCAAGTCGCCTTACAACTTGTACTATTAACCAAATTTTGAATCCTCAATTTCAACTATAAGCTAATTGATAAATATTAGCCACTAAAAAATCATTGTAACTCACTAGAAGACAAAATAAAAAGGGATACTCATCCAAGGGATTGAGCTTAATCAAATATGGCTATAAGTTTTATGGAGACCCAAGTTCAAACCCAAAAGAGACATCTAATATGTATTTATAATTTTTTACTCTTCGTCTTTCATAGGTGTTATTATAATAAATTAGGAGATCATGGAGATAAGAAACAAGCATAATGAACAATGTCCAATATTGTATTCATACTACCCAAATTTACAAATGAGAAAGCTTTCCATATATGGGTAAGGAAGAGGCAATCCACCTATGATGTGGATTGAGAAGTGCCTCATGATGTGGCACAAATTGTTGGAAGGTGTCACCCTTCATCCCCTTGGTTGTTCAACATCGATGCTTAGGATTTGTGACATGGCTTAACCGCCTCATGTGAATTCATTAACTCTAGTAGTTGTTTCGAGCATTAATATGTTCAATCTTTTGGTGCAATGACAACCATGTTTCCAACAATTGGTATCATAGATTAGGTCACATGTTTGAATCCCTCACTCACGCTAGGGGGGGTTGTTGGAAGGTGTCACCCTTCATCCCCTTGGTTGTTCAATACCATGCTTGAGATTCATGACATGGATTAACCACCTCCTATGGATTCATTAACTATGACAGTTGTATCGTGCATTAATAGGTCAATCTTTTGGTGCAATAGCAACCATGTTTCAAGCACAAATGAGTAGACAAGTTCCCTATAGGTTTCAACCTTAGGATCACTAGGAATGTGCAAACCAACAACCTATTTGACCAATTCATCAACCTATATGCCAAGTGTTGAGTGACCTTTGAGGTGAGATGGCAATTCTTCCAACCTCAAAAGGGTAGCACATGAGGTTTACCAAATAACCTGGTAACCTCTAGATGCCTAAAGGTTGCACATTTAGTTAGACAAGATGTTGTCTAACCTCATCAATCTAAGTACACTTAAGTATAGTGAATAGATAAATTATTTACTCTAACACCTCCCCTTATGGGACGTCACAAAAGTGCAAATAGATAGAAATGGGTCTTGACTTAAAGGCCATGTTAGGTACCCATGTACAATGCATTCTCTTATAAATGGAGAAAAAGGAGAAAAACCAATAGGAACAAAAATCCTCTCCAAAAAAGAGAAAGAGAAGGATTTAAGACCCTAAAATATGTCCTGTGATGATAAGAACATCAAGATGAAGAACTCCTTAACCATGTAGAATTTGTAAACTCTATCGAAGATGAAATGGTGTTTGTTGGAACCAACGAATCTACAAGAAATGTAGATCAAAATAAGAGATACAAAAAATTTCATGAGTGAACATATGAACACTGCTCAACCATGTACACAAAGTCAATCAAACTCTATGAAGTTGAAAATATAGATAGTACTATGATAAGGAGTACTAGAATCTTAAAAAATATGATCCACTAAAATAATCCCCCATATGAGAGATCAATATAGAAGGTTCATGAGACCTCCCAAAAAGAAGATTCCTCCACTGCTTCATTGAAAGAAGCATTATCATAACATTATCATAGTCCCCCCTTAATGCTAAGAGAATAACCAGACCAATTGAAATCAAAAGAACATGCATCAAGAAACCGACAAAGGGTGTGCATCAAGACACACACGATGAGATGAGAATCATGAGGATCCATTGTTGTGATGAAAAAGAAAGGAACCACACACCATGGGGTGAGAATCATGAGGATCCACAAGTGTGAGGTCAAATCAAGGCTCTACACAACCCCCATTATACTTTATAATTTAGTACAAAGTTAAGTACAAATTTCCCAAATTCCCTACATATGGAACACACATTTAGTTTGGGGCACTTTATGTGAGTGCATTTACATGCATATTTTATATTAAGAGTTCTTACAATTTTATTATCATGAGGTGGATTAAGAAGACATGCATTAATTTATGACTTATTTTCTATTATGAGTTCTTACAATTTTATTTTGATGAGGTGGATTAGGAAGACATGTATTATGTCTTGTCCTTGCTTATGGTTTAGGACATAGAATAACAATATTCTACACTCTCATTCAAGGAAACCCTAGAGATCTCAATCCAAGGATGAAGTAGGGGAAAGAGATCTTGAAATAGCCTGTGTCCTAGGGTATGATTAGAGACTAAAAGAGGTTTCACCACCAAGCTAGGGCTTGGAAAGACAAATGACATGCAAGACCTAATATGAAACCTAATGATATGCAAAGCTTCACTAAATGACCTAGAAATGAATGCAAAACATAATAGAAAATTGGAGAAATACAGAAGGGTCCCTAGAAATCTGTAGAAACTTGAATGAGGTCCTGAAATGTTGGAAATACTAAAATTAATGTAGACTGGGACTCATACGCTAAACTGGGTGATTTAGTCCTAGATTAGGGTTTCTAGGTAGGAACAAAAATTTGGTAGAGATATGTTTGGAACTCCTAAAATCTACAAATTTCACTATGTTGGGACTCATATGCCAGAAGTGGTGTATCAGTCTAGTTTGACTTTTTTAGAGAATATGGATTTGAATCTACTCTTCAACCTTTGCTTTGTTTGCTCAAATTGATTTCTGGGTCTAAATTATTGAATTCTACTATGTAAATGTTCTCTAATGATCTTCTAAGCAAGGTGACAACTTGGATGAATTTGAACACTTGATAACTTCATTCCAATCTTTCTCCTTAGAGGGTCTTCAACCTAGATATGCAAATCACACACTAAAGAGATGGAAAAATATTGTTTTGTTAGTGGAAAGGGGTTTTCCTTGGTCAAATCCTATTTTGGTAATCAAACCTTGTAATGAAATCAAATGAGATAAAAGAATGATGAATGAACAAAATGTGATGTTGCAACTCACCAAACTCTAACAATAAAGCACTGCAAACATGTATGAAGTGGCTCCAATGGATGTAGATCTTGACTCTTTCTTGAATGTGAGATCTTAAATTGAATACTAGCTTAAATCATGAAACCCTACATCACAATTGTTAGCTAAAAGACAAACATGATGCATGATGACCTTGACATGATGCTTGATACTTGAATAATGCTCCAAAACACTTGATAACCAACTCTTGAATGCTCTTGTAAACACTTGAATGCTCTCATGAACTCAAATTCACTATAAGGAATGCTCTCATGAAAGTGTTAGATTGAAATGAGTGAAATAACCATGTATTTATACCTTTTTATGCCAAATTTCTCAAAATTACAACACTACAAGCCGACATTAGATCTAGGAGAATAAAATATCGCCAAGAATTTGAATTAAATCTAATTTTAAGCCACACGAGACTCATACACAAAAATTGGTGTATGAGTCCCATTAGGCTAGGCTATGGGACACATTTTTCAAGAAAAAACTTAGATTCATGTGAAATTAGGATCGGGGCCTCGAAGCTTAGGTGGGACCCATACACCCAAGGTTGTGTATGAGTCCTAGATCATTAAATCTAGGCCATACAATCCAAGAAAACCTGAATCATGATTGGATGTTGTCTTATGTCGGGATTATCCTTGGAAAGATGCATTAATTAAGGCTTGTGAATGCAAAATAAGGCCAAATTTAAGGTATAAAGAAGCCTAATTAATTTAATGAAAACCCTATATTAGTGTGAAAGTGTGATACAACACTTTACAACACCCTAAATAAGGTACAATTAAGTTCATTTAGTTTACAAGGGCCCAAGACCTAATGTCAATGTGTTAAACACATTACAACACTAAATCAAGGAAACATTAAGCTCAATTTAATAAGGAGGACCCAAACAAGTGTGAAAATGTCACGAACAAATTTTTTTGACAGTCACTTACAAACCTCGATAAAAGAAAAAAGAAAAAAGAAAACCCCCTTGATTATTTCCTTCCCCCCCTTAATTTGACACTTTATAGAAGGGATTCTTTGTAAATAGGCTAAAAAAAGCATAAACTAACACTTTATAGTGGGAGTGTGATGGTATGCCTGTTGGATGCATTATGAAAAAACAAGCACTTTTACAAAAAATACACTCAATTCTAAGCTATTGAGAAAAGTTATTAAGCTTCCAAATTTTCCACTTTTTACAAAATTGACTTGCCTTCTTGCAAAAAATAAAATCAAATTGAAAAATATTTTTTGCACTAAATATTTAAAAAAAAGGAAAAAATTAGAGATATTTTAAAGTCCCCTTTGGTTGAAAAAGAATCAAGGGCTTGATTACCATGTGATCAGGGGCTTAAGGTTGAGATGGCCCCCCCTCCCCCTTGCTGACATTATCCCTAATGGGCAAGGTGACATTAGCAAATTGCACAAAATGAGGATGAATAGTTCCCTTGATTCCCATGCCAAATTTGATGCCCATCATGTCAAAATGCTTCCCACTCGCTAGCCAAAATTTATCGCCTCTCAATAGAAAATACATCGGCCTTCCTTCATGGGTTTCTTCTAGCCTTGGGCGTGGGCCTCTATGTGAGGCTTGAGAGGGAGGTACTCTACGTCCAACATGACCTCAAATTCAATGTAGCACAAATACAATCACAAATTTTTTGCTTCTATGCAGAGATCAAAAGAAATGGGTGCAATGAAGTGTCCTCGCACCTCATGACCTCTCAACCTATTGCACTTCCCTCTTCTTGTCCAAGAAAAACCACACAGATTAAAACACATGGGAAAATCACCAAATCACGGCTAGAGTGGTCGATGAGGGGTGGCGATTGAATAGTCATGGCTTGCACAGAAGTGTCTGACCTCCATGCATAAAGGCAAAGGAACAGGAACAAAGGCCAACCCACATTTTACTTGCAGATTTAGGTGATGAATTGGAGCCGAGGTCTCTTAGAAGCACCTAGAATATTGACACCTCTACCCACCAATGAGCCTGAAAAAATGGTTGTGGGTTCCTCCAAGCACCACAAGGGGCATGAATTGCACATAGCCACGACCTCTCAAATTCCCCATGGGTTATGTCTCTCATGTTCCCCAATCATGGACTATGAAAATTGTTGCCCAACACCCTTCAACCCATCATGCGAAGCCTTCATCCAATAGGCCTCAATCTGCCTTAAATACACTACATGCAAAGATGAATGCACAAAGAAAATCACGACCATTTTTATGCTAATTCATGGCCAACAAAATCATGGTTTCCTCTGCAATGATAAATCATGTCTAGCAAGAAAATAAACTCAACCAAGCCCAATGTTAATCACGTCTCTCTCAGCAGAAGTGTCACAATTTTTTTGAGTAGAGATTACACCAGAAAATGGATAGAAATTTTGATTTGCCTAGGGGTGGGTTAAATTCAAGACTGCAGTGAGATGTGTAGGTTGACTCCAAAAAGAACCTCAAAATTCTTTAGAAATGCCTAACCATATTTTTGCAATTATTGTAACATGCTCATTGTTATACACTATATTTTTTCTATTTTTTACCCACAAGTGAATAGTTTATGCATCTAGCCTTTAAGAACAATAATTTTTTTTCTTTGAATAATAAACACACATTTGAAATATATTTCAAACTTTCCCATTGCATACAAAAGAATTCCTTTTATTAATACATGTATTTATGATACATAATTTTCATATGAAATTTCATATTTACAATTCCCATAGAGATGGATACAAGTTTATATACATAGCTTTAACAAGCATATTGAATATAGAAAGTACGAATGGTCCATAATATCCTTCTCAAATCTTGGCCACCAACTATGTGAGGAGAAGCATTAGTCAAGAGATTTTCCTCCAACCATGGACTTACTGTGGTCTCTCGCAATGTATCTACCAAACTAGTAAGATGGCCCTACCCTTCGATGAAGAAATTAGTTTGGTAACCTTATAACCTAAGCCTTTTTTGACCATGGTGTTGTGTCCCAGATATATAGAACTACCATACAGTGGCTACAACCTACATCTATGACTATCCCTTGCCTAGTATGTAAACCTTGATCATAGTGAACTGACAATGTAAAAATTTGCTACTTACACTACTTTGGAAAAAATATTCATCCCCCATAATTTAGAGTGGACATCATACGCTCACCCACCTTCCTAGCTCGATTTGGTTTTATGACCATTCATACTCTATATCTAAGATACCCCTTTCCCATGGATCAGAGAAATCCCAAGAATAACCCACTTAACAACTCATAAACAAAATGGCTTAATACCAAAGTGATTCTAGCAACTGCTTACTTTATGCTACATACATTTAGTATAGACATCCTACATATAGTGGTGACAACTACGTATAGTATAAATACTACATTCATATAAACTCACATATATAGGGTACATACAATTATAAACCAATGAGATAGGTTTTATGACATAATGAACATCGAAGAAACATGCAATCATGTACAAGAATCACAACATATTAAAAAGCATTATTTTCCAACATAGTAAACAAAACTATTTAACCTTTCCAACATAAATGACAAAGGTATAGAAGCTAGCATTCCTATATAATTCTTCAGTTGATTAAACTCCCTTCTTAGCTCTATTCCTCAAGCTCACTTGATACTTCCTTCAAGATCAACTTAATCTCCCTCTTCTAACTTCTCACTAATTCTCTCAACAATCACAAATATGAAATAGAAAAACAACTCTCAAACTCACAAGCTCTCAACTCACTAACTCAAAAAATGTAGCAGAATTACAACAAGATAATCAAATTGAAAAGTGTATAAATTGGTAGAATGAGCACCTCTATTTATACTAAATTATGAGCAACCAAAGGCTACAAACAAGTTAATATTTCTACCACCTTCTATCCTTATGCACCAACTCATAACTCTAACTTACAGGTTTGAAACACATAACCGTCCTCTCCATTTAAATGACTGAGTTGACTTGTTATAAGGGACAACAAGACTCTTTTATTGAGTCAAATCAATAGCAAGCTCAACAAAAAGTGTCCTTAATTGAATT
The DNA here is from genome assembly GCA_007115665.2 of Sequoiadendron giganteum. Classification (NCBI taxonomy): domain Eukaryota; kingdom Viridiplantae; phylum Streptophyta; class Pinopsida; order Cupressales; family Cupressaceae; genus Sequoiadendron; species Sequoiadendron giganteum. The sequence goes on from CM021101.1 coordinate 696,956,837, forward strand.
CCATCTCATGCTTATGCAAAGTTTACTCTTGAATGAGTCTCAAGGCTAAAATATTGCTTGATCAAGCTTATGCATAGTATACAAATTTCTTATGTATTACATTCTCTTCCATATTGGTGCCAAATTTTTATAAGATGGAACCCTTAATAATAGTGCAGGTTTGACTACTTCTCTTTGTTTAAAACTGCATTAACTTCATATTGAAATGTTTACACAATAATGCTTAACTTCATACGTGCCTCACATACTTCTTGACTAAGTCTTTCATTTCTTTATGTGTTGGTTATTATGCAATGCTAAGGTTGCACCATATACATATATGTGTCTTTATTCATGCGTCCTCATCTCATTTAAGAACATCAATATTAGTAATAGTGCTATATATTGTGCTTTAAGGATATCTCCCATGATTTTAACTTATATTATATATGTAGATATATATATCCATAAAAATATATATATATATACATACATGGGTAAGTGCACCAATATGTGACACAATTTTGGCTCTTAAGATGCCACTTTTTTTCTAAAATAAGGAAAATCTGATTTGCACGAGAAAATGAAGATAGTTGTGCTCAAAATTTCAAGATGCGGCAAGAAAAAAAGTTGAAGTGCTCCGAGTCTAGTTTCTAAGCTACTATTGTTTTTTGAAATTAATGAAGATTAAGGGTCTCAAAAAGGGGAGGAGGGTTGGGGGGAAAAACAGGTCCTATTTTTATCAAAAAAAATAGCATAGCACCTGAGGGCTCCCCCCTTTTTGGTTAACTTTTTTTTTAAATTTCAAAAATCCCAATGGTGAGAAATTAGCTAACACCATGTAGTTTATCCTCCTTTCGGATAATTTTTTTAATGAATATATAATATTTTATGAATTTTCAAAGTGGACACATTCTGAAAAGCTGAAATTTAAGCGTGCTCCCCCCCAAATTTTTTGCAAACTAATTGAAAATTGATTTTTTTTTTCATCATGTGTAGAACGGAGTCTAGTTTCAAAAAACGTAATTTGTTTCACGTTCTGATGAACATGTAAAAATCTATCCTAAACCTAGCACATGTTGGTTTTTGACCAAAAACGAAGGCATTTACAATAGAAGCCATGGATCAAAACCTTAACTAAATCAAAATGAAAAAATAATTATATATTTAGATAGTTGAGATAGAGGTTAACGCTATCACGGTTTTTTTTATAAACTTGCATTGAAAGACGTGCAAATGAGATGGGGAGCACGGTCAAAAATATGAGAAAATTTAGTAAATCTTGTTAATTAACACATCTAAAGCAAGCCTTTTGGAAGCACCAAATGTGATGAGTCATTTGGCGAGTACCAAATGGCCTGCTTTGCACAGAACTAGATTTTCGCTTTCTCTGACAGGAAAATTATATACATGAAATAAACATTTAAATATAAGTTGACATTTACATATGGACATTTACTTTCTTATACTTTAAGTTATATTTCATGTATATATAGGTAGGGTGTTTGAGAGTGGTTTCAGATCTCTAAGAGTTATAATGCAAATTCTAGTTTTTGGAAGATCTTAAAAATTCCAGACTTAGTCAAATTTCAGTAATCAGCATGTCAAATTTTAGTAATCAGGAGGTCAAATTTTAGTACTCAGGATGTCGAATTTCATCTTTTACTCATTTTCATCTCTTATTCTCTAGACCTCTCTCTCTCTCACGATCTCCATCCCTTTATCTAACAATATCTTCCTTGAGCTCAAGAACTATGTCTCTACATGTCCATCTCTCTCTCCTTCCCTCTCCAATATCTATCTCCCTCCCTCCTTCTCTCTCTACATTTTTCTATCTCTCATCCCTCTCCTTTAATCTCTATGTATCTCTCTCTACTCTTTGCACCTACCTACCCCTCCCTTGCTCCCTCTCCTCTCTTTCTCTCTCTCTTTGCTTCCCTCGCTCTCTCCTCCCCTCTCTACTCTCTATCTTGTCATTCTCTCTCTCCTTCCCTCTCTAGTTCTCTCTATCTCACTTCTCTCTCCTTTCCTCCCTCCCTCTCTAATTTTCTCTATCTCCCTCTCTCTCTCCTTCCATTTCTACTTCTCTTTATCTCACCTCTCTTTCTCCCCCTCTCTCTCTCCCTCTCTCTTCCTTTCACCCACCTTTTCTCTCTACTTCTCTCTATCTAACCTATCCCTCTATACATCTCTCTCTCTCCCCCCTCCTTCCATCTCAATCTCTCCACCTTCCTCCTTATCTCTCTAATTTTAAGCTCCATCACACATCTCTATCACCTATCTCACTTCTCTCTTTCCCCTTCCCTCTCTACTCTCTTTCTCTCTATCTCACCCCTCCTCTCTCTTATCTCTCTCACCTTTGTCTCTCCATCCCTACCTCTTCCTCCCTCTCTCCTTCCCTCTATTTTTCTCTTTATCTCCTCCTCCCTCTATCTACCTAGACCTCTCTCTATTTTTGTCTCACCTCTCTCTCCATCCCTACCTCTCCCTATATCTCTCCTTTCATATCTACTTCTCTCTACCTAGTTGTCCCTCTATACCTATTTCTCTCTCCCTCCTTGCCTCCTCTCTCAATATCTCCACCTTCTTTCCCTCTCTAATTCTCTCTCTATCTCTCTCCTCCCTCTCTACTCTCTCTATCTCTCCCTCCCTCCCCCTCTTTCTATCTCTCCTCTCCCCCTCCCCCTCTTTCTATATCTCTTTTTCCTCTCTCTACCTATATCTCTCTCCTTCTATTTATCTCAACTATCCATCTTTACCTATCCCTCCCTCCTCTCTCTCTTCCACCAAAATTCACTCTACATCTCTTTGTCTAGCCTACCCCTATATACCTCATTTTCTCTCCCTCTCTCTTTCCCTCTCTCAGTCTATCTACCTTTCTCATTATGCCTCTACTTCTCTCTA
>CM021101.1:696959819-697065756 GCA_007115665.2 Sequoiadendron giganteum
GACTTTTCTACCTATGGTATGGTGGTACCCGGCCCCATGCTGACCATCACGGTCTCCATCATTGCTTACCATGGTCTTTGCATTTGCTATCGGGGGTACCGCGGTAACCGTTAGCCGCTTCTCCCAACAGTTTACCACAGGCACCGGTCTTCGTTTTCATAGTTATGGTACTGTGGTGTGATCGCTAGCCATTTACTACTGTTTACCGTGGTCGCCATAGTCTTTAAGATAACCCCCTGTAGTACTGTGATAAGATGTCCTGACTGCCGCATCATTGAAGACTTACCATCCACCGTGCTACCGCAGTCTATGGTTTGACCACCAGTCGTACCGTAGTGGGACCTTGACTGCCTTCTTTAATTGCTCGCCACTGCCTTCATTGGTTGCTAACGGTTTACCACTCTACCGCGGTCAATAAATTGACCACACGCGGTAGCGCGGTAAACACTTCATGCCCGTTTCAAACTGCTACCGCTATACCACAAGCCCCTTAGTGGGAGGCTGCGGTAAAGCGGTAAAGACTTATAGAGTGAAAATGAAAGTAGCGGTAAGGGTTACAAGTTATTTTTTGGCCCTTTTGAATTGCGATAAAGTTAAAAAATTTAAGAGAAGGTGATGAAATATAAGAAAATAAATGGGGGAAAAGTGTAGAAGGCGGTTAATGACTTTTATGGGAAAGATAGCGAAAATGTAAGGCATGAATAAATAGAATATCTTAAGGTTTTGATGGATTTTCATGGAAAATAATAGGAAAATCCTAGAAATTCTTGTGGAAAATTTCAGTTCTAACACCCTTAACCCTTAACCGTAAACCCTTAACCCTTAAACCCTAAACCCTCTACCCTCTACCCTCTACCCTCTACCCTATAAATTAAACCCTCAACCCTCAATTATCAACCCTAGGTAGGTAGGTGAACATAGGTGAGATACAGAGTGATGAAGGGAGAGGTAGGTAAAAAAAGGGATAGGGGAGATAAATATAGGTAGAGAGGGTAGGAGATGTAGAGAGAGGAGAGATAGAGATAATTAGAGAGGGGAGGGAGGGAAAAGTAGGGAGGAGATAGAGGTGTGTGTGTGTGTGTGTGTGTGAGAGAGAGAGAGAGAGAGAGAGAGGAGACACGATTGAGATATAGAGTGATGGAGGGAGAAGTGGGTAAAGAGAGGGAGAGGGGAGATAAAGATAAATATAGAGGGAAGGAGATGCAGAGAGAGATGATAGATAGAGAGAAGTGGAGAGTGGAGGGATGGTGGGAGAGGAAAGGAGGAGATAGAGGTGAGTGTGTGTGAGAGGGAGAGACAGTGAGAGGAGAGAAAATGAGGGGAAAGAAGGGGGAGAGAGAGAAATAGATTAGAGAGGGAAGGGGGAGAGATATAGAGTAGAGAGGGAAGTAGAGAGTAAGAGAGAAAGATGGGTGAGGGAGAGAGTGGTAGGTAGAGAGGGAAGGAGAGAGGGATGGATAGGAGGGAGAGAGGGAAGGAGGGAGAGTGAGATGGAGAGAGTGGTGAGATAGAGAGTAGAGAGGTAAGGAGAGAGAAATAGGTATAGAGGGATAACTAGATAGAGAGAACTAGAGAGGGAATCTTAGGTCTCTCTTTCTCACACTCACTCACTCCTTCTATCTCTCTCCCCTCTACCCTAAACCCTAAACCCTTAACCCTTAAACCCTAAACCATTAAACCCTCTACCCTCTACCCTTAACCCTCCCTCCCTCTATCTCTCTCCCACTCCCTCCCTCTCTCTCTCTCTTTCAAGTCTCTCCATACCACCCCCTCTCCCTCTCTCAGGTCTCTCTCTCACTTACTCAATCAATCTATCTCTCTCCCATCTCCCTCCCACTCTCTCTCTCCCTCTATCTCATGTATCTCCCCGCACCACCTCCATCTCTCTCAAATCCCTCTATCTTGAGTACTCCCTCTCGAAAGAAGGTGGAGATATTGAGAGAGAGGAGGCAAGGAGGGAGAGAGAAATAGGTATAGAGGGATAACTAGGTAGAGAGAAGTAGATATGAAAGGAGAGATATAGGGAGAGGTAGGGATGGAGAGAGAGGTGAGACAAAAATAGAGAGAGGTCTAGGTGGAGAGATGTGTGATGGAGCTAAAAATTAGAGAGATAAGGAGGAACGTGGAGAGATTGAGAGGGAAGGAGGGGGAGAGAGAAAGATGTATAGAGAGATAGGTTAGATAGTGAGAAGTAGAGAGAAAAGGTGGGTGAAAGGAAGAGAGAGGGAGAGAGAGAGGGGGAGAAAGAGAGGTGAGATAGAGAGAAGTATAAAGGGAAGGAGAGAGAGGGGGATATAGAGAAAATTAGAGAGAGAGGGAGGGAAGGAGAGAGAAGTGAGATAGAGAGAACTAGAGAGGGAATCTTAGGTCTCTCACTCACTCACTCACTCACTCACTCACTCCCCCCCTCTCTCTCTCCCTATATCTCTCTCCACTATACCCTTAACCCTTAAACCCTAAACCCTTAAAAAATCTACCCTCTACCCTCTATCTCTCTCCAACTCCCTTCCCCTCTCTCTCTCAAGTCTCTCCCTCCTACCCCCTCTCCCTCTCTCAAGTCTCTCTCTCTCTCTCTCTCTCAAGTATCTCTCTCAAGTCTCTCTCTCAAGTCTCTCCCTCCTACTCCCTCTCCCTCTCTCAAGTCTCTAATGTCTCTCCTTCCCACCCTATCTCCCTCTCTCTCTCTCTCTCAAGTATCTCCGTCCTACCCCATCTTCCTCTCTCTCTTTGTCAAGTCTCCCCCTCCTATACCCTCTGCCTCTCATAGTGACTCCCTCCCTTTCTCACTCTCTCCCTCTCCCTATGATTCTCTCTCAAGCATGTCCCTCCCACCACCTCTCCCTCTCTCTCTCAAGTAGATGGCTTAGGGATTAAGGGTTAAGGGTTGAGGGTTGAGGGATTAAGAGGGTATGGGGCTTGAGGGATTAGGGTATAAGGGTTAAGGGTTGAAGGTTGAGGGTTGAGGGATTAGGGTTTAAGGGTTGAGGGTTGAGGGTTGAGGGTTGAGGGATTAAGAGGGTATAGGGATTGAGGAATTAGGGGTTAAGGGTTGAGGGTTGAGGGATTAAGGGTTGAGGGTTGACATGGTATAGGGGTTGAGGGATTAGGGTTTAAGGTTTGAGGGGTAAGGGTTAAGGGTTGAGGGATTAATATTATAGAGGGGTTGATTGATTAGGGTTTAAGGGTTGAGGTTTGAGGGGTTGAGGGATTAAGAGGATATGGGGGTTGAGGGATTAGGGTTTAAGGTTTGAGGGTTGAGGGATTAGGAGGGTATTGGGGTTGAGGGATTAGGGTTTAAGGGTTAAGGGTTGAGGGATTAAGAGGGTATGGGGGTTGATGGATTAGGGTTTAAGGGTTGAGGGTTGAGGGTAGAGGGATTAGGAGGGTATGGGGGTTGAGGGATTATGGTTTAAGGGTTAAGGGTTGAGGGTTGAGGGATTAAGAGGGTATGGGGGTTGATGCATTAGGGTTTAAGGGTTGAGGGTTGAGGGTTGAGTGTTGAGGGGTTGAGGGATTAGGCCTCACTTATCTCACAATCCCTCTCTATCAGGCCTCACATACCTCCCACCCTACTTTCTTAGGTCTCTCCTTCCCACCCCCTCTCACTCACTCCCTCTCTCTCTCTTAGGTCTCTCTTTCTCACACACTCACTCACTCCATCTATGTCTCTCCCCTCTAACCTAAACCCTAAACCCTTAACCCTTAAACCCTAAACCATTAAACCCTCTACCCTCTACCCTCTACCCTCTCTCCCTCTATCTCTCTCCCACTCCCTCCCTCTCTATCTCTTTCAAGTCTCTCCATCCTACCCCCTCTCCCTCTCTCAGGTCTCTCTCTCACTCACTCAATCCATCTATCTCTCTCCCATCTCCCTTAAACCCTATACCCTCAAACCAATACCCTAAACCATCAACCCTATAGGTCCTCAACCCTATACCTTCAATTCTCAACCATCTACTCTATACATTGGATCCTCAACCCTCATCTATCTTTGTCCCTCCCTCCTCTTCTCTCCTTATCTCTATCTCACTTCTCCCTCCATCTCTCCCTCCATACATCCCACCTTCTCTTCCCTAATACCCTCAACCCTTAAAACCTTAAACACTCAACCCTATACCCTAAACCCTCAACCCTCAACCCTTAAATCCTAAACCCTTAACCCTCTACCCTCTACCCTCAACCCAATAACCTCAACCCTAATCCCTCAACACTTAAACCCTTAAACCCAATTAAACTCTCTACCCTAATCCCTCTATTAGGTATGTCACTCACTCACTCCCTCTATCTCTCTCCCATTCCCTCTCCCACTCCCTCTCTCTCACTCTCTCCCACTCTGTCTTTCTCCCTCTCTCTCTCCCTCTCTCAGATATCTCCCTCCCACTCTCTCTCTCTCCCTCTATCTCATGTATCTCCCCCCACCCCCTCCATCTCTCTCGAATCCCTCTATCCCACCCTTAACCCTTAAACCCTTAAACCCTCTACCCTCAACCCTTAACCATCTACCCTTAACCCTCTACCCTCTATCTCTCTCCCACTCCCTCCCTCTCTCTCTCTCTCAAGACTCTCCCTCCTACCCTCTCTTCATCTCTCAGGTGTCTCTCACTCACTCACTTCCTCTCTCTCTCCCCTCTCCCCTAAACCCTAAAACCTTAATCCTTAAACCCTAAACCCTTAAACCCTCTACCCTCTACCCTTAACCGTCTAACCTGTATCTCTCTCCTACTTAATCCTTCTCTCTCTCAAGACTCTCCATCCATCTCTCCCTCCCTCCATCCCACATTCTCTTCCCTAATTCCTCAACCCTTAAAACCTTGAACACTCAACCCTATACCCTAAACCTTCAACCCTCAACCCTTAAATCCTAAACCTCTAAACCCTCTACCCTCTACCCTCAACCCAATACCCTCAACCCTAATCCCTCAACCCTTAAACCCTTGAAACCAATTAAACTCTGTACCCTAATCCCTACACCCTTAACCCTTCAACCCTCATCCCTTAATCCTTTACCTTCAATCCTAAACCCTTAACCCTAAAACCTCAAACCCTATACCTTGTACCCTATATTTTGGACCTTGAACCCTAATCCATCAACCCTATACCCTCATCCTTAAAATCTTGACCCTCAACCCTTAAACCGTAAACCATTAAACCCTTAACCCTCAATCCTCAACCCTGAACCCTTAATCCCTTAATCCTCAACCCTTAAACCCTAAACCTTGAACCCTTATACCCTCTACCTTATACATTAGACCCTTAATGCTAATCCTTCAACCATATACCCTTAAACCTATACCCTAAACCCTCTACCCTCAACCCTAAACCCTTAAACCTTCTACCCTCTACCCTCTACCCTCAACCCAATACCCTAAACCATCAATCCTATACCATAAATTCTCAACCCTCTATCAGGCCTCACTTACCTTCCACCCTACTTTCTTAGGTCTCTCCTTCCCACCCCCTCTCTCCCACTTTGACTCCCTCTCTCTAAAGTCTCTCCTTTTCAGAGGAACATATTTGGCGAGTGCCAAATGGGTTTTACCTTGAAACGGTAAAAATAAGGGTTGACCCCGTGATTCAAGCCCACATTCTCTTGTGTTTGTCTGGTTCAGTGCTTTATCCGAGTCAGAAACGCCTTTTTTCTGTAGTTGACTTCATATTGTACCAATCTATGCTTGATCCATCACCTTTTTACCACCAATTTGTATGGTAGACAACGAAGACGATATTTTGAAGTTTCTACATCATTTTACATCATTTTACATTATCTGAGGTATTATATTCATTTTGGTAAATTGAAATGTTTGTCTTTAGTATATTTGTTTGTTTTTGACAATATAAAGTAAATTTCCTTAATGATTTTATTAATCATAACAATTGGACTTAGAATTCAACATTGAATTAGATGGGATTTGCATAAAAAAGTTCAATTTTTAGATTTGCATAAAAAGTTCAATTTTTATGAGTTTGAAGAACAAAAAAAATAAAAAACATGACATTTACTTAACATAAATTTACTTATGAATTCTATTTGCATTGCTTATAGTAGTCCATTTCCAGCACGGCTAGTGGAATTCACTGTATTTCATTCTTTTTCCAACTAATTTGGAAAACCTCACTGTCAAAGAAATAGTGAATAATGATAAGATATAGCATCACAGACCCTTCTTTGAATCCATATTCTTCATGACTTTGTTGACAATCAAAAATTTGGTTTTGAGAAAAATAAACACAAGAGTCTCTAGTTTTCATTTAGGTGGCAACAATTTATACCCTAGGTTTGTGATTCTCATTGATTTGTTGTATTGAATGGTTTCCACTCCTCTCTGCATCAATTCTTTTGTAAAATGCATTACTTAATTTTGTTCTATGTGTGTTTGTGGACATGTAGCATTCAAGGTCATGCCGAGGAAATCATCGAAGCCTCTAACACCAGAAGAGCATGCAGTTAAAAATGCAAGGAGAAGAGAATCAAAAAATGTAGCTTGTGAAGCAAAGGAATTGCAGCCCATACAACCACAAACTTATGTGCAATCTAAGAGAGATGTCAAATTGGAAAAACAAAGGGCACGAATGAGGAAAGTTCGTGGAAGGACAAGAATGAATACAGAAGTTGGGGACACATCATCAACCATAGGTGAAGCTCAATGCACATCTCCAGTTGAAGACACATTGACAACAACATGTGGTTTTCCAGGTACATCGGAAATCACATCTCCAATTGAAGACACACCATCAAAAACATTGCATTTTGAAAGTACATCAGCAAACACATCTCTATTTGAAGGAACTCCACAAACGACATCTCAAGTTGGAGGTACAACATCGTTTACATGTCAACCTCAAGGTATGTCATCAGTTGCACCTCCAATTGAAGGTACATGATCTATCCCCGATGTTGTTGACCTCCCCAATATTGACACAAATTTACATTTGAGAACTCCTCCTAGAGTTTTGCATAGAAAACCTACATTTTTTATTGATATTGATTCCAATGTTTTGAAATGGATGCCTAATAAGATTCCAAAATGTACATGTCAAAGATATGCAGAAAGGATATGGAGTTTGTTTTTTGCGAAGCTAAGTGAGGGTGGAAGATGCCAACTATTTGTTGAAATGATGAGGCAACTCAAATTTAGGCCCACCATGAAGGCTCTTGGGCTAAGAGTTTTGAATGACTCAAGTGAAAATTCCATTGTAAGGAACTTGATGATCACATACAAGAGTGTGGATTCCACCTCACGCACAAAGGATAGTTGTGCCACACGACGTGTGATAACAACAACACTGTTAAGCAGTCAAATAAGGAACAAGGTGAACCTTAAAAAGGAAAGTAAGTCTTTGAAAATAAGTAGATCATCTCTAATGAGAGCCAAAGGAAGGCGTGAAAGACTGGAGGATCCAAATAGCAATGAGTTATGGGCATTTTCGGGTAGAGTGCCACGGAAAGACACAAGAATTGCTCAAGGCTTGAGATCTTTAATTGTGAATTATTGGAAGGATAACACAAGGACCTCTCCTAATCAAAGAGATGTTGTAAGAAGGAGAATTGGTAGTATAAACCATGAGCCACATCCAATGGATTATTTGGATACCACTCAAACCCAATTTTTTGCTGATTTTGTATAAAAGTTTTCTGAAATTAAAATATGTCAAAGGTATTTTGAAATTCTAAAGCCTTTTTATGTCAAAATAAATCACACACGCACTACTTATTGTTGTAGGGTTCATATTGATTTTTCTAACCATTATGATGTTTATCGACGTATATGTGTAGATATGCTTACTGACAATCTTTTGCAGAAATGTAACATGATGCCTCCACCTAAATCGTCAAGGAAATTTTGGTCTTCCATTTTATGTGAAAGAGAGGATGGTCAAATTTTTTACAAAAAATAATGTTTGGATGGCACATGTGATCATTGTGGTGGCATGCAACATTTTCCAATTTGCCAACACATGGCTAGTACACACACAATTGGAGACAAAATTGTGGAATTTGGCAAATATACGACAGCGGCATACAGTCTAAAAGATGGGAAAGAAGCAAAGAAGTGTGAATTGGTTAGTGATAAGATTCCAGTGTATCAGTTTATGGGCATTTTTCATGATCGGGTGGTTTATGATTATGCAATGCATACACACAGAGCACAATGGTTGGACTCACAGTTCAAGTTATGCAAGGACACATTTCCACTTCATCATATCGTTTTAGTTGTTGACTTTGTTGAGAACTACACACTACAACCACAGAACGAGGTGCAATCATAGTACTACAACTCTGTGCAAGTTTCTATATTTGTACATATAGCATTCATTCATGCAAATGATAGTACAAAGGAAAATAGGAAGGTATGAGGGAGTATCACTTTTACATCAGTGATGATTGCAAACATTCTACAGAGTTTGTTCAAGGTTGCTTTCTTATGTTCTATGCTGATCTGGCTAGTAGGGGCATACCATTTAGTCAACATATCATATGATCAGATAATTGTACATCACAATTCAAGAACGCCAGAATGTTTTACTGGTTGAGTAGGATGCATAGGATTAGTGGTGTTCAACATATGTGGAACTTCTCAGAGGCCAGGCATGGAAAGGGGGAGCATGATGGAGCAGGTACATGTATCAAAAGAGCCCTAGCAAGAGAAGAGTTAAAGTACACAAATAGTGTAAAGTTGATAGATGCAAGATCAATTATCCAGTGGTGCAATGGTTTAATGGGTCTAGGTAGTGAAGGCAATTCTTTAGTTCGTATATTTTTTCATTTAGTAGATGATACTAACATCGCAAAATATGAGGATTGTTGTACACTAACAAGATCGAGTGAGCTACACTCTTTTAGAAGCTCCAATGCAGGTACATGGACTATCCATACAAGGAATATGGCATGATTTTGTTATGCATGTACACTTCAATCATGGAATGATTGTGAGTCAACAGAGTGGGTTGATGAATGGTCTGTAAGAAGTCTAACCCCACTTGACACTTATCAGCTCCCAACGGCTCTACAAATCACAGAGATGCAATCATCCATTGACTTTGATCATGTATCAAACCTACTAGAACCGGGTAATATATCTTACTTAAAAGTTTTATTATGTTGCTCAGTACATAAATCTAACAACATGAACATATCAATGTAGGGCACGTTTATGCGGTAATTACAGATGAAGACAATGAAGAGGGTACAGATTATTACTTGTGCCATTGTATCGAGGCCAAAAAGAAATTGGAGTCCCCAATTATAGATGGAGAAAACATAGAATATCTTATAGGTTCGGTGGTTGTTACTAGAACATGGCTTCGAAGGTATCCAGTTAAGAATGTTGCAGTTTGGTTGCTTGAGGACTTCGACACGCATCGGAAAATTCTTCAGTATTCAAACCTCTTTGTCACCACCAATGTTCATTTGATCAAATATAAGGGTAAACCTGTGAACAAGAACTTGTGGAAAGTGTGTGAGTTTGACCACGGGGCAATACTTGACACAATAAATACTAGAGCAGACCCAGATGGTTCCCTGGATTGATTTGTAAGTATGCACATTAAATTTGTAAAGCCATGTTATTGATCACTCTTTTGGACCAACACCTTGCAATAAGGCTTTTTCACGATTATTGTTTGATGTCATATGCATTTATGATTGTCATTGATCCTTTTCTGATTGTGATTGTAGGTAATACTGAAGTTTGTCAAAGTATATAAGAAAAGAACAACATCGGTTGCTGGTGCAAGTGTTCAGTGGTATGAGAAACATCGGTTGCTGGTGCATTTTCTAGTTGTCAATCTTCTCTTTCTTTTCCATCTCCTAGATTTATCAGATTGTTATATGCTACACGTTTTATGTTAAGCCTCTCAGTGATATATTTGAAATTTATACTTAGGGTCATCGAGAGATGATAAAGTAGTGAAGGGGCACATCACCATTGTAGGACCTTCAATCGACCTCCTTATCTGGCATGCATGAAGGTTATAGTAGGTCTCGTCAATTGTATGACTGACATGATTGAGTTATTGCTCTTTTAATGATTTTTATGTGAGTCTATGTCTACGATTAAGAGGCTTTTGTAGGTTTTTTGTGGACCAAATTCCTATGATACTACACAACCATAGAGAGGCTACTACCCATGTGTTTTGTAGGGAGAAAGTGATGTACATATCTTGAACCATTTTGGAATGCAAATAGTTGGGCCAGCTGAGGTGGAATGGAAAAAAGAAACTGGGCAGCAACTCCTTTTGTCCTTTTCTCAAGTACAATATATTTCATGATTTGTGTTGGAAATGGGAGGATTATTTCCCTGCATGTATTGCTACAAGTATTGAAAAATGGGAGGATTTTCAAGATGTTCTTCCATCACTATTGTAATATTTGTCATTGACTTACTGGATTTTTTTAAGACTCCACATTCATAAGGACCTATTGTTGCATACACAACCATAGCTCTTGGAGTCTTTAGACACTGACTGACATAGACTTGACAGTCATAGGACATTGACTGTGGTGAGTGAATTTGATTATCAAGCACTTTATAATCATACACTCACTGTACTTAACAACTGATCACTACTCATTTCTAATCTGTCCTTTTCATTTGCACATTGCCATGTACAGTGACCCTTCACAGTTCCCTTGTGTTCATACATTCATGATGCTTGTCTTAATGAATAACCTTCCTTTAAATCTATTATCCTTTGATGAAGTGACAAGGTAGGGGCAGTGTATGCCTCAAAGAAATCGATGCAGCCTAGGTCATCTCTAACATACCTTAGGGTATGACATTCAACAAAACAACTACTATGGTTCAACCGACTCGATCCCTTAAGGGTGCAAAGTGCAAAAGGGCAATAATATTTGACAAGGTATTACTCATAAATCATAGTGATTACAAAATATCTTTCTGAACCTACGAGTTCACATTGGGCCCCTCTACAATAACCTTTCTCGATTTTCTCTATCTCAGAGGCTTTTTCCTATGGTGGCGAATTTTCACTCGAGGTCAAATGCAGGTAGTTGAAAGTTGCAAAGTGGTGCAACTTTCATTCTGCATCTCGTGTGACCAAAAAAACTATTCTAATGCGTCCGGGTGGGTATTTTTACACTAGGATTGGTCCTATTTCACACCTAAACATGCGGAATCGCTCTGAGCTACGTTCAACCAGATCGATCCCTTAAGGGGCCAAAGTGCAAAATGGCTGCGAAATTCAGCATGCTATTACTTGGATACCGTGATGCTTAGAAACTTCTCGTCTGAACCTATGAGTTCAGGTTCGGCCCCTCTATAATAACCTTTCTCGGTTTTCGCTATCTCAGAGGCTTTTTCCTATGGTGGTGAATTTTCACTCGAGGAAAAAGTTGTCAAATGCAAGTAGGTGAGAGTTGCAAAGTGGTGCAACTTTCATTCTGCAGCTCGTGTGACCAAACAAACTATTCCAACACATCCGGTTGGGTACATTTACGCTAGGAATGGTTCTCTTTCACACCTAAACACGCGGAATCGCTCCGAGCTACATTCAACCGGATCGATCCCTTAAGGGGCCAAAGTGCAAAATGGCTGCGAAATTTAGCATGCTATTACTCGGACACCGTGATGCTTAGAAACTTCTCGTCTGAACCTATGAGTTCATGTTGGGCCCCTCTATAATAACCTTTCTTGGTTTTCACTATCTCATAGGCTTTTTCCTATAGTGGTGAATTTTCACTTTAGGAAAAAGTTGTCAAATGCAAGTAGTTGAAAGTTGCAAAGTGGTGCAACTTTCGTTATGTAGCTCGTGTGACCAAAAAAACTATTCCAACACATCCGAGTGGGTACATTTACGCTAGGAATGGTCCTCTTTCACACCTAAACATGCGGAATCGCTCCGAGCTACATTCAACCGGATCGATCCCTTAAGGGGCCAAAGTGCAAAATGGCTGCGAAATTTAGCATGCTATTACTCAGACACCATGATGCTTAGAAACTTCTCATCTAAACCTACGAGTTCACGTTGGGCCCCTCTATAATAACCTTTCTCAGTTTTCGCTATCTCAGAGGCTTTTTCCTATGGTGGTGAATTTTCACTCGAGGAAAAAGTTGTCAAATGCAAGTAGTTGAAAGTTGCAAAGTGGTGCAACTTTTGTTCTGCAGCTCGTGTGACCAAACAAACTATTCCAACACATCCGGGTGGGTACATTTACACTAGGAATGGTCCTCTTTCACACCTAAACAAGCGGAATCGCTCCGAGCTACATTCAACCGGATCGATCCCTTAAGGGGCCAAAGTGCAAAATGGCTGCGAAATTCAGCATGCTATTACTCGGACACCGTGATGCTTAGAAACTTCTTGTCTGAATGTATGAGTTCACGTTGGGCCCCTCTACAATAACCATTCTCACTTTTCACTATCTCAGAGGCTTTTTCCTATGGTGGTGAATTTTCACTCGAGGAAAAAGTTGTCAAATGCAAGTAGTTGAAAGTTGCAAAGTGGTGCAACTTTCGTTCTGCAGCTCATGTGACCAAACAAACTGTTCCAATGCATCTGGGTGGGCACACTTACACTAGGAATGATCCTCTTTCACACCTAAACACGCAGAATCACTCTGAGCTACGTTCAACTGGATCGATCCCTTAAGGGTCCAAAGTGCAAAATGGCTGCAAAATTCAACATGCTATTACTCAAACACCGTGATGCTTAGAAACTTCTCGTCTAATCCTACAAGATCATGTTGGGCCCATCTACAATAACCTCTCTCGGTTTTCGCTATCTCGAAGGCATTTTCCTATGTTGGCAAATTTTCACTCGGAGAAAAAGTTGCCAAATGCAAGTAGTTGAAAGTTGCAAAGTGGTGTAACTTTCGTTATGCAACTCGTGTGACCAAACGAACCATTCCAACACATTCGGGTGGGTACGTTTACGCTAGGAATGGTCCTCTTTTGCACCTAAACATGTGGAATCGCTTCGAGCTACGTTCAACCGGATCGATCCCTTAAGGGTCCAAAGTGCAAAATGGCTGTGAACTTCAATATGCTATTACTCAAACATCATGATGCTTAGAAACTTCTCATTTGATCCTATGGGATCAAGTTGGGCCCCTCTACAATAATCTTGCTCGGTTTTCGCTATCTCAGAGGCTTTTTCCTATGGTGGCAAATTTTCACTGGAGGAAAAAGTTGTCAAATGCAAGTAGTTGAGGCATATTATCAAACAATTCACTGCCTTGTCTATGGTTTGTCATGGCATTCCATCACCATGAGACCACTTTTCTTTGAGGTATTTTTGAAAAAATTCAATGGCTTGTCTATGCTATTGCTTACTATTATGCTTTCCTAGATTTTTTCCAAGTATCCATAGCTTGTTTGAAAGCATCTATTTTAGGCTTTTAGCCATAGCAAGAAGGCAATGAACTATTTGATAAAATGCTTTGGTAGACATATATGAAAAATTTCATAGCATATACAAGGGAATGAACTATTTGAAAAAATGCCTCAAAGAAATTTGGTCTCATGGAATTCCATGACAAGCTAAAGCAATTGGCAGTTGCTCCTAGTTATTAGTTATGCAATGTGAAGTAATTGCATAACTGCTTAGGTTGACTTTGTCAAAATTTATATTGTAATTGAAATTTTGTCATCTATCAGTATCTAGTTATTCGTTATGCAATGTGAAGTGATGCTTTGAGTTTGAAAGATGTGCAATGCATGAATAAAAACCACAAAAATCTATTTTCTACATTTCATTAGTTAAAATCTTTATTTTATTTTCTCTATATATCTCTATGCTATGGAAATGCCTTTCAATTTCAAAGAAGATAGTTTTTATCTCTTGTTATACAATTTTTTACGTTTTTTTTATCTCTTGTTATAAAAAGGAACAGATATACAATGTTAAAGAAGAGTGAAAGCACAACTAAATTTATCATTTCAAAGCAATTTTTTTTGATGCATTTTTTCAAATAGTTCACTACCTTCTCTATGCTATTGCTTACTATTATGCTTTGGATATATTTTTTGAAGCATCCATAGCTTGTTCAAAATAGCTTGTTTTAGGCTTTTAGCCATAGCAACAAGGTAGTGAGCTGTTTGAGAAGATGCTTTGGTAGACATGTATGAAAAATATGGTAACATAGACAAGGCAGGGAACTATTTGAAAAAATATCTCAAAGAAATTTGGTCTCATAGAATTCCATGATAAGAAAATGCAATTGGCAGCTGCTCCTAGTTATTAGTTATGCAATGTGAAGAAATTGCATAACTGCTTAAGTTGACTTTGTTCAAACTATATTGTAATTAAATTTTTGGCATCTATCAGCATCTACTTATTACTTATGCAAAGTGAAGTAATGCTTTGACTTTGAAAGATGTGTAATGCAATGTAATCAATGACATGAATATAAACTACAAAAGTCCATTTTTTACAATTCATTAGTTAAAATTTTTATTGTATTTGCTCTCTATATTTCTATATGCTATGTAAATACCTTGAAATTGTATTTAAAAGGCTTAATAGGTCAGTTAGGTGGTATTTGCAAAATCAAGTTGTGAATGAATGGTAATTAAGAGCAAAATTGGCAAATTGCCATCTTAGAAGTCTAACAAAGGGTGGTTATGGTGGTTGATCGGCTCAAGGGGTAGTTGGAAGGTGGTATCAAGATATATTGTTGTAATACCCTGAGTTGAGGGTTGATTTTGTTCAGTTTCTAATAACAAAATATACTTGAAAATGTTGATCACTAGTTTTCTTTGTTTTCCTGAATTTTCTTTGCCTTGCACATGCCCATACAAGTCTATCATGACTTGAGGCTTTGGATACTTGATTTCATATGTTTTTACTCTCTTTGCATCTATTCTGAAGGTTTAAATCCACCGTTGGTTTGTGTGGGATCAGCAAACTTGGTTACTACTCTGTTTTCTGTGTTAGGGGTTTTGAGGGCAACATCATGACACATTAGCCAATCCACCTACTATTCTGACCCTATTGCTCGGTGGATTGGCCTGTGCCATGATTATTTTGGTGTATGAATACTTTGGAGGCCGAGAGAATGAATAAACTCAATGGGGTGTGAGGTTCTAATGTTGTTCAGGGGTGTTTCCACCATGAAAGTAAGGAACTCAAGTACTGAATCTGAGAAATACTGAAAGGAATGGGATTTTGAGTGTCCTTTAAGTTAGGGTAGAGGTATTGTGGGGTGTTTGCACCTTGGAAGGATTGGGGGAGGTCTAGAGTTATGAGTTTCTTTAAAACCCTTGTTTTTGTGAAGGTTTAGGACGGTTTGTGAGTAGAGGAATAGAACAAGTTCTTGGGGCTCTTAAAATGGGAGAATCCTGAGTTTGGTGAGCATCCCTAATACTATTTCAAGTTTCCTTGGTTTGGAGGTGAGTTTGTGAGGGGGTTCCTTTGGAAATTAGGCCTAATTATGAAGCCTGAGTGAGGGGGGTGTATTGAAATTTCATGTTGGTCCAAAAGAGTTACTATTGGTTTTGGCATATGTTGTGTAACCCTGAAAAGGGTATCTTAATCCACCTTTAAATGGTCAGGTGTTTTGGAAAGGTTGGGAAAAATTAGGCTTGGACTGGGTTTTGAGTTTGGTGCAGGAGCACCTACACCACATCATCAATTTTTTTTTATTTGAATACATTAATAGGGCAATGTTAGTGTCTTTAGGTTTATTTTGTCTAATAAGCTTTGAGAGATCAAACATAATGCAAATAAAGGGTTTTTTGTGTCTTAGAAGTCAATTAGAAATCATATAAGTTGTAAAATGTTGGAAA
Source organism: Sequoiadendron giganteum (assembly GCA_007115665.2). Taxonomy (NCBI): domain Eukaryota; kingdom Viridiplantae; phylum Streptophyta; class Pinopsida; order Cupressales; family Cupressaceae; genus Sequoiadendron; species Sequoiadendron giganteum. Next base: position 696,975,566 of record CM021101.1, read on the forward strand.
AGCAACTTTAACACAAACAAATGTAATTAAGGGACCAACTAATCCCAAGGTTGGTTATAGGCATTGGGGAGAATATAGTTTTTGGAAAATTATTTAAAAATACTTACCAAGGATCGAATGAGAGAGTGGAAGAAGTTTTTTAATAATTTTACACAATAAACACCACAGTTTTGAGCAATTTTCTAGAAAAATACTGTTTTCTTGATCTTTTTGAGTGTTGTACAGGAACATACAGGCTCTTCATGGTCTAATAGTTTTAGAGGATGTGTCTATATGTTTTCTAATTCATTTATTTTTTATTTTGTGTCTTAAATCTTTGTTTGTAGAGAGAACCAACACAAACAGTGACTATCCCAATGTTGCTGAATCAAGGGTTTGAGGGAAAATTTGTGATGTAACAATCAATCCACATGTTTTTTGCTATTGTATCTCAGTGGATTGATTGAAAAAATGTTATAATAAGTGTGTCAAATCATTTTGGAATAAGGAGTCATAATTATGTGGTGTTTTTGTGATTGTTCTAAGATTGAACAAGGGTTTTCCAACATGGAAGTGAGGAACCAAACAAAGGTTTTTGAGAATTAATGCCTATAAGGGTAATGTGAGGGTCTGATGAGTCTATGCAGAAGTATTTTGAGGTGTTTGGGGCTTTGGAAGTGTTGAGAGAGGTCTGGAGTTGTATGTTTCTTTAAAACCCTTGATTTTGTGAAGGTTTTGGAGGGTTTCTTGGGTTTTGTGAGTTAGAGGCTCTGTAGACACAAACTGATGACAAAATTTGAGGTTTGGCACCATGACCTAAGACTGTCCAAGGCGTTTGGATAGATACCTAAATTTGGACGGGTGGTCCCTCTGGAAAAAAAGGGCTAATTGTGAACCAAAATTGAAGTAGGTGTGTTGAAAGTCTATGTCGGTCCAAAAGAGAGACCATTGATTCTTTTATATGTTGTGTAGCCCTAAAAAGGATATCTCAATCCATCTTGTAATTATCTAGTTTTTTGGAAAGGTTGGTAGAAATTTGGCTAAAACTAAGTTTTGAGTACTACAAGAATAACCAGTCACAAATGTGAGTTTTGGAAACCTTGATGAATCTGACTTAGGGATTGTTGTCAATTAATTCAATTGTCATCGTATGAATGTTGATGGTCTTTGTAGGGCCTTGGTGGAGTCTTGTTGTTCATTTGCAAGGTTGAGGAGTTGAGACCCTTGAGGGTGGGTTGATGCCTATTAGGCTGAATCATTATGAAGAAGAGTTCTTGATTGAGAATTGACATTTCCATTGTTGTGAGTCTTCTCCACCTTGGCTCTACATCAGAGTGCTACAAGGGTGGATTGTTGGGTAAAGTGTTGAATGAAGAGTTTGGTTTGATGGGGCTTTAAGGTTGTGTAGATTGCTCAAAATAGGTCGTATTAATCTTGTTAGGAGCCCCTTGAAGGAAGGTTGTCAGACTGATTGGGTTTGAGCCTCCTTGCCTCTGCATCGGTGAGGCACAAGTAATTGAAGCATTCCAAAGGATACAAACCACCACAAATGGAGCTTACTTATACAATACGCTTTAGATGGGGCTTATTGAGCATTCCACGGTAATTAATTAAGCATTAGATGTAAACAAAATCCATGCCTACAACATCAAGCATACAACTTACACGATACGCATGATAACATCATTCAAGAATGGCAGTAGCAAAATAAGAGTTTCTTTAATCAAAAACCTAAAAGGCTATACAATGATATATATTGATAAAAGTATATAAATATATCCAAAAAAACCATATAGGCTTAGTACAAAGGAGCCATTTCAACAAAATATCACGTATATATCAATATTACAAAACATATGTTCCAAAATGCCACATAGGCATACAACAAACTACACTAATACATAGTCATTTCCCTCTAGGGGAAGGAAACAGATCCCGTGCTGCCTTCGAAATTCAACTGGATGGAGTGACTGTTGTTTGTCTTGTCTTTCGAACACGCTCGCTACTCCTCCTCTCTTCACTTTGGACCTTCAACTGATACAATTAAAAGTAAAGATGTTAAAACATAGAAATTGAATTATGGAATGGCATATAACAAAATATAATCACTTACCGCATACATATAGTCATCATGCACATTTAAAGCATCACCATGTCCACGATCTGGAGTGACAACCACCTATAGCAACCATGAAGATAGAAACTAAACTACATAAAATTATCATGGAAATTATCTATAATAGACCATAAAAGAGAAAATATAATGTCAAATCGACTAATCTATTCCATACCTCTCTCAATGGATCAGAACTAGCTATTGCTGCAGCAACTCCATGATCCATCATGCCAACATCACCAGGGCTATCTCTTGTCAACAGCTGCAAATGAAACAATATCTCAGGTATCATGTTGATATAGGAGAACATAATGTGACATGATCAAGGAATACTTGAATGCAATGTTTGTGTTTCTCATCATTTTTTTAGATTTGTATATATGCAAAATTATGAAAACTAGCTAACATAGATTTACAACCCTATTAATGAATAAAGGCTACTTGAGTGTACATTGTTTGAGGATATGAATCACGAGGTGTGGAGGAAGAAGGTGCACCAGGAAACTGTTTGAAATCCGAAGCATGTTATGAGACAAACATTCAAATATAACATTCAACTGTTTAAATGCAATAATAATATCTTTGAGACTAGTTGCATACCTGTGGACTCATCATCAAGAATGTATAAGAGTATGTAGGAATATAGCATCCCTCATGCACAGTGCGACCCTGAAATTTCATCATATCAAAATTCTACTAATTTAGTTATTCTTAAATTTCAAAATATATTTTAATAAACAACATTAAAATAACTTGCTAAATTTTACCTGAGTGTTAATGCCGAATGTATCATTCAGAATATCATCTGTGAAAGCCATCGCCTTTGCAATTGACGTAGGCTGTGTAGCTGCATCACGAGCACCCTGATAATCGTACGTGCAAACAACACCACAAACGCCACAATGGTGGGGTGGAGCTCGGGGCCTACACATCTCCTCCACACTAGGCTCTACTAGAGGACTCGCACACTATAAAATGGTCTAGGTGAGTGAGCAAATCGACTTCATTGTGTCCACCTCTACACTATCCTTAACAATGGAAGGAACAACGCCATGCTCCACCATGGGTCTGCCCAAGGCTCTCGGTGCCAACTGTGGATTACGTCGTGCAGCAGGTCTATCATGTGTGGATCCCCCATCTCTACCCTGAAAGTCTAAGATGTCAAAATAGTTTGGCATTTTATTGAGGACAAACTCGCAATAGATTTTCCTCAAAAAGTATTGCGGCACCTCATGGTTATTGCATGGAGGTTGGTCAAATACCATCCACCAACGCTCCCAAAATTTGTTTCTAATTAAATCATGGTGGCACCAATGGATGGGGAACCTCCTGCATGCATGGGACAAAGGTTCATTGGCTTTTGGGTCTTTAAATAGGGCACACAACTCGGCTTTGCTAATTTTTAGATTTTTGACATCTGCATATGACAAACCATTAGCATAAAATTGCCTCATCTCATCTCTCTTAGTTGACCAAAAATTCATTTGCTCGCTCATTTATCCTACATGAGTTAAAATTGACTTCAATGATTCAACAATCCCTCTCCTATAAGGGTGGGTTTCGGCATGCTCAGTTAATCTTGCAATTAATTGTTGAATGTCTCTTCTATTGTTTTCAATCTGATTTTGAATATTTTCTTGTGTTCCTTGAGGATGCCTATGAATTGATGGAGGGGTTTCGGGTTGTTCTTGTATAGGAGGCTCTTTATGAGGGGGTGATTGTGAATTCTCAATGTTTTGAGGTGGAGATTCATTCCCTGAGAATTAGAACAAAGTTTTATTATAATAATCTATTTAAAGTTGCATTCCAAATCAAATTCGAAATAAATAGAATAAAAATACACACCTCTTTGCAATCTTCGACCTCTCTGATGTGTTGGCAGCATTCTCGTGGAAAATGGAAAGCTAAGGATGCAAATAATGGACCTGAGATTTGGCGAGCGCGAGCTATAGACCTGAAATCTTCCTTCTCAAGCCGTGGGTTGAAGGCAAAATGAGGGTTACAAACTCAACTTTTGCATTTTATGTCTAGAAATACATTTGGTGCACACCAAATTTGGCATCCGCCAGATGTATTTTTAGACATTTGGCATGCGCCAAAGGCCTTATTTCGGCATTTTTTTGATTGTTTTTCCAATTTGGCACCTAAATTTTGTCACATATTGGTGCACTTACCCACATATATATTAATATATACTCATCTCTTAAAGTTATCAAATATATTACTTTTCGATTATCAACATATATAAATATATATAAATAAACATTACGGATATATACAATTATATATATGTAATGTCATAAAATTGCACCCCTTGCAATTTCACATTCATTCTTGTATCTGTTTTAGTGTCCACTCCCTTAGAATTTGTGTAGGTTCATTTTGGCCCCTGCATAGCCTTTTTCCCTTCTTAGGATGCTCAACACCCCTTTTCAGCAGCTACCCTTTGTGTGTCATCTTTGCATCAAACTTTGTGCTTTTCCCATTCACATCAGTTTGTAGACTGACGTGTCCAGATACTAGTGCATCATGCGGATGTCTGTGCACTGCACAGACTTCCTACGATATTTCAACATTCAAATGACCATTTACGTGCATGTTCGCCACTTGTCATCTAATTTTGTCGATGGTAATGGCTCAAGACGCCCTAAAATGACTCAAGAAGCTTCTTTTCCTTCCTTAAATGCTATCTTTTCCAACCATTTGTCTCTCTTCAAATTTCTAGGTTCATTCTAGCTTCTTCCCAACCTTGTCTCTTGCATCCCTCTCACTATCCTATTTGTGTGCAACTCCATACAACTTGCTACAACAGAACCTTCAAGTTCTCTTGGCAACACTCTTTGCAGCCCTTGGCTCTTACATGTGATACCTCCCTTGCATTGTGCTTATGAGCATCTTGGGATTTCACACATCCCCTATTGATTGCATCTACATATTATGATACGAGTTCTCCTCAAGCAAGGATTGCTTTTATCACCTCTTTTGTGATACATGTTCTCCTCCTTGAGTGGGCTTTTCTTTTATCACTCATACTTGGTGGTGTGGGTTCTACTCCTAAAGTGGGTTTTTCTTTCACCACATGCTTTGTCCATTTCGATTCATCTCTCTTTATCTATCTAGTTGTCCGTGGAGGTGGGAACACCAAAACGAGGGTTTAACTGAGGCAAACCCCTATACAACCCCAACACTTTCTCCAGTTATTACACATGTAGGTATTGAAGAAATTCACATGCTGGAGGCTTCATCACTTGAATGGTTGTGAGAATTTCCCTTCTATCTCTTATTCTCTTTATCATTTCTACTTCACTTTATTTCAACTTTATTACATTTTGTTACTTTATTTCATTTTGTAAAATCTTAGCAATCAAATTGCTAGTAGTCATTTAGCTATTTTCTATGACAAACTCATTCTTTCGTCCATATGAGATTCCAACACACCTGGGATTCCAGTGCATCATGTTGTCATCCATATTCTGCGATGTTGTCCTTTGGCCGAGAGCCCATCAGTCTATCCATAAAATCTCTATGACATGCTCTTTCTGATTCTAGAACTCTCACGTCATTCCTTGAGGTAGTTTAGGGAAGTTTTCCTCGTGAGGCTCTTTAAACGAAGAGAACTCGTGAGTAGCGAATCCCCCTTCTCTACAATATATATATATATTAATATATATGTCACTATATTACTTTATGCATATATATTAATATATATACTATATATAGACATATGCATATTATTATTTCAATATTTTTATAAAAAACACTCATACTCATAACCATTGATTGACATATATGCATGAAGTGTATATATATGTATGTCACCTTAGTCCAATCGGTATTGCCATGCATATGGTTAATCCATCGATGAGCATGCATAAGTACGTCTACCTATGTATAGTCATGTATATATTGAATCACATTTATGACTCTACCGTTGACATGTACATATATACATATATACATATATATACATTTTATGGATATATTTCATCGATACCACAATAAACACACAAGGAATGAATTTCACATGACATCAAGACTTAATCACATTCCTCAATCACAAAATTTACATATAAACCAAAGATTACTTACCTTTTCCAAAAACCAACTTGAATTGACATAGACCAACTAGGGTGTGAGTGTGTGAATGCTTAGTTAGACTCATTAAGGGTTACCAGACTAAGTTATTCTCCTAAGTGATACTTCCCCTCTCTTCCAAAGGTTCAAACCCGTTCCTACACTCAACCTAGCACATCATAACAGTACTTATCTGATCACACATAATGATATGCATCATACATTTCATAGTTACAATCATTATAAAATATCAAATTGCATCAATCATTCATTCATCACATTTCCATTCAAGATTCATTAAAAAATTCATATTAAGATTCATAAAACACATTCATATAAAGATTCATAAACGCATTTATATATTCAAGAAATTTAATCAAACAAGGTAATAGTAAATAGGTAATATCACTCAGGGTGTAGCTCATATCCCCCCCCTTATGAATCATCATCCTCGATGATTATTAAGTATTGGTGTGGACATAACATAAAACATAAAACATAAAACATCCTTAAACATCACATTACAAAAAAGCATTGTTTTAAAGAGTTTTTCAAATCTAGCAAGACTTGTGGAAACTTTTGCTTTATTTCCGCATAGTCTTCCCAAATGGTAGAGTCTTCTACATACTGATACTATTGGACCTTGCATAGAAGAGATTCTTTATTACGTCAGTGGGGCTTATGTGTTCTAAGCACCTTGAGAGGCTCAATTACTACCACTCCCAGGTCATGTACCTATAAAGCATTCCAATCAATAACATGGTTATCACTTAGTATATACTTATTAAGATACGAGACATGAAAAAATCATGCATCCTAGCAAGAGCAGGTGGCAAGGAAATCCTATATGCAACAAGGTTGATCTCTTCAAGAACCTCAAAAATACCTATGTAGTGTGGAGCTAGTTTGGATGACTTTCCAAAATTTATAGAACTCTTATGAGGCTTGACCCTTAACAAAACATTTTCTCCTACTGAGTAATTTCTGGGTACTTGCTCCTCCATTTTGGATAACATTTTTGGCCCAAGGCTTATCCTATCTTCTAGCTTATCCCAACTTATAGGAGTTTGACACTTCCTGCCATATAATGCTTCAAATGGAGCCATCTTGATTGCAGAATGATCAGAGTTATTATATGAAAACTCAACCAATGGTAGGTAATCTTCCCATTTGTATTGTTGATCCATGCAATAAATCCTTAGTAGATCCTCTAACACTTGGTTTACCCTTCCAATTTGTCCATCTATTTTTGGATGATATGCAAAACTCATGTTCAATTTTGTCCCAAGTGTAGAAAATAAGGTTTGCCAGAATCTCGATGTCACACTAGCATCCCTATCAGAGATAATCTTTTCAGGAATCCTATGCAATCTAAAAATATCTTAAAAAAACTTCCAAGCTATTATAAGAGCTCCATCGGTTATATTTCTTGGTATAAAGTGAGCCACTTTTGTGATCTTGCCCACCACTACTAGAATGGCATTGTACAATATCTCACTCAAATCTAGATTAGTTCAAAAATCCCAACAACCCACAACTGAAACCACTTATAAGGAAGCTAAGGTAGTGGAATAACTTGCTACACTAATCTTGAGAGGAGGATAATGCAAAACTTTACTAATATTTACAAGAGCTATAAAAACTCAAACAAACAAAAAACATAAATATCATGCATACCACAACACAGTGATTTATGTATGGAAAACCCTTTTAGGAGGAAAAACCCTCACTCCAAAAGCTACCTAATATATTATTTAAAGATTACAAAGATTACAATATACTTGCAGAACAAGATTCTCATAGGTGTATCAGCAACCATAGATACAAAGGTAACACAATTACTATCAGAATCTTAGAATACATCATTATGCACAACCGTAATATAATGCCCATATAAAATAAGGTTGCCTTCTAGGGCAAGACAAGCCAATAAAATATCTACCGATAGATCTAAGACCTAATGATGAATAGTCCAAATTTACAACAATAAAATATACATACAATGTGGCTTTTGGGGGTGCTTCCCTCAAACCCCCATCGGGGAGTATGACCCCTAGACCCTACAAGGGTACCCCCTTGCAACCACCCACGCTCACCTATCAATAACAATAAAAATTTAATTTCAAAGATGAGACTTATTTTCCTAATAAAATGGAATAATTCAAACCATTAATATACCTCAAAACTTTTTCCACATCATCATTAACATGTGATGCTTGTATATTCAACCTATAAAATTCTTTGATGTAATCTTGTACACTTTTCTCCCTTTGCTTCCAATTCTACAAATTTTAAACAAACTAACCTAGTAGTCCACTAGCATGAATTTTTCTTTCAACTTTGTTATCATTCTTCCCCAATAATTTATTGTCTCTTTTTCCCTTCCATTGTTGCCTAGTTTGTAAGTGATCCACCAAAGGGATACATTTCCTTTCAAGTTTATACTAGAAAATTTTACTTTTCTTGGATCTTCAATAGATTCAAAATAAAAATACTTCTTCATTTCTAGTAGCTATTCAATTAGCTCTTTAGGTTTCAAAATTTCACTATAACTAGGTGGATCAAAATGATTTTTACATATTTTGGACATTACCTTCAATAATCTCCTTTCAAGTTCGTCACCTCTTTCTTGGTCTTTCATTCCATTTTCCTCATTTTATTTATACTCAAAATCAATTACATCCTCCATATGTACTCCTCCACTCTATGTTATTTCCATCACCTCCAACCTTCTTGTGATTCCTCTCAATCCTTCAACCATTGCATTTACAACAAATTTTTGTACCTATTTTTCCAAGCCTCCTCCTCTCCTTCCACATCCTATATATGTCATGTCTCTTCTAGATTTTTTGCAATTTTAGGTCTTCACTCAGTCTTTTATACCCACAAAAAAAATAGAATCCTTCTATGATATGTCTAGAGTCCCAACAAGAACCCAAAAACCAAGCTCTGCTACCAATTGATGTAGAACTAAATCAGGGAGTCTTACCAAATGACCCAATCTAGTATCCAAACAAAATGCAAACAACAATCATAGTCACACAACTTCAATTATTGTATTCTTCTTAGAAAGTATAGGAGTACACTAGTCTATAAAATTACAGTCTCAGAAACTATAACAATCAAAATATTCCAACTTTCAAACCTAAAACAATAAAATCAACCATTAAATAGACCCAACAAAGGAAGGATACTTCAAGTGGGTGAAAGTGGTACAACAAACTTTTAACAAGTTAAAAGAGATAGTGAACTTGTGCTCAATGTTAGCAATTCCTAATTTTTTGCTTCCCTTTGGCTTGTAGTGTGGTGCTTCTAGAGAAGGAATTAGAGTCATGCTCATGCAAAACAGGCATCACATTTCCTTCAAGGCTTAGAAACTCAAGGTGGCAAAAAAGGAGAATCTCAATCTATGATAAAGAGATGCTAGCCATCATGAACACCTTGAAAAAGTTCTAGAATACCTAGTTGGGAGTAAATTCATAATTAATATAGATCAGAATAGCCTAAGATACATCCTTGGCCAAAAGGATTTAAATGAAAAATAGAAAAAATAGATAAGAAAACTATAAGAATTATATTTTGATCAAGTATGTTAGGGGAAAGAGAAATATTGTTGTTGATGTTTAATCTAAGAGATCAACCTTGAACTCAATGTTTGACATATCCAAAAATCAAAAGGATGATATTATAGTAGAATACACTAAAATATATCGACTACTAATATTTTCAAAAGGAATCTATTGGAGGAAAAGTACTCAGTGTCTGATGAACTCGTCCTCTACATTTGGACAAGATTTATTTAGCAACAAAATCCAAAATGAAGGAAAAAATTCTAAGGGAAGCCCATGGCTCATTTTCATGGGTATTTCAAAACTTAAAAACAAGTCAAAGAGGGGTTCGCCTAGAATGGACACAAGGGTGACATCCTCTCGAACATTACGGAATGTGTCATTTTCCAACAAAAAAATAGTCATTTTCATCTAGACTATTACAACTGCTACCAATTCTTAAGAAAAAATGGGAGAGAGTTTTAATGGACTTCATCATGAGACTACCTATGGTCCAAGGAAAGGACTATATCAACATGTTTGTGGATACAATGACTAATTATGTGCAATTATTTTTCATTTACTTAGGTTATAAAGTGTCGCAAGTTGTAAAAATTTTCTTCAAGGAAGTGTTTAGGATTCATGAAATACCTAAAATCATTATGAGTGATAGGTTTGGTCTATTCTAGCAATATTTCTTTCACATAGTTAGAATTGAACTCATGCCTAGCACTAACTACCATCCCAAATAGAAAAACAAACTAAGATAGTGAATAAGTGGGTGGAATGCTATATAATAAACTATGTAGTAGATTAGTAGAAGTCATGAATAAAGTGGCTTCACTTGGGGGAGAATTGTTACAATACTACTCATCACATGTCCATTAGGATGATAGCTTTCCTAGCATTATATGGGTATGAAGTTGGAAGTTTTGTTGATCTTGTGACCTATTCATATAGTAGGGTCCTAGAGGTGAGTGACCTACTCCAATAGGGACAAGGCATCTTGAAATCACTCAAAAATAATCTCCAACGAGCATAAAATCAACAAGATATGTATGCTACCCATCATCAAATGAAGTAGACTTTTGAAATAGGGGGAGCTATTGTTTGTTTTATTGCAACCCTACAAGAAATCCTCCCTAAAGGAAAGAAAATCGAAAATTCTCAAACCTCATGGTTTACAATCCCTATAAAATCTTAAAGTGAGTGGTTGAGGTAGCCTACGAGTTGAAATTGCTTGAGAAAAGTAAAATCATAACATGTTCAATTGTCCTACTTGAAGAAGGAATTAGGAAAATATATTGAACCATTCCTAAAGCTACCTCCATGATATGATGAAGGAAAACTCATCTTCATACCTAAGGAGGCCATAGAAGCTAGAATGAGAAAATTAAGAGGTCGAAGCTTAATCAAGTACCAGTTTAGATGGAATAATCTTACCATGAAGGATGCAATTTGGGAAGGTCCACAAATTCTAGAACACCCAATTTTGAGGCTTCTTGAGGGCAATAAAATCTAGGTGGGATGGAGTTGTCATGTCCCCTATAACACATCAATCCCCCACATATCCTAAGTGTAAAGGTATGGGAAATATTTTTAACCTATATAATTGTTCAAAATGGTAGGGTTTCCATTCATGGAATACCTCTCTCATCAAGTCTGCTTCTATCTTTGACCTTATTAGGCGATTGAACTTCCCTCTACCTCCACAACTTCTAACTATCTCTCTCTTTCATCTCTATTTCACCCCTATTAACATGGATTTCCATGCATTTACACTTTACCTCAATTTCGCTACCTTAAATTCAAATCATTTCCTTAAAAATAATTTATATCACCTATTATTGATCCATGCCAATCTTAAAAAACACAAGAATGATACTTGAATCCCAAATCCTCAACTTCAAATTTAAACTACCTCACCCCTTTTGTTGCTATTTCATGGTATTTAAATTCATTTTTTGTGCACTTAATTTTAGACAGCATATTATTAGAGTATGGTTCAATTCTAAAGAACAATATGACAATCAAATTTTCATCATCATATAGGTTATTTGTATGTTTACAAATGACATCTTCAGTCTTTCTAAAGTCACCATTAATTCAGTTTGCAAGGGTTTTTCTAAGGATAACTCATTCAACTATCAAGCTAGCAAGCTCCTCAATGGTTTCTCTAGATACCACTTTGATATATTATGATGCTTTGAAGGTGAAGTTCAGCAGATTTTTCTAAAGCATTGGAGAGGTCACAAACATGAGACCTTGTCCCCAAAAATTCTCAACAATTACATCCCAATAGAGTTTGAACCATGATGGAAAAAATAACAATACAACAAGTTAACCATCACACCATGCCACTATTGACTACTTTTTCTCTAATTATGTAAATTAATTTATATTAATTAATTTAACCTCATTTTTACATATATTTACCTTTCCAATTTGTAAGTTATTATCCATCCCCTTTTCACAATTATTTACTTTCTAATTTGCAAAGTAATTTATCCATCCCATAATGATATTCATATTTTGGCTGTTATATCCATACAAATAAAAGCAGACTCTTTAAACAATATATAGAATAAATTACAATCATGAAAGTAACAGGAAAATTATTTAAGGCGATAGTCTATCAAAATGGGTTACCGAGTCTTCACGTTTCACCTTTTGTCTTATCGATTTAAGGAGGTTCCTAGTTTCGCAAACATGCCAGTAAGTAAATTATAACTTATTATTAATGAAAAAACTCAAAATATAAGAATAGATTCGTATATTTGACATTGAAGTAAAAAATCAGACATGCATCATTTAAAATCCTTTCATATAAGCCTTTTAAAGATTTAATTTTTAGATGCAATCATAAGCTTATGAAAGGTTCTTATTATATATGAATTATGTTGGCGAAGTTTGAAATGAAGAGCAACCGCATGTACAGTTATTTACATTGTTTTAGTATAAAGTGTACCGGTGCTTCTTTTATGCTAATAAATATCAAAACTTCTGTAATCAATGATTTGAGTAGGATAGATACTGTAACAAACAAATAGTTATATAATATGTTTATACGGAGCACCGAGAATGAAAAAAAAAAATATTATAGTCTCTTCTTTACTAGAATAAACCCAGTATGAAAAAGGAAAAATAGCTCCATAAAATACATTGGAGAATAAAATGGTATGCATAGAAATAGATAAGGTATCATATTTTTGGCTTTTTCTTTTTCTTAACCCCAACACAGTTGCCATGTGATACCCAGTAAACAGTGAACATCCTTGTGCTTCAAAGGCCTAGTGTATCATTCATTCGATCGGAGGGATTTAAGTTCAAACTCAAGAATTGCTCACCTGTCTTTGCTCCTGTGAAAATGGGCATATGAGAATTTTCGGTCTGAGAAAATGGATTAGTGTCTGAAAGTTTAGCCCCAGCAGTTGACTTGTGCATCCAATCTGAAGGATGACAAATTCCATTTTGGGGTGAGAATCCTGATGATGCTGCCAACAGTGAAGAGAGTGACCCATTACTGTACAATTTCCAATTCCAATCCTCCTTTGACCAGGGTAATACAGATGAGATGTCACTTCCTGTTTTCCTTTTAACTCCCCCATCCAGGTTGGGCAGCTGATTAACAGTCGCAAGAAATTTCATCAATGTCACCATTAACTGTCGAAACAAAACCCTAGAAGTCTACATTAAATGCTAACTCTGATTGGTATTGAGATTTCATATTCAACCTTACCAATTATTTGCATGTATGATGATGGCCTTCATTTGAGTTTCTTATTAGACAAAAAATGGCTTAGTTTTGCAGTGGAGATTGACTTAACCGTTTTGCTTGATGGACATTTGTATTGGAATTGTGGGATCTGAAAGACGAGAAGTGATATGGAAAATTGGAGTTGAAGTTAAAATCAAGCATGCTTGTACTTTTGTCAAAAATAGAAAAAGGTAGCAGGCTGCCTGGTCAACTGCTGGCCACTTCTCTTATGGGTAAAAAGTGGTCAGCAACTGACTGGTCAGAGCATTTGATATTTTGCAGTTAAAATTTATGGTTATTTTTAATCATCACTTAGTTAAATGGTGAAAGATAAATTTTGACCAAGAAAAATAAGGGGACTTAATATTTTTGATACAGATGAGATAAAAAATTGATATTGACTGTTTGACCATTGAAATAGGTGATGTTTAAATAGACATAAACTTATGCAAATAAAAGTGTTTGTTAAGCCCTTCCAATATATAGAAGGTAGTACAAGTGCTGCAATTGATGTGCTCTCTGCATGTCACTAGCATTTTATTATATTTGATAGTTAAGGTGACTGTATTATACTTTAAAGCAGTCAAACTGTCTGAAAGTGCTGAATCTAGGGATAAGGAGTAGAACAACATACACTGTAATTAGGAAAGGACAAGGGATGAACTCTGCTCCATTGATTTACTTGCTCCATAGTGAGATTCGCTTTATCATCTTTGGGGATGGGAGGAAGGGGCACTGACTTATATTGTAATCCATGGTTAACTTGGAACTTCTCCCAATTCGGCGAATCAACTTGACCCTGAAAAGAAACTAAGAATATGAGAAGATAAAATTATCATAAAACAAGACAGAATAAAACAGGGAAAACTTCGCCAGTAGTAACTATTAGAATTTCTCTAAATAGCACAAGGAGCACTTATTTGTCATACATTACTAATCAAGAGTAATCTCAAACCCTAGAACAGTAATAAAATAATCAAGCTTCTTATTCCTGGTGTGGCAAAAGATTTCCATTTGTAATTATATTACAACAATAGGAGAGGTGTCAAGCAGATTACCAATGTATTTATAAACCGAGCTTTCTTCCGATCAGGATCAACAACAGTGTTGAGATTAGACTTCATTTTGCATACAAATGTATTGTCAACTGCTTGGGAAGAAAGGCCGAGGCTAAGATCCAGATTTTGTTCTACATCTGAGAATGCCATTTTTAAGTTATAAATATGAATAATTCTGGATATTATATCAAAATGGAGTTAGATGGCCTGTAATGAAGGAATCCTACTTTCATTCTCCGGTTGATTTGCATGAAACCTCTCTCCATTATAGGGCTCTGCAAGAAATTCGTTGATGTAAATGCTGGGATCAAAATTGGTAACTGCCTCCTTTCCATTGCACTTGATAGCTGCCCGGTCATATGCCCTGTAAATATCAGATTGATAATATTATCAATATTATGTACAATGTAGGATAATGTAATTTACTTCTTATATTCAAATTGGCAACTCTAAGGATTGCAGCATACATTGCAGCTTCCAGTTCATTGTCGAATAAGCCCAAATATATATACCTGCCAGTATATGCACATTGGCTATTACTTAGTCAGAGAAGAACGAACTCAAACTCATTATAAACGTAAGAAGAGTTTAACATAAAATTTACATCCCTTGCCTTCAATATTGAAAAACAGAAATGCTTACAAAGTAACTTAAATTGCATTACTTTTTGCCAAGGAATTGTCCCATTCTGGCTTCCCATCGGCCTGCCTTGTGGAGAGTCACGCCTCTATACCTCGAACTTCCTCTAGAGAAACCAGTGCTTTGTCGACGAAGAACATGCACAAATTCTTCTTTTGTGAGATTGCTCATCTGATTTTAAAGACAAAGAAAAGAAGATCAAACTGATAGAAACTCTCGAGCAAGCTTAGAGAAAACAACTAAGAAATTAGATCAGACACATACCTGCTTAAGGTCTTCTTCATAGTCTGAAAGATTAAAATTTATATCAGCATCTGGTCCTCTGAACTTTATGGCTGCTCTATCATATGCCCTACAACAATAAAAAAAAAAGCTCATAAATATAAACTTCTACGATCTCCCTCCCACTCCTCCACCCCCCCTCTCTCTATCTCTCTCCCCCCATCCTCTTGGCCCCCTTAAATTAAAGGGAAAATAAATTGTCTAATGAGGATTTCCTCTCTATGCAAACAATCCCAAAAATGCATTTCTCAATGCAAATAAACCCTAAAAAGGGAAATCCTACCATCTGCACAGAAAGCTACATACTAGATGTTCTATTTTCTTATACGTTGCATCAAAGCAATAGTTTATAAACACATACAGTCAAAGCTTGCACAGTAGCCAATACTAAAACAGCATCCCACAGAGGGACGAGCTCCTGCTGAGATAGGCTACAGCAGCAGAAACAGTCATAAAACCCTACTTACAGCCAAAGGGCCGAGATAAAGAACAGCAACATTCCTAATACATATATTGAGTTTCATACATATATAAGAACGACCATTTGCAGGCTATGAACATGAAAAATTTGACAAAATCTTAGAGCTTGAATTCATCAACAATAAGCCATTCTGTATCCAGGCCAACATTGGTTTCAATCTAATTGACAGTGGCTTGAACATTGTTTATGTCGTGATAGTTTACTCTGTTAATTTTGACTTCATTAAGAAGCATGCAAGAGATACTGAAGAGTTTATTAGATTCTGTAAGATTGTGGAATAGTACTCAGATCACTCAGATATCATGTAAAATTTGCTAATGGATTCAAATGAATCCATGATCTTGATGACAAGAGTGGCCACAATAACAAAAGCATATAAGACAATTGAAGATTGTATAATGCAATATAATACTTATTTGAAAAATAGAGTCCACAGAATATAAGCAATGAGATTTACAATGAATCTGGATAATCCTTGAATCACCAACACACTCTGGTACCGGGTAAACAACCTGCAAAAGTTAAAGTTTGTGTGTTGCCTGAATGAGGGGGGAAACCATCAATGGAGATTGCAAGCTTTTTTAAGGAGTGGGGTGGTGGTTGGTTGTGGGTGTTAAGCCAACCACTAATTTATCTTCAGTGAACAACCTCCATTTGGCTGGCTCTACTGTGGAGACCCCTATCCACAAAATTCACCAATCCACGAGGACCAAGGCTATGCCACGGGAGCCTACACATAAGGTTCCAAAGCCTTGCTATTAAAATCTCCCTCACAAAATATGCAGATCTTATGAGGTGGTATTCTAGGTACCACCAAACTTCCAATATCTTTGAAAATCAATTCCTTTAGAAAATTTGAATGAAATTTATTTGACCATAATTATTATCCTTGTATGATTATGCTGATGAATGATGTCAGCACACACCTTGGCAAGTGAATCTACCTATGGCATATAGTGGAAAACTCTACTTAATGTTCCTTTTGTATGACAAGGGATGGACAAAAATTTCCTTAGGATCCCAAGGCAAGCACTCAAATATTGATGATTTGATAGGCATTCTTATGGTTTTGAGGCACTCCAAACCTGATGGTAGGGTCAAATTTGACCCAAAATGCATTGAAAGTTGTGTAACCTACCAAATTTTGTAAGCATCTCCCTACCAAAAACCTACATAGATCTATCCTCTAATGACAAATTCAAATGAAAGAGAAGGAAAAATCAACTTGTTTGGATACTCTAGATGCAAAGGTTAGCTTTGATCTACTCCACCAATTACCAAAAGCAAGGCTACAAAACAAAGTAGTGAATAGGAATCATCAATCTTCAATAAAAAAAAGGCATCCATTGGATCACTAGAAAGGCTCTAGTACTATGTAAGTGTAGCATCATAAATTGTTGACCTTGGCAATTTCATACCATGTTTGACTCCCCCTAAAATTCTTAGACTTAATTGTGCTTATTATTTGCCTATTTTTGGAAAATCAAGATAAAGTTGGGACTTGTAATGGCATAAAATTGCACCCCTTGCAATTTCACATACATTATTGCATATGCTTTAGTGTCCACTCCCTTAGTACTTGTGTAGGCTCATTTTAGCCCCTACATCTGCATTTTTCCCCTCTCAAGATGCTTAGGGCCCCTTTCCAGTAGCTACCCCCGCATGTCAGCTTTGTGTCAAACCTTGTGCTTTTCCCGTTCTCATTGTTTTGTAGTGTGATGTGTCTGGACACTAGCACACCACGCAGATGTCCGCATGCCACATTATCGTCCTGTGACATTTTGACATTCAAACAATTGTTTCTGAGTGCCTTGCCACTTGTTAGCTACTTTTGTCAGTGGTAACGACCTAGGATGCCTTGTAACAACTTGAGAAGATTCTTTCCCCTCCTCTTCTCTCCTTAAATGTTGTCTTTTCAATCTATTTGGTCTTCTTGGTTTATCTCTTGAATTATCTTCTCCTCTCGGCAACATTCTCTTGCTCTTTTGCTTGAATAGCTCTCTACAACTTTCTACAACAACACTCTCACTTTCTTACAATGCTCTATACTGCTCTTGGCTCTCGTAGTTGTCTTTGTCTCTCATTCTCTTGTTGGCTTACTTATGCCTTGCAGGTGATATCTTTCTTACCTTGTATCTTTGAGCATCTTGGGATTTCTCACATCCCCTCTCTAAGCATTTTACTATCTTATCTATCTATCTATTGCATCTTGCTACTTCGTGGTGTAGGTATTGAAGATATTCATTTGCTAGAGGTTTCATTACTTGGGTTGTTGTGAGCATCTTCTTTCTCTATTCTCTTTAACTTTATTTAAGTTCTATCATATTTTGTTACTTTCCTGCATTCTTAAGAGTTCTTAGCAATTTGATTGTTAGTGGTCATTTCGTTGTTCTCTGTGATAAACTAAGTTTTTGGTCCATACAAGACACCAATGCGCCTATGGGACTCTAGCACGCCACGATATCGTCCTTGTTCTGCACTACCATCCTTTGGCTGAGAGCTCGTAAGTCTGTCTAGGAAACCTTTGTGATCTACTCTTTCCGATTTTGAAAATCTCGTGTTGTTCCTTGATGTAGTTTAGGGCAGTTCACCCCTTAGGATTCTCTTGAAAATAAAGAGACTCATGAGTAGCGAATCCCCCTTCTCTACAAGACTTAAAATTAATTATTTATTTAACAACTTAAAAATAAAATAGGTTTGCTCTAGGGAACACTTGCCCTTGACCATCCTATTTTGGCCCAATTTTTAATATTTTATTATCGGCATTAATATGCTTGGAAATTTAAATTCATTTGTTGGGTTTTCAAAATATTTATTGTGGGAAATTAAGAAATGCATATAAATATAAGTATTTTTCACCGTTTGAACTAATGACAAATTTGAGCAATTGAGCATCCTAAAAAGTAGTCAAGACATTGCAAGAGCAAAATAAACATCATTTTACAAAATTTTCATCAATCAAGATTCATGTTAGCAATGAATCATATAAGATTTTTTTTATTTTTTATGTTCATTATCATTGTGAGTAATAATAGTTGCAAGACCTTCAATCAAGTATCAATTTATCCTTGCATGGCATGTGTGACATGACTTCAATCAATCAAGGAAAATAGATTTAAGTGGTGAGTTGCAACACTTGTTATTTATGATTTTTTTTATTCATTGGCCTATGCCCGACCTAGGGTAAGCACTCGTTATCCAACATCATCATAGTGGTTGTGGAGGTGGAAACACCAAAACAAGGTTTGACTTACAGATGGATGAAGTAGAAATTCTAAGACCATGTCCTATAGATTAGTCAAACTAGGTCAACCATGGAGAGAGTAATTGATGCAACCAAGAATGAGGGACCCAATGAAGGGGAACCTTTTTCAGGGGAATCTTTTCCTTGGAACACTAAATCAAAATAATCTACACACACTTCACACATTATTTTTTAGTTCTTTCAAATTGAACTAAAGTTTTATACATGTCCACCAAACTTTAGGAGATAAAATTACCAAAACTAGATAGTGAATGGGATTTTGCATAAGTTGAGCCCTCACACCTATAGAGTAGGAAAAGTGATCCTAGATCCAATTAGGTTAACTAGGATTATTTTTTAGAAACCAAGATCACCTGCATGCAAATGGATACCTATCACATGCAAAAGACATTCAAAACAAACAAGAAGTTCCGTAAACCTCAAAGTGTAAAATGCATTATTAGAATCTCGAATTATTACAAAGAGATCAATCCTTATGAAGGAGATCAAGAAACCCTAAAAGGGAAACCCTAAATGAAACCCTAATGTGCACACTTAATAATTAATAAATAATTATTAATGTGCCTAAGTTTAGCTTAAGCAACTAAAGGAATAAGTGACTTAATTAATTAACCGATATGATATAATTAATTAAGCATAATAACTTATTACTCTAACACCCCCCCTTAAGATGAACTTAGGAAGAAGCTAAAACACTAGAAGAAGATACATGCAAGAAAAGGTGGGTCCCGACAACAAGGCCTGGTCAGGTATCCATTTACAAATGCAAGAAAGAGGTAGAGAAGGAAAACCCACTAGGAAAAACCCCCCTGCAATGATATGACATGCTGCAAAAAAGCACTGGAAGAACACTAGAACCGAAATATGGCAAACAAGGAAAAATACTTATGTCTACTATTGAAACCGGATGAGAGTCACTGATTGACTCAAGGAATCATGATAAAAGCAACAACAGACCTGATGCCTCGGAACACTCGAAAACTCCAAACAGGAACAACCTTGGAATCTATGAAGCAGCAGTCAATTATTGAATGATGTATCATTGAAAACGAAGTGCAAAGATGCAAGGTGCACTCTCCCAACTGCCAAAACATCCAAGTAATCTCCAAGACACCCATCGGGACAAATTTGGAATAATGATAAACTTGGGACAAATACAGAAAAATGTGCATGGACAGCAATATAAAGCTCCTCAATACCTTTCCAATGCCGCAAAGATAGTGAAAATCAGAGATCGTGGCAAAAAGTTATGAGCTCGGAAGCATAAAAAGTACACCTGACTTCAAGCAGAAATAAATGTAGTAAAATAGGAAAATACTGTAAAATAAAATGCACCATAGGATAGTGCTTAGAACCAGCTTTCTGGCAATATCTTGTTTGCCCAATTTCGATACCGTATGCCCAAGTTATGCCAAAAACAAAACAACTGCTCTTTTAGGGCAACCTAGGGTTAGGAGGGGCAAAAAGTCCATACGGCCGCTGACGTCATGCTGACGTTAGCAAGTCATGAGCATAAATTTGATGGTCATATGGTCGTTGCCCCAAAAAATTGGCCCCTCTACAAAAGAAAATCGGCCCCTGGTCACCCATGTGACCGTGGGCGCAGAGCAGGGGGCTGGGCGGAGCCCCTGGTTCTCCATGGAACTGGTGCTGTAGAAGATGAAGCCCTTAGGGGCTGGTGGAGGGCCCCCGGTCGGCCATCTAACTAAGGCAGACCTGGAAGGAGCCCACGGGGGCTGGTTGCAGAGCTGGCGGTGCAGGGTGGTGGAGCCACCGATGGCGGTTCTAAATTGTGAGCACCGGCCCGAATCCCCAAAAAATTTTTTAAAAAAAATCAATTTTTATGCATCGAAAAGCATGTCGAGGAGGCTGTATGACCTCCCTGGCAATTTTTTTTTGCCATCCGGACCAACTTCACCAAAATCGATGATTTGATAAGCGTTTATAGGGTTTTGGGGCACTGCGAATGTGATGGCGACGTCCATTTGAGCCCATAGTGTCCCAAAAAATTGGCTACCCCTAGATCTTGCAAAAGAGATGCCTGTGGAAACCCTTGCACTTGAAACTCACTAAAAGGCCGTATCTTCAGATCACGAACAAGCAGCTACAGGTCTGGAGCTCTGATACCATGTTAGAAACCAAGATCACCTGCATGCAAATGGATACCTGTCACATGCAAAAGACATTCAGAACAAACAAGAAGTTCTATAAACCTCAAAGTGTAAAATGCATTATTAGAATCTCGAATTATTACAAAGAGATCAATCCTTATGAAGGAGATCAAGAAACCCTAAAAGGGAAACCCTAAATGAAACCCTAGTGTGCACACTTAATAATTAATAAATAATTATTAATGTGCCTAAGTTTAGCTTAAGCAACTAAAGGAATAAGTGACTTAATTAATTAACCAGTATGATATAATTAATTAAGCATAATAACTTATTACTCTAACATTATCTCTTTTTCACTTTGACTCCACATTCAAACATATACCAACTAAGGTTTTACGATTGGATTTTTTCCACAAGGGAGAACCAGTTTCCTATGGTTTATGTTTTATTGAGTTGTAAAAGAGATAAATTTTATGCATGTTTTAATAATACTATTTGGCATGTAACCCTAGATCTGAAAATGTAATTTATCACACAAACAAAAATGGAAAGTAGCTGAAATGCTTCAAATCTAAGACTGAGATACAGAGAGGAACCTATGATAGAAATTTGAAGCTGACTTGACTGGTCATGGGTGTGGAGCACCCTAGACTAGCTTCCTCCTTTTTCGGATCTACAAATTTTGAGATATAGGTTACAGTTTTCTCTATGTTTTCTAGAACTATCTCCTACTGAAACTCCAAGATCTGACCTACACACATGAAAAGGGGGGGAAAGGTTGTGTTGTATAAGATCTTACCTAAGTCAAACCCCACATATAAAAAATGATGATAATCAAGAGGGCATATCCTAGGTCAAGCAAAGGCAAAAACAACAATAGTTGACTTAAATGATAAATGAAAAATGATAATGTTACTTTGATGTGAAATCCTTGATGAAGTGATGTCACACCATAAGTTACCACAAAGGTTGATTGATGGATTCCTTAATTGTAGGATAGGCCTAAAAAAGGTTAATTCCTAAAACACAATAGCTTGTTGTAGATAGTATGTAGAGGATAACTTAATACATCTTCATAATTTGGCATGATTGATCATAATGGCTTCTTGCAAACAATTATTTCCTTCTCCTTGATGTCTTTCAAGCTTGATCTTGATTGATGGAAACATTGTAATAATGTTGCTAAATTTGCCCTTGAATTTCCTTAACTGATTTTAGAATATTCAAATTTTCTCAATAGATTTTGTAGGATTTCAAATGATTTAAAAAACTAGTATTTATATGCAATTATTCTAATTGCCCAAAAATCAAATTTCAATAGCCAACAAATGAAATTGGATTTTAAAATGATAAAATGTTGACACTGACATATCAAAAATGGGGCCAAAAAGGGTTGGACAAGGGCATAGGGTTCCCTAATCCAAACCCATCCTTTTCAAGGCCTTAAACATTAGGGGAAAATATTAAATGCTTATTTTCATTCCCTTTTTTTATTTTTTGAAGATATTTATAAAAAAAGACAATTAAATGCATAATTAGGTCCAAGCACATAAGAGGGAGCTAAACCTAGTGTGAAATTGTCAAGGGTGACAATTTTCGACACTACAACACCATAGTTAAGAATCCATTAAATCCAAATTTTCTATTTTTTATTATAAATAATAGACTCTCACAAAAATAAAAATTTCTCTTGTATCCACAAAATTATTCAACTTCTACAAACAATTCATTGACAAATGTTTATGGAATTGTTGAATTTATTCTTGATAAATAAATAAATTACAAATTATCTTATTTTTTCAATGAAATTTTCACATAATATCCTCTTAGAAAACCAAAAAAAAATTGACAACAAATTACCATAGCAACATACAATTTAAATTAACCATAAAACAATCAATATATAACTCAAAAAGTCAAAATAAGCACTTGCCTTCAAGAAATTTGACAATGTCTTTACATTTGATCTTTTGTAACCTAAATATGTTTCCTCCAAGTATGATAAAATGCATCCAACCTAAAAATAAAATCACATATCTCTTCCCTTATGCATTCCCAGTTCCAACTTCCTCAAAATATTCAATATGGCACATGAAACATAAAAATTGAGAGAGAAAAAGGGAAAAATTGTAGGAAATAACTACTTAAATTTGGAACTCAAGTGCAATTTCATGATATCTATAATGTTGTTCCCAACCTTTAGAAAAAATAAAAATTAATTAAACACTTCAAAACAAGGCTTCTAAAAATAGGAATGTCATCATGCATTCTCCAAGCAACATGAAAGATTCAAACTAGACATGGAGCTCAACATAAAACTTTTCTATTACATGAATGCATGGTTTAGGCCTATAAAAATGCATTAAAAGTTTGATGAATTAAAAATCTCCCCCAAGTCATCTTCAACTCTTATTTAAGCCAACTTCTTAAAAATCTCCATTTAGTTGCTTGCATGGAAAATCTTAAACTTCTAACTGAAGTGAAGTATCCCATGTGCATAGAACAACCTTTCTAGTAGGAAAATATTCAAATATTCATTTGATTGTGATATCAAAGTACCAAATGTCCTCCTTCACACCTAGAAAAATAAACAAATACAAAACATAAACAATTGTTTTTTGTTGGTGTTGATTGCCAAATTACCCAAGATGCTCATGCATCAAACACCTAGGGTATGAAACAAATATTAGAACACACTCAAATAGTGATTAAAAAATAAATATTGCCTTCTCCTCTTCCAATGTCTAATTATGCCATATCTCTTCCTCATTTATAAAAATCCACTTTCAATTTTCAATCCTATTCTAGATGTTTACTCAAGATCATATAATCTATTCCTCATACTTCTTCCCCTTTACTTCCCCTTACTATAGAAAGTAAATCTTATTAAATCCTCCTTCGAACAACTTATCATATTGGCAATGATATTTTACTGAACTCAATGTCATATACATAACCAATGCCAACTTTAGGTCGACTCTCCAAAATAAAATATGATCATTAACTCCATTTATGATTATGTTTAACCACTCACACTCTTCAACTAAATGATATTACTCTTGTGCTCTCTCAATCTACATGATGGACTCAAATAATTCATCCATCATTTTCCTTACTTTCTATCCATCCTTGATTAAAACTCGGTCTTTCTCATCTACCACTATCTAAAGATTTTTATTTCAAATCTTTGCACTTTGTATCATCTTAAAATAATCCTCCTCATATGCACTTCCATCTTCTACTTTCAATCTATCACAATCATCAATTTGTACCAATTCTACCTTTGTGTCCTCTAAAGAACATCCCTATAATAATAACTCTTTGCCAAGATAAACAACTACTTTCTCCATATCCTCCATCAAAAGGATTTATTTTTCACCTATTAGATCATATTGCTTCTTATGTAGTAATTTATCACCCTTTCCTTTTCTTATAAATTCCATTAAGAGCACCTAACCTTTCTCTTGAAAAAATCATATTTTCAAGAACTTTGGTATATATACCTCCTCTTCTCCCTCCAAAAATATAATTCTCATTGTCCTTTTCAAGATCAACCTTCTTCTTTTCCTTGAATATATTTTAAAGAAGCTATTCACATTCTCATAGTCTCAAAAAAAAAATAGACATATATTTCCTCTTCAAACAATTCAACATACCCTCTACCCAACAAAAATTGTAAGACACAAATTCTTGAATACCCATTATCCATCATTCAAATAGTAGAGAATGTTCCTACATCTTCTCACCCAATAAATATTTAGCTAGAGGATATTTACACATACTCTCATATCCTTTACCCAAAAAAGTTCCTAACAAAGGATCTTTTAGTGTATGTTTGCCTCTACTTAGCCTTTAATTTCTCTGCCCAACTCTCTTGCTAGAGAACACTTCATTTCATGCAACACCTTCAACCCAAATCTCTTGATCAAAGATATTGTCTTTAAAATTTTATCTATTTCTTTATTTACATCTACTCACCTTACACCAATTCCTCTCTTTCACTCTCTTATGCTTCCTAGATCTATAAGCTAGTTTGATACCATGTACTCTAGCCATAGATAGGGGACCCAATGAAAAGAAATATCTTCCTTTAAATATTAAATAAATAAACACTACTATGCAATTCACACTCTTTTTAATTTAAAAAAAAAATAAACTAACATTTATTTATACTCCCATCAATATTTAGGATTTAAACTTTCCAAAAGAAGATAGTGAATGGGATTGTAAACAAGTTGACACCATATTTAATAAAAACCATTAAATACAAAATTTCTAATTTATATAAGAAATAATACACTTTCACAAACCATAAAAAATATTAATAAACATATTGAATCAATACTTCACATCCATACACAAAAGCTATTCATCTTTTGGAAACAAATCATTGAAAAATGTTCATGAAATTGCTGATTTTGTTCTCAATAATCAAACAATATTACAACCCATTTATTTTAAATGAAGTTTTAACACAATATCTCCCTGTAGAAATAATATTTTACTGATAATAACTTTCCAAAGTAACAAGAAACTTAAATTAACCACTAAACATTCAATATCTAATACAAAATGCCAAACTAGTCAGTTGTCCTCAAAAAAATTGGCATTATCTTCATGTTTGATATTTAATAACCTATATGTGATGCCTCTACTTGTATGATAAAATACTTCCAACCTAAAATAAATATCATAAATATCTTCTCTTATCAATTGTCAATTTCAATGGCCTCAAAATATTGAATATGGCATGTGAAGAATAAGCTTTTTCAAGTCATCAAGTTACAATTATAACATAATGACTAAGAGAGAAAATAGGAGAAATTTCATGAAATAGATCCTCTAATTTTCAACTCAACTATAATTGCATAAGATCTTAATGTGGTTCCAAACCTTTAAAATTACAAAAAAAATTACAAAACACTTTAAAATAAGGCTCATAAAAAAAAACTTTGGCATGCATTCCCCAACTAGAATGCAAAACTCAAATTGAACTTGAAACTTAGCTTTTAATTTTTCATCATATGACTTGTAAAAATGAATTAAAAAGGTGACTTTCACAAATTCAAACTCTCACCTAACTTAACTTTAAATCCTCTAAATAAACTTTACAAATCCCTCCATTGAGGTGCTTGCATGGAAAATATTCAACTTGTAACATAAGTGAAGAACCAAATTTCCTCTTTCACACCTAAAAATATAAACAAATATTAAAAAATTAAAAAAATTAAACAATTGGTTGATTTTGATTACCAATTTTCCTAAGATGCTCTTGCATCACTAATTTATAGGTGCTCCATGTGTTATTGATGAGGGCCAATCCTTGAGTCTTGAAAATTTGAGTTATTAGGAATTTTCCATTTCATTTTAGTATATTGCAAGGATGAAAATTTGTAGTACATTTGGATGCAAAAATGAACCAAGTGTTTCCAAGGTGATTACCTTTCTAGTGCCCTCACATTCTATTTGCAATTAGGAACACACCCTAATAAAAGGGATCTATGACTCAAGGAAATATTCTATATTATATGAATGCAATGTAGCCAAAAGGTGGCTATCATACCCTTCTCATTACACCACTTGGCCCATTTGTAGCTCCTTATAAGTTGTGTTAGTTAATTATATTAGCTCTTAGAGCAAAACCAACATGAAGAAATGTAAACATGGCTAGCCTTAAATCACATGAATGAATCGAACCATGGAAAATAATTGATTAGCATATTTCATAATATTAATTTTGACTTTGTTTAGAAATATGTACACATTTCCTTCAATGTGATACTAATGCTACAAAGTGTCATGATTATCTAGTGATGGAACCATATTTCACTACCATTAATGGTCACCAAAGATCGTGAGGGCTAAGATTAAGCTAGGTCATCATTAAATTAGTCTTATGCATAGCCATTTGAGAGCCTAAAACAAAATAATAGAGGTCTAAGATATCTAGTGCATGAGTCACTTAACCATCAAAAATTTGGATAAACAACAAGCTATCATCAACAAAGTGCGAGTTGATAACATAATTTCTTTTAGGAAGACAAACTCTATGGATGAAATAATGAGATTGTATATGTTGGAAGAGGTAACCAATGGCATTATATACAAGGAAAAAGAGGGAGGAATCAAGGGAGTAATCTCGATGAATGGATTTTTAGGGAGGAAATTGAGGGGGAGGAAGCCATTGATGACCAATCTTGCATTGGCAATCATGAATAGAATTTGGATGTGAGCATGGTATTTATCGGTTAATCATAAATCATTGTAGCATGTTAATAATGAAGGGCCAATGAATGTGGTTGTAGGAATAATGATACTCTAGCTTGATGATAAGAGAATCTTGGGCTCATTCCACCACTTTCAAGCTAAAGACATGTTACCCATTATAAATTTGCCACCCAATGTGATGGATTTCGATCAATTGGCATCATCATTTCATCTACCCTTAGGAAAAATCTTGAAATTATTCATCAATTTATGGTGCAAAATTAGATGGTTATACCTATGCAAATTGGAAATGTCAAAGGGAACTAACTCTACAAATCAAAAGTTTTATAGGAACTAGCTACTAGAGAGAAACTTGTGGATGCAAGTAAACATGAAAAATGGGATAGAATGGATATGAATTCTTGAGAAACTATTCTATGGAATATTAGTCTAGGATTAGGCCTCAATGTCAAGATCTAAAAAACAAAGAAAATGAGGAAAAATTTGCAAACAATGTAAGAAAATAACTAACAAATTAAAAATTATGGATACTAAAAGATAATTGACTCATTTGAAATTGAAGGGAGTTGATAGCATGAATCATGACATTGTAAATTTGAATAATCTGAGAAATAAACTTGTAAAGATGAAGGTGTAATATGAAGACCCTAAAATTGTATATTTTTTGGTTGAGAGTCTTCCAAAGGAGTGTCATAACTTCATATGCACATTAAGATATAATCAGTATTAATGGAATCAACAAAGGAATAAATTTGAATAATGGAAAAATTAGGATGACAATTTTAAAAGGGAGAAAGTCATCACATGTTGTAATTGTAGATAAGAAAGGTATAAATGTGATCATTGTCCTAGGAAATTATATGTAGGAGGGTAACAAAAATTGTATCAAAGAAGACAATCATTTTTTTTTTAAGAAGAAGGCGATCATAATATATTAATATCCTTATTAGCTCCTCATGGAATTTCGAATGACACATGGCATAGTGATTCAAGGGCTAACCAACATATATCTTACAACAAAAACATATTTGGTTCTTTAGAATAATTTAAAGGTGTGTGGACATTTTTTGGTGATGAAACTTCACATGAAATTGAAGGAATAAGTTCAATTCCAATGAAAGCACATGATGGTAGAAATTTGTAAATAAAAGTGGTGAGTCTTGTTCCTTATTTCAAAATAAAAACTTCTCTTACTAATTCAAATAACATAACATGGATATAAGGTGGAGTTCTATTTTGATAAGTCTTTAATCAAGAACACTAATGATAGATTCAAAATCATTGCTACAAGAGTTGAGAGTGATGGAATTAACAAAATTTGAGCATCTATAGATAAGAGAACTTACATTATTATTGTTTCCTCTACAATTTAGTTATGGCATCAAGGATTTGGTCACTTAAATTATCAAAGTTCAGCTATGATTTCAAAGATGATTAAGACTAATGGACTTACTTAGATAAGGGTAAACACAAATGTGTGTGTGTGTGTGTGTAAGATGCATGGTTGGTAAACAACACTAAGACAAGTTTGAAAGGTCTACATGGAAGGCAAGTAAATCTCTTGGCCTTGTCCATAGAAATTTATGTAGGTCTACGAATCCACCATCAAAGGGAGCTAAGTACATTTTAACATTCATTGATGATTTTTCAAAGAAGGTTTGGTTCTACTTTCATAAGAAAAAGGATGAAGTGTTTAGAAATTTTGAGATGTTTAAAGAAATTGTGGAAAATCAAAGTGGGAATGGGATTAAAAAAAATAACATATAATGGTGGAGACTGTGTCAATAAAAAACTCAAATATTTTGTAAATGCCATGGGATCAAGAGAGATATGTCTAATAGATATAATCTTCAAGAAAATTTTGTTGTTGAAAGAGAGAATGGGACCTTGTTGGAAATAGCATGGTGCATGCTACAATCATATGATCTATCTTTATTTATTTGTTTCGGCGTTGTTAACATTGTATCTCATGTCTTGATTAGATATCCTACAACTTGTTTGCAAAAGATCATTCTTGAGGAAGCATGGAGTCTTCAAAAACCAAATGTTAATTATTTTAGACAATTTGGACGTGAATCATGTACTCACACACATGATGAAATTAGATAACATAAATTTGATAACAAGAACGTTCAGTGAATCTTTGTTTTCTATGGTATCAAAAGAAAGGATATAGGTTGTACAATTCTAGTGTGCAAGATGTGTTCACAAGGAAGGATGTCAAGTTTAATGAAGGGTTTGAGGATATGATAGAATTTTCTCCTATTCTATAAGTGGACATAAATAATGATGAATTTGTAGTACCGTTGAAACTAGTGAAAGTTTAAAGGCAACTTCCAATACACTTGAAGAATCTAGTCCTCCTTAACAAACCAAGAGTCTTCAACTATCATATTATTTAGTATTGCTATTTTTTTCAATACTTGAACAATAATATGATATTTGAACACTATTGAACAACATATTTACACTAATAATTTCCTACTAGAGAGGTCACATCAATATCCACTTGTTGTTGTTATATGAGGATTATTGTGAATGTCTATCATTGTATGATAAATATTTTGTGTTAAAAGTCATCTTACACCCTTAACATTAAGGGGGGATAGCATAATTAATGCTAGTGATTGATAGGCAAACTAGAATAGTTAATGTTAGTAATTATGAGGTTGGACAATTACACAAGAAAATAAAGATGACTGGTTTTGTATGCATGTATGTATGTATGTACAATAAAGAAGAATATAAATGAGTGATTGGAAATACATGTACATATGTATAATTCATTCAATTGGCTTCTTTGAAAAATGAAATGAAAGATAAATATTTGTGTACTAGAAACCATACGATCTGCATTGAAAGACACAATCAGACAACACTTTTATGCATATTGCAATCTTAAGGAGTTAATGTAGAAAATGGTCTATTTAATTAGGCATTGCTGAGCATTGAGTTCATATATGCAATAATTCCCTAAGTTTTAAAACACACGTATGATATTTTCATTGTATTGGAAGAGACAGAGGTATAGTGCAAACAAGCAATTTTTTGTAACTAATGGCAAGCGGTGGCAGTCTGAGACAATAAAATCGATTTAAAAATGAGGTATTAAAGAAATAGGTTTGTATGGCTAATCATAGGTATTTCAAAATTTGGATGAGAAAAGAAATAATAAAGAAGGTCCGCTAACATCCCTAATGAGATAATGAAAGTCCATCTCCTTATCAAATCAATGAATGGTCAGTCAACCATGTCAGGAATTGCAGGTTAAAGAGAAAAACTTTACTTAAAATTTGTTTTAATGTTTCACGATTAAATGCCTAAATATAAAATATAAACTGGATAAGCACAAAAGATTCCAATCCAATCAAGAAAGAAACGAAATGTCGCATTGCGTGGTTGTCTATATGACCAAGTAAAACAAAAGCACAGTATAAACGATCTACTTGTCCACTACAGAAATGGTGAAATACCATATTAAGTTCTACTATGTAGCGTAAATATGTTGTTTAACAGTGTTCAGAAACACAGGATTCTGCAGACTTGTAGAGATGTGCAGACCTCGTCCGCGTTTAGAGCTCCTCAAATACTAAAGAGAGAACGGGAGTTAAACAAAAATTGGGGCCTATCATTTCTCTATACCTAAATAAAATTACTGTATCTCGAGAAGAAACTAAGCCTTTTCATGGTCGGGATAACTAACTCATTTAAAGAAATAAAAATCCAAAATCAGTCACGCGCAGATGCTAAAAGACTGTGATTTATATTAAAATAATAACATTGAAAATACCAAAAGATTTTGGGAGAAAATCAATATACCTGGCAGCAATATGGGCAGTATCAAATCCACCTGCACTCCATGTGTCGAAATACGAAAAAGTATGAGATGATAATCTTAAACGGTGCTGAGCGAACTGAAACATCATTAGATTTTCACACTTACCGAGATAAACCTGCTTTCCACAATCCCTACATACGCAAAATGTAAAGAATCAATGAAGTTGGACATTATTCAACAATTTCTATGCACTACATAAATTGCTTCTTTTATCGAGCAACCCAGTCTGCAAGCAGTCAAAGTGCAACAAATATGATTATTTAAGAATAAAACTAACCAGATGTGCGATTCCCATCGACCAGTGCGTCTATAGAAAGTAACGCCACGGTATTGAGAGCTTCTTGACCTGGGCCCTCGCCTGCTCTTCTTTACCTGCTCTTGTTGTTGCGGTGGTGGAGGCAAAAGCTTCAGCCTTGCGTCTGACCAAAATCCCCCAGAAAGCTGGTTCTCAGAAAAGGGAATGGTGGAATCCAAGGAATCTTTTGGGGGGAAAAGTTGGCGTGTGATATAAGTCTCGAACCGGGGTTTGTCCGTAGAGAAACCGAAAAGAATATTACTTATGTTAGAAGAGGAATTAGATGGGATTGGCTGAGTTGAGGAGGATGAATCGCATTCCAAGAACTTGGTATTGTTGTCCATGGGAGATGCAGAAGCATTGATAACGGAAGAATTGGATGTTCCAGAATCGTCTCTACGAATTTTTTTCAACAAATCTCTGGCAGGATTACGCGAAGGCTCCTCCTCCGATTTCACGGTCACTGTAATGACACGACTTAGAGATGTTTCATCACAGCAAATGGAACAAGAATCTTCAGCCTCGGGGGATTTGGCGGTTGCCTCACCAGGCATGGCCAAAAGGGAGAAGCTTTGTAAAGGATGGCTGGAATTCGTGGCCAATACACCGTCTGAAGGCGTTGAATTGAGATCCCACCCGCTGCTGTCATTTGCCGGAGCTTCCCCTCCATTCATGGCTGTAATCGGCTGGAAAAATCTCTTAGGCCGCAGAAAAATTGCTAAGAAAACGTTCAAGTAGAGAAAAAATCCTCCAGATTTCCGACTTCGCGACGTTTCTTTGGCTGAAAAGGAATTCCGTTGACAAATACAAGAGGAAAACCTCTAAATTGCCGACCTGGTAAACATTGAAAGTTTTGAAATAGACAGAAGTTTTGCAGATTTCTTCTGCAATCTAAGAGATCTTAGGAATTCTCTCTTGAGAAACCTGCCTTGGCAATGAAACTGTTGAAATAATAAAAAACTCCAAATTTCGCCTTCCGAGGTCTGTCCTCCGTCAAATAACAGAAAATTCAATGCACACAACGTTGCAAAGTGTGTTCACGGTTCCACCTACGTACAAAATCTGACTGGCCAATAAGTGCTCCAGAACACCAAGCCAGAAGGACTGGAAAGCTCTCTATTTCTAGTCATCATTCAAATGGACGAAGTTTACCAAATTTGGAAGCTTTAGAAAAAATTTGAAGCTTATAAAAGGCCTCGACGAAGCGTTACTTTCCCTGCTAGAACTACCTTACAATTTTTGTCGTTTCGCCAAGAAGCTCCAATTTTGTTGAATGAGTGCAAGGACACAAAAACCGAGGAAGTGTCTTCTCTCCAAACGACCTGTCAAAACAGCTATCGAACAAAAAACAGACGCACAAGAAAAAGTTATATGCTCTAAACCCCGAGCTGCATCATATTGTTCTCCACAGCCATGGCCGCGCAAATTCCATGTTGAAAACCCCCCAGCCTAATTGATAAACATTGAGCTAGCATTCTCTTGCTCCAAGACCAAACTTCAAGCAAGAAATTGTGTCCGTCCCGGTTTTAATCTAGCACACTGCAAAATAAGATTTGAAGTCAACCGCTTTAGCCAAAGGAATTTCATTGATTCAATCGACAGACTCCAATATTCATCCTCTTTCGTCTTCAAGCCCTTCACACACTTTCTCCAATCAGATCCCGTCCGAATCAGGACTTCCTCGAAAATATCAGCAGGCGCGTTCAAACCAAGGAGAACCACTCCCAGCAGATCCTCTCGCCGCCTATTACCTTAATCCAGTCCACAACAATCAACTTTCAGCTTCAAGGCTGCAACTTTCCATACTTCAAATCCTGCCTAGAAATTTGCATCCAGAAAAATCTCTTCCAATTTCCTTTCTTTTCCTGCCACATCTTCAATGGTACCTAAACAAACACGATTCTTTGCCAGAGATAAAACTTCCATACCGCCTGCTTCAAATCTCTCCCTTTCACCCTTTTCAATCAGATTCGCGTCAGACAGAACAAAATACCCGTCCGTCACGCGTTCGATCCCCAAGCTAGCTTTTCAATCGACAAAAACCAGTAAGACAATCATGGAGGCTATAATGAAACTGGGCTGTTTCTAAGAATGGAAAATAGTGGTTTCATTCCAAACCGCTTTGCAGAAGTGGTTTCAGTGTCATATGTGATGGAACTGAGTAAACTATACCTCTACCTGACAACGTTATTTGACGGGAAAAACATAGCCCACTTTAGGAAACGGGGTAACTGCGTTGACTACAGAAGAGGACAGCAGATGACCTGACACTTCCAGAACAAACGTTAGGTTTATTCTTTCTTAAGCAAAACCCTTCCTAGTTTATTGAAACAAAAACAATATCCCCCTTCATTGGAAGAATAAATTTATTCACAAGTCTCCAAGGCATCTCACAATAGCTTACCAAATTTGGTCTAACTATGGTTAGCGGGTACCAGATTTGGTGCATAATTAAACTATGGTTAATGGGTGATTAGGACCAACGAATATTCTATGCCGCTACTATTCCACGTTATTTTGACATGTACGAAAACCAAATAGGTAGTACAAGGACATTTGAATACTCAAGAGGAGGATTTTTAGGTTTTCTCTATCTTGCATGATTTTCAGGAAGTGAAATCTCCAAAAAAAAAAAGAAAAAGAAAGAGAAGTTTCCCTTCGTTACAAGTTTCTAAACAAGATTTTAAATACATGAATTAATAATTATAACTCAGTATATCGTACGTTTATGTTTTTAAATTGTTTGTACAATTGGTATATTAGAAATTTACATATCAGAATTATTTTTATAATTAAAATTTGATATGTATTTCAATCATTTCTAATTGTGTATTAAATTTTCATAATCAAATATCATATGTATATAAAAATGTCCAATCATTCCTAAGTTGATATATATAAGATAGCAATGTCTAATCATTCATAACTTCAAATATAATGGTAAATTTGTTGAGTTAGAATTCGAATTCTATTGTGTATTAAATTTCCATAATCAAATAATAATTATTTGATTTAGAAAATAATTAAAAATCATTAAGCGAGTTTAAATAATTTTTTTAAATATTCAAAAAAAAAAAAAAATGGATTTTTTAATATTTAACATTACAAAATTTAGACATTTTAAAGCAGAACTTAATAATGCGATTACTAGATCTTGTAGAACTTAATAATGTGACTATTAGAACTTAAAGGGACTTATAAAGGATACCTTTGAGTATCTTAAACAAAAGCAAGGGGTTGTTGCCCCTCCTAACTAGGGGCATAGTTGGTGCATCTATCTAGGGGGAGTAATTCAAGACACAATTTTATCTCTGGGATGATGGAGGCTACTTCTCAGGGGGAGCAGATAGAAGAATGTTGAAGGGGGAGCTTGTATGCCTTGACAAGCTCGGTTGAAGCCCATTGTCTCTTTGTCCTTGTTGTCAAAGGGGGAGAGATAGAGCACAGATGGAGCAAGGGAGAGATAATGCATGTATATTTAGTGTTGCTCTTGTTGGTGTTGAGATCAATGCCAAAGGGATAGATTGTTTCAAGTATGTTGCAGGTGTTGTCATTGATGTCAACAATGTAGAATTTGTTGGTTGGCATTAATGTCAACAATGTAGAGTTTGTTGGTTGTCATTGATATCAAACCATATGGAGGTTGTTGATGATGTTGTCTCAGTTGTCTACAAGGTGGCAGTTTGTGGTTGGTTGCAGGTGCTACAATCAAGATGATTAAGTATAATGTATGAAGTTTGATTTCATACTCATGAATGTGTATGTGATTCTGTGGATGTTGTATTCATTGTTTGTTGTTGTAATTTTATTAAAATTATCTCTTTCAATTAGTGGCTCAAGAAAGTGCTCATAAAAAGACTCTAGAGAATGCTCTACATTCCTCTACATCTTAAGATATGGTCCTGTAGTTTGAATAGTAGATAGAATGAAGTATGAAGCATGTATTTTCTAGTTTCTAGATCACTTATATTACTATAGAGTTTCCTAAGTAAGCAGGGTAGTGACTGTACTGTTGTAGTCATAAATGGTTCTGAGAAATGCTTTGCATTTATTTGTAGTTGTTTTTGTGGTCTTGTGGTTTGGAAGAAGTGAAATTTCAATGTTTATCTATTGTTTCTTCTTGAGGTTTCATTTCTAAGGTGTACTGCAAGTTATGATGTCAATGTTATATCTCAAGTTTGTGCTATCTAGGTTTGCATTAGATACCGGTTTTGTGTTTTTTTGCTTGCACTAGCATAATGTTGTATAAATTTGTGAAAGAAGGGATGTGAATAGTCTTGAATATAATTTGATTCTTATAATGTGATTTGTGTGATACTAACTTATTTTTCTAGTATTACTTATGGTCCATAAATTAATATTTTAAGGGTTGTGTGTTTGTTGGGTTGACTTAGTGTTAGATGTTTCTTGCGCCAAGGTTTTGTGGCATGCACTAGCATAAGGATGTGTGTAGATTTGAAATTTAGGTCTTGATTATCTCTTGGCTTAGACTGCATTTGATTCCCCTTTCCCACAGATGTGTTAAAGCTAACTCAACTATGGCCATTGTGCATTTCATGTTCATACATTTCAGGATGGCCAACAAGTAAAAGCACAAAGTTATGTCACATTTTTGGCCAACTAAATATTTCTGAGTGAAACATTTTTGGCCAGAAATGTTTCGGCTCTTATACCAATTTGATGTAAAAGGGGAACTTGAACAGTTAGAGGTTCAAATGGCAGTTGTAAATGGTTGGTTATGATTGAAAATTCTTAAATAATCCATGTAATGGTCAAAGACAAGGTTCTGAGAATTGTTTGAAGATTGAGCATCAATAAAAAAATACTATTTTCTACATTTTTAAAGGCTAATTTGGTACTACAATAACTTGTATAGACTAGATGTTCTCAACCATTGGTTGGATATCATGGAGAATTTAATCCTTGTTCTATTTATTTTTATTTCATCTAATTTCATTTAGTTTTGAGTAAATTAGAGCATTTTTACTAAAAATAGATAGAAAACCCTAGTTGTGAGGGTTTGATTGAAAGAAAATGATTTGGTGACCCATTTCATAGATGAAAAGGTCTGATAATTGGTGGAATGGGTGTAGATAGGATTTTTTTGTGTTCATGGTGTTTGCGGGAGCAAGGAAGGCGGGTTGGTGAAGATTTGGTGATGCCCTGGTTGGAAAACTTCATAATTTTGACATTAAAGTTGCCTAAGAGTTAGAGTTTGATAAAAAAATCTTAAGGAGTTGTTTGTAATCATGGGAAATGTTTGGGTAGACCCTAGGATACATTTACAATCTATTTTCATTGTGGTTTGAGGTTGGGGTTGTGAAAACCTAGTTGTGATCTTCTCAAACAAGCCCAATTTAGCCCTTTTCAAGTGTAGTAGAAGATTTTTGAAGGTGCTATTCTGAAACAACCACCCTTAAATTTTAGATATGTTTTAGAAATCCATAATGGGTATCCAAACTAGTTTTTATATTGTGGGTTGGATTTTTTTCCTACAAATTATGTCAAAAATACCCTATTTATTGCTCTTACAAGCCTGGTGGCAATTTTGTGAAGAAAGTCTCTTTAATTGTTGTGTAAGGAATATTGAATTGTAAAGTTTGTTGATTTGAGACCTTGTTGATACCTTCTACCCTACTCTGCATCATTTTTGTGGTGTGCACTAGGACAGGGATGTGTGTAGATTTGAAATAGGTCTTTCTTATCTCTTGGCTTGGACTGCATTTGATTCCCCTTTCTTGTGGATGTGTTAATGCTGAATCAACTATGGCCATTGTGCATTTCATTTTCATACATTTCAAGATGGCCAATGGGTAAAAGCACAAAGTTGTGTTACATTTTTGGTCAACTAAATAGTTTTGAGCGAAACATTTTCGGCTGGAAATGTTTCAACCGAATAGGCTTTAGCCAAAACCATGTGGCATGTAAGTGGCAAACAAAGTTTCAGTCAAATAAGTATTGGCCAAAATGAAAAAATTCAAATTTTCCACTTTGCCACTTTGAAATTGGCTTATTTTATATGTGTGGTTTAAGTAGAAAGGATTTCGGTCAGATCCCTTTCTATCGAAATTGTTTGTGTGGCATCCTATTTGGCAGCCAACTCGGTTTTTTTCAAAAAAATTTGAAACTTTCAATTTCAATAGAGTATTTCTTCAATTAGAATGATTTCAAAAGAAAAAAAATACCCTTTTGTAGAGATCAGATTGGTGAATCTAAATATGTAATTTTTTAAATATTTTGATTAGTTTTAATATATTTTATTTTTAAAATAATGCAAGTAGGTTGTTAAAGTTAAAAAAGAGGTTGATTAGAAATTAAAAAAATCATAAAACATATTTTAAAAAAAATTAAAAATATATGGTGCACTCGAGGATAGAGTCTTCTTCAAAAGGGTATATATTTTTTTTAAATGATTAAAAAAATAAACAATAGTTGACGTCCCATGAAAACTATCAAATTTTGACAAGTTTGACTTTAAAACGTTATTACGAGAAAAATATACACCAAAATTTGAATTTTTTTCCATGCACTAGATACTAAAGTTACCTATTTGGAGAAAAAAAAATCAGGGAGAAATGATTTTTTTGTTAATTTGTTTCTTGACATCCTGTGAACGCCACTTTTTAAACAAAAATTAGCATTCCAAAATTTGTTCTTAAATTTATAAAACAAATGAAAATAGTTTTAAAAATATCTAAAAAATTACAAGCACAAACTTCATCAAAAATTCTACATTTCTTTAGATTACATCATTTTAAAATTTAAAACATAAAGACCACTTTTATGTGGTTGAAGTTCAAAATATTTTTTGTTTTTGGTTGATTCCTTTATAAAGTGTGACAGAGGTTTGTGCTTTTACCTTGACAAGGAGAAATCTTTTAATACTTTTGGATGGTATAAATGTTAGATCAAGTGTGTGATCCAAATGTAAAAGTGTTCAATATGCGATTAATGCAATTTTCTAACAATAGTGTGTTGAAAGTAGAGTAATGTGCACAAATTTTTAGACATATGTTTAATGTATGTTTGAGGAAATGAGCCAAAAGTAGAAGAGTTTAAGCTGTGTGTGGAAGGTAGTGTGTTGAATAAATTGTGTAAGTGTTGGAGGCAATGAGCCAATGAAAAAAGTGGAAGTGTAAGTTTTAGAGGTAGTGAGCCAAAGGCAAAAAAAAATGTGGAAGTGTTGAAGGTAGTAAGCTGGAGGTGGTAGAGGTATTGCGGTTGTGATTTGTCATCTGATTCTTTAAAGAGTTGTATTCATAGGTTGTAGCCTCATTTTGTAAGTGAGCAGGGAGTTATAAACATCCTTTGGTTAAAGACCATAAAACTCTTATTGTAAAGGTTGTTATATTTGTGAGGTTAACTTTTTGGATAATAGCTCCAAGTAGCTTGTTCATCGTGGTTTTTCCTTTGTTGGGCTTCCACATTAATTTTGGTGTTGTTTCTTTGTACTTTTTCTTCTACATGTGTTATTTGGTTTAGGTACTTATATGTTTTGATTGATAAGTTGGTTAAGTTGAATTGAATTGGTTCTAAGGGATATACTAATTTACCCCCCTCTCAATATATCTATGCTCTGACAATTGGTATCAAAGTTGAGTTCCTTCATGCATCCTATCAGTTGAAGGTAGATCTTCATTTAGAATGCATGGATCAAAGGGATTCCTCTTCTAAGACACCATAGTTTGATAGAAATAATTATGCCTTCTAGAGTATGCAGATGGATGCCCATCTCACATCTCTTGTTATGATGTTTAAAGAGAGTTGCTAAAGATGATTATGTTGAGCCTGCTCATCTTATCTATTAAGGTTAGAAGGCAGATATCTAATAGTTAAATGCAATTTTGATCAATAAAATGGAGAAATAACAC
Organism: Sequoiadendron giganteum; assembly: GCA_007115665.2. Classification (NCBI taxonomy): domain Eukaryota; kingdom Viridiplantae; phylum Streptophyta; class Pinopsida; order Cupressales; family Cupressaceae; genus Sequoiadendron; species Sequoiadendron giganteum. Next base: position 697,015,108 of record CM021101.1, read on the forward strand.
ACTCAAAAAATTATAGTAGAAACAAGACAACATAGAGAATTTAACGTGGTTCACCTAATCTGGGCTACATCCAAAAAACCACAGCCATCCAATGATTTTATTATCCAGTGTCAAAAACCTATTACAATCTTGTGAATAATTCCTTACTAAAAATCTCATCCCCCACGGCTTATTACAAGCTTTTTAGAAACTTCTAGGATTAGGGTTCTACAAAGTCAATTTTTTTCTTTTTCGGCGATGAAGTGAAAAACATGAAGAGTGTACAATATAGCATGATCAGTCACCACATACCAATACTATCACTAATCCAAATACCAAAATGGAACATGAGAACAATTTTTTTTAAAATAATTTTATCCTAAGTGGGTTATCTAATTTTGAATTTGTCAATGTGGTACAATGCAAGACTACAAAGGAAATATGGGATAAGCTCAAGAATCTCTATGAATGGAATGACAGTGTCAAATAAGAAAAACTATAATCTTAATAGGCATTATTTGAGAGTATAAAGATGAAGGAATAAGAGAATATATCCAGCTATTTTCTCCAAGTAGATGAAGTTGTGAATGGAATCAAAAAGTCATGGAGAAGACTAAATCTATTTTTGTGAAGGAAATTTTGAGAAACCTCCGTTAAAGGTTTGACCCAAAATTATCTACAATTGAAGAAGCCAAGGATCTGAAAAATCTTACAATGGAAGAATTGTATGGATCTCTCAACCTATTAAATGAGGAATGAAATTTAGAATACACACAAAAAAGGAAGTTGCATTCAAAGTTGTAAATAAGGAAGAGGCTCTCGGATCACCTAGTGATTTTAATGAAGTAGAAGCAAACTCTGTAAGAAATCTAAAGAAGGGATCATGCAAGTACAAAGATAAATTATCATTCAAATGCTTTAATTATGGTAGTAGCAGTAAGGAGTTCAAGAGAGATAATTTCAAGAAGAATATTCTCTCCAGAGAGGAATATTACTCCTCAAATGAAGGAGACCAATGCACATTAGAAGTTGATGTAGATGAATCCCTATTCATGGCCTTTGTGATCCTCGAAATCTCAAGTAGATATATGGTTGAAGAAGAAGGGGAAGTTGATTTTGAAGGTAAACTAGTTTTTTCTTTGGAATATTTTGATTGTGTGAGAAAAGAGAACATAAGGCAAAAGGACCTAATTTCAAATAAAAATGAGAGAATATAAAAAGCTTGAAAATAAGATTTTGTCACTCAAAAAAGAACTAGATAAAGCCTTGTCTGGAAGTTAGGATGTTGCTATCAAACCTAAAGAAAGATACCATCATGCAAATAGGCCCTCCACAAAGAGGTTTAATCATGCATTTTTTGGTTACTATTTTATTTGCAATAAGTATGGACGTAAAGCTAAAAGAGTGCAAATCTGAAATAAATGAAAGAAATTTTATCAGCGAAAATTCTCTTGCTTCCCTAGTGGTAGATGTCAATGTGACATGTCAAATCTACATTAATGTTGGGCATAAAGAAAAAATATACAAAAGTGATTTTGCAAAAGAAAAATTCAAAGGGATGTTGATGTTGAGCAAGTCAAGGAAACAAGCAAAGAAAATTTAATGGTCACCCAAACAAAATTTCACACTTGGAGAAAATCAAATCTTTGGATAATTGATAGTGGGTGTTCAATTCACATTATCGTTGAAAAAATCCAATTCATCAAGCTGGTTAAGTGCAATGGTGGTTCAGTAAAGTCTAAAGATAATTCATCAACAAAGATCTGTGGTAAAGGAACTGTGAGTATTGATGGAAAATCTAAGATTGGAGATGTTTTCTATATGGAAATTCTCATGCATAATCTTCTCAATATAATTCAAATATGTAGAAAAGGATATAGTCTTTTATTCAATGAGAATGGATGTGAAATTAGGAAAGAAAAGTATAGAAGATTGGTGGTAGAAGGCTCAAGGATTGAACGAAACTCATACAATCTCAAGGGTGTGAATGGAAGAATCTTTCTCCCAGGACAAAAAAAATAATGTTGGTTGTGCCATAAGAGGATGGGACACATCAACTTTGATAACCTTGTGAAAATCAGTTTCATGCATGTAGTGAGAGACATGCCAAGGATTGTAAAACCTACAAGAACCATGTGCAAAGAATGTTAGATTAGGAAGTAGACAAGAATAAAATTCAAAATCAAAGAGTATTCTACTACTAGACCTATGGAGCTAATTCATGTTGATCTGTGCAGACCAAATAGAACAAAGAATTTTCAAGCTGAAGGGTATTTCATGTTGTTTATTGATGATTTCTCTAGAATGATATGGGTTGCATTTCTAAAAGAAAAATCAAAAGCCTTCAGTAGATTTAAGATCTTTAAACCGATGACTAAGAATGAAATAAATGTTAGAATCAAGTGTCTAAGATCTGATGGAGATGGTGAGTTTACATCAAGTAAATTTGAAGAATTATGTGAAGAGAATGGGATAAAAAGATATTATTCTACTACTAGAACTCCTCAGCAAAATGGAGTAGTAGAAAGAAAGAATAGAATTGTTCAAGAGATGGAAAGAATAATGTCGAATGAACATAAGTTACCTAATGTGTATTGGAAAGAAGAAGTTCATATTGCTATCTATATGTATTCTTAATAGAGGTCAGCTAAGGGTGGATAACACCAAAATTCTTATGAGATTTGGTATGGGAGATCGACTATTATCAAAGAATTCTAAATTTTTGGAAGTAGATGCTTCATTAGAAGAGATGGAGAAGGATTGGGAAAGTTTTGTTCAAGATCAGATGAAGGAATATTCCTTGGGTATTCAACCAAAAGCAAAGATTGCAAGTGTTATAATAAAATATTGAGGAAGGTGGTTGAAATTTGAAATGTTAGAGTGGATGAAGAATTTCATCAAAACACATATGAGAAAGAAGACTATTGGACTGATGAATCTACATGTACAGAGGAAGAATAATTTGTTGAAAAGGATGAAGCTTAGGAGAAAGTCCCCAAGACTCCTTCCAATTATGTTCAAAGCAATCATTCAAAAGATCAAATCATTGGAGATAAGAATAAAGGAGTCTTGACAAGAAGAAGGTTTAAAAAATAAAATGAACAAGTAATTTTTTCTCTATTGTCAAGAATAGAGCCAAAAACGTTTTTTGATGTTAGCAAAGATGAAGGATTGATTCGAGCTATATGGAAGAAGAGCTAAATCAGATTGAAAAATATTAGACTTGGGAATTGGTTCCAAGGCCTATAGACAAGAATGTAATTTGAACAAAATGAGTGTTCAAGAACAAACTGAATGAAGATGGGGAAGTTGTGAGAAATAAAGAAAGATTGGTTTGTAAAGGATATTAACAAGTGGAAGGAATTAACTTTGAAGAAATATTTTCTCTAGTGGAAAGAATGGAAGCCATCAGATGTTTCTTCCATTTGTTGTTCATGAGAACTTCAAAGTTTATCAAATGGATGTAAAATTTTCCTTCCTAAATGGTGAGTTACAAGAAGTATGTACATAAAGCATCCTGATGGATTTCAACTATCAACAAATCTACAAATGGTTTACAAAATTATGAAGGATCTATATGGTCTTAAGCAAGCCCCCGGGGCTTGGTATGTAAGGTTGGATAAGTACTTATATCAGCAAGGATTCAAGAAAGGTATTGTCTATAGTAATTTATACATTAATGTATAAGATGAAAATATTCTAATTGTTGCGGTATATATTGATGATATAATCTTCAAAATAAATTATGAAATGTGTAAGAGGTTTGTTGAAGAAATGTAGAAGGAATTTGAAATGTCCATGTTAGGTGAGTTGTCATTCTTTCTTGGACTTCAAATTGTATAGTCAAATAAGGGCATCTTTATCTCTCAAGAGAAATATGTTCAGGAGATGTTGAATAAGTATGGTATGGAAGATTGTAAACTAGTGCGTACTCCAATGGTAATTGGTTGCCATTTTCGTAAGGATGATATATCACCTAAGGTTGATCAGACCTTGTATAGGTCTATGATTGGAGGCCTATTTTACTTAACTAATTCAAGGCATGATATAATGCAAGCTATCTGTTTGGTTCCAAGGTTTGAGGCTGATCTTAAAGAAACTCATGTAAAAGTTGGCAAGAGGACTTTTAGATATTTGAAGAGAACTTTGGACTATGCATTTTAGTATCAAAAGTGTAATGAATTTTGTTTAAACACATATATTGATGCTATTTGGGATGGTAGTTTTGATTCCAAAATAAGTACCAGTGGTTGAGCTTTCTTTCTAGGAGATAGATTGGTCTCTTCGTTTAGTAAGAAGCAAGATTCGGTGTCCTTGTCAACAACAAAAGTAGAATATATTGCTATAGCACCTTGTTTTACTCAATTTTTGTAGATGAAGCAAACTTTGAAGGACATCAAAGTGGTGTATGATGAGCCCATTCCAATATTATATGATAATACAAGTGCCATAAATATTTCAAAGAATCCAATGATGCATGATATAACAAAGCACATACCTATCAAATATCACTTCTTAAGAGAGAGTTTCTAATCAGGAAGTAAGGTTGGAGTGTGTACCCACAAAGGAAAAAACTACAAAAATCTTCACAAAGGCACTTCTAAAGGATACCTTTGAGTATCTCAAAAATAAGTTAGGGGTAGTTGCCCCTCCTAACTAGATACATAGTTGGTGCATCTATCTAGGGGGGCAATTCAAGACACATTTTCATCCTTGGGATGATGGATGCTACCTCTCTGGGGGAGTAGGTATAAGAATGTTGAAGGGGGAGCTTGTATGCCTTGGAAAGTATGGTTGAATCCCATTGCCCCTTTTTCCTTGATGTCAAAGGAGGGGAGATAGAGAAAAGACAGAGCAAGGGGGAGACAATGCATATATATTTATTGTTTCCCTCATTGGTGTTGCCATCAATGCCAAAGGGGGACATTGTTTCAAGTATTTTGTACCTATGTTGTCATTGATGTCAACAATGCAGATTTTTCTAGTTGTCATTGATATCAAACCATATGGAGGTTGTTGATGATGTTGTCTCAGTTGTTTACAAGGTGGCAGTTTGTGGTTGGCTGTAGGTGCTACAATCAAGCTGATTAAGTATAATGTATGAATTTTGATGTCATACTCATGAATGTGTATGTGATTATATGGATGTTGTATTCATTTTTTGTTGTAATTTTCTTAGAAGAATCTCTTTCAGACAATGGCTAAGAAAATCACACTTAAAAAAAGGCTCTAGAGAATTCTCTTCATTCCCCCATATCTTAAGATAGGATCATGTGGTTTAAATAGTATATAAAATGATGCATGAAGCATGTAATTTCCAATTTTTAGATCATTTATGTTACTGTGGAAGTTTCTTGAGTAAGCAAAGTGGTGACTCTACTTCTACAATCATGGATGGTTCTGAGAAATTCTTTGCATTTCTCCTCAGTTGCTTTTGTGGTCTTTCAATTTGGAGGAAGTGTTTTCAATTTTCATCTATTATCTCTTCTCAAGGTTCCATTTCTGATGTGTTCCATAAGTTGTGTTGTATCTCAAGTCTTTGATGTTTGGTTTTGCACTAGATACTAGTTATGTGTATTCTTTCTTGTGCCAACATAATGTTGTATAAAGTTGTAAAAGAAGGGCATGGGAATATTATTGAATACAATTTTATGCTCATAATGTGATATGTGTGATGCTAACTTTCTTTAATGGTATCACTTGCGGTCTAGAAATTAATATTTCAAGGGTTGAGTGCTTGTTGGGTTGACTTAGTGTTCTAAGTTATTTGTGCCAAGGTTTTTTGGTGTGCGAAAAGAAAGGGATGTATGTAGATTTAAAATATGTCCTACTTATCTCTTGGATTGGACCCCATTTGATTTTCCTTTCCCACGGATGTGTTAAATTTGACACAAACATGACCATTTCACATTTCATTTTCATACATTTCAAGATAGTCGACAAGGAGAAACCTTTTCATGCTTGTGGATGGTATAAATGTAAGATCAAGTGTGTGATCAAAATGTACAAGTGTTAAATGTGTGATTAATATAATTTTCTGACAATAGTGTGTTGAAAGAAGAGTAATGCACACAAAATTTTTTACAAATATGTTTAATGCATGTTGGAGGCAATGACCTGAAATCAAAAGAGTTTAAATGGTGTGTGGAAGGTAATGTGTTGACCAAATTGCGTGAGTAAGTGTTGGAGGTAGTGAGCCAAAGGAAAAAGTGGAAGTGTAAAATCTAAAGGTAGTGAGCCAGAGGCAAGAAGAAATGTAGAACTGTAGAAGGCAGTGAGTTGAAGGAAGCATAAATATTGTGGTTATGATTTTTCATTTGATTCTTCAAAGTATTGTATTCAAAGGTTGTAGTGTCATTTTGTAAGTGAGAAGGGAGTTGTAAAATTCCTTTGGTTAAAGAACAAAAAACTCTTGTCGTAAAAGTTGTTATATTTGTGAGGTTCATTTTGGATAATAGCTCGAAGCAGCTTGATCATCGTAGTTTTCCCTTGTTGGGTTTCCATGTTATTTTTGGTGTTTCCCTTCTATAATTTTGTTTTTGCATGGGTTATTTGGTTTAGGTAGTTATATTTTTTGATCGATAAGTTGGTTAAGTTGAATTGAACTAGTTTTGAGGAATATACTAATTCATCCCCCATGTCAGTATATTTTTGTTCTAACACCATTGTAAGATTTTTGATAAAGAAAATTAGATAGTATGATTTAACGAGCTAAAAGATTTCATATCTAGACATGAGTATTTTTAGTCACATCATCAAGAAATTTTCCAGCCTTCAAATAATCATAGATATGAGAGTACCATTCCCCTGAGTCTCCATGAGCACACACAATATTGTCAAGTTTAGGTTGATCCAAGATATTAGGAGAGAAGAGAATCTGAACCATAAAGTGATGCTCATCTACACCATCGTTCAAGGTTTTAAGGGAAGTTGCACTCACCATTGCATCCATGTGATATTTCTCTCTCCTAATAACATTGTCTATGGTGAAAGAAGAGAATCGATTAAGAAAGGATAAAGCCAAATCCTGATAGTGAGATAGATTTCTCTTCTTAGCTTGATACATTCTTGTGATTTGATTTATAATAAGCTTAGAATCATCATGAATGCGGATATGTTTAATTTTCAACTCTATCACAATAGGTAAGCTAGAAATAAGGGCTTCATTCTCAACAATATTTTTTAATGAAACTCTAATCGAAAAGATAAAGGAACCATCTTTCCTTTAGGTGAGATTAACACTACACCCACCCCAGAATCAGTTTGACATCTTGATCCATTGAAACACATTTCCCACATAGGTTCATGATCCAATGTAAATAGATTTTCATCCAAAAATAAATCAGCATCACCGACTTCACTAACCTTCCAAAAAGGTTTGTTCTAGTGAATGAGTGCTTAAGAAGATCACCTTTTACAATCACATGAGTCTTTGCATGGAGAAAATAATTTTGTAACTTATGTGTTGCAAAAATGAGAATGATACATTATTTTTCCATAGTAGAGTATCAAATTCATAATCAACCAAAATACGACTATTGTAGTAGACAACTCTTTCTTTACCGTCATCATCATCATGTTGAGCTAACAACATTTCGAAGGCATGAGTTGATGCGGAAATATAAAGTAAAAATGGTCTATCTTGTATAGCCAACATCAAGATAGGAGGATTGGCCAAATAACTCTTGATAGATTCAAAATCCTTTACACATTCATCATACCATTGAAAACGAACATCTTTCTTCAACAAACATGTGTTAAGGGAAAGGTGTGATCAACCGATTGAGATAGAAATCTATGAATTTCCTGAATCTTCCCTTGCAAAATACGTAGTTGAGATATTTTCTTCGAGGGAGGCATGTTGACAATTGCGTCAACATTATTCATATCAACTTCAATTCCACGATGAGAGATAACAAATCTTAAAATCTTATTGGTATCCACACCAAAGACACAATTAAGAAGATTTAGCCTCATTTTATAGAGTTGAAGCCTTTTGAAGATAATATAAATATTCTCAACGTGATCTTGGTGAGTTATAGACTTAGCCAAGATGTAATTGATGCAATCTTCTAAGATCTTATGAATGAAATTGTGAAAGATAAGATTAATTTCCCATTGGTAAGTTTCTCTGGGATTCTTTAACCCAAATGGCATGACTACTTAACAAAAAGGTACCCAAAGGGGTAGTGAAGGCTATCTTATACTGATCTTCTGTGTTAATATGAATTTGATTGTATCTTTTGCAGCCATCCATGAAGGATAACAAAGCATGTCCTGCAATTGAATCTACAATCATATCACTAAATTAGGCAACAAAAATTCATCCTTAAGAGAATCCTTATTAAGATCATGAAAATCAATACAAATAAGAATACGACCATCAATTTCACTAACGACAAAGATACTTGATATCCAAGGAGAATATTCGATATGAAGGATAAAACTGACTTTTAAAATTTTTTCTATCTCAATCTTGGGTAATAAAGAAACCTTGGGATTCATTTTACAGATCTTCTATTTAATGGGCTTGGCATCGGGACATAAAATGATATTATGAACTACCACATATTCATCAATACTAGGCATGTCCTCATATGACCAAGACAAGATATTAGGACACGAATGCAATAAATTATTATGTTTTTTAGACTCTTAATTATCTTCTTAGAATATTTAGGATCCATGAAAATATCACAAGTATCTCCCTTGAGGAGAGTACTATGATATCTCACTAGAGGGAAATTTTTATTTGTACTACTTTTCTTACTTTTTTGGTATTTTTTGAATGATATTGATGCTTAGATGATCATGAAATATTTTTATCCACTTGATTGTGCTTATGTAGATTCTTGTGTCATGATATATGCCAATAGTGACTTGCACTAAGGAGATACCTTGTCATGACCATGACACTTGTATACAACCAAAGAGTGTTATCATGATCCTTGTTGATACTATGGTTGGCCTTATTTAAATGTACATGTCATGATAGATTCATTGTGATAAAGTTTTGCTACCATGAAGCAATGAATTTATGAGTTAAGATTTTTGGATTTTAGAAAAGATTCTGAATTGTGTGGGGGAGTGATAGATGTTGATGGATTATTTAAAATTTAGGATTTTTTACTTTCCAAACTTGGAATGGTGAATTAAATGTTCATATTTTTTATTATGTTTATGTTTAGAATCAACATTTATATACACCTTACATGACAGGATTAATGACTATTTTGAAGGAGGTGGACACTTGTTATATATAATATAGGCATTTTTTTTTATCATGGCTCCACACTTTGATTGATTATTAGATTTGAATTATTTTCTTTGATTGATCTATTTTTCCTTAGGATCCATTTTCAATTTAAGTGCCCATTTTTTTCTAGAGATTCAATAGATTTTAATATTTTATTTTGATATTTTTCTTTGTAATAATTTTATTTTTGTTGCTTCCAATTGGTAGTTTATGAAATTGGGAGTGGTGACTTATGTCGAGGATGGGAGGAGTGTTAGCAACAACCTAATGGTAGTACTACACATAGACACTATTTTTATCCTTGTATTGGATTAAGTTTCCCCCAATATTAGAAAGGTATCACTAACTCCATTATATTTTATGATTGAAAAATATTCAATACCCTAATCTCTAAGGTTCACATAAAACTATATTGGTTCTAAATTGTGTTGCTCATACACACCTAATCATTTTCCTTTATACTATATGTTTTCGTAGATTCTATTTTTTGATGGAACATTTTTTATTTTTGAAGTGTGATGCTTACCCATCTTTGTATAGTTGAGAACCATCAATTTTTTTAATTTTCTCATCTATAATAAAGCCTACTTTGACAAAAGAGGATGATCCTATTTATAGCATACTATGAATTTATCCTTTTTCATGCTTGTTGTTGCTTCATCATTTGGAATGCCAATGTGATTTTTGTCATTTTCTTGATTATCTATGTTTCCCAGCGAGGTAAGTGTCTTTTCTTAGGAAATGGAGTTTGTTGAAGTATGGATAGGGTCAGCCCACAATACTATCTCTCACATTTTGGCCAAAGTAGGACATTGAAATCAACATTTTTCACTAGATTTTCACTTTATGAAACCTATAGCAACTAAGCCACTAATAATTTGGAGATGATGTGAACTAGTTATTTTTGAGGATTTGTGTGTAGATTCTAAATATATTTTCTTAAAAAAAATGAAATAATTTATGATTTTTTATGTATCTTTAAATAACCTATTTTTATAGTAAACACCACTTTTAAAAAGTGATGTTTATAACGTAGCAGATAAAAAAAATTATTAAAAGGATAAAATTATAATTTTTAAGATATAGATTTGTAACATCAATACCTAGTGCATGGATATTTTTTCAAAAAAATTTCTACATATTTTTTTTAATTAATTTTTAAGTTAGAGTAATTATAATTTGGACATAGGTGTATGTCGTAACACATAACTTAGTTTATATTTATAAGAAAAAAAAAAAAAAAATTATTGAAACAAGGACATCAATATCTAGTGCACACATATTCTTAAGAATTTTTCTCTCTCTTTTTATTTTTCTATGTGTGAAACAATTACCCTAATGTATGGTGAAAACCAACATTCACAAGAAATAATTTAATATAAATATAATCATAAAAGTAAAAAATACTCAAAATTATACTTGAAATCTTATAAGGGCTACATACTTAGAAAACATAAATTCTAAATGACTTTATTTGATCCCTCAAAAGGTAAAGAAAATGCAGTTTTTTGTGAGCATTTTGATAGGTGTGAAGGAGACTCCATTGTGGGTATGGTTTAAGACGAGAGGGGTTATATCAAAGGGGGTTTGATCTAAAGGGGTATTATCTAACCCTTTTCAATTAAAATCATTAGATGAAACCTCTCAAGGCTTAAATCATTAATTTTTATAAAAATATGCAATTTTAGGCAAAAATCAAGTTCAATTTTGTGATCATGGATGAGATAGAGGTGGATAGGGGATCGTATTAGATTTATTGATCATAGTTAAGATCTTGATAAAATATTGCATCAAATTGGATGTCATGATCATATATATGATATTGATCAAAGATTAGATTATCATAAATTTCATCTATGAGGAATTTTTGGGTAACTTGATCTTGATTCGTGTTGGATTTTTCTTCATCGTGCTTTATTTTTTCTTGACATAAATTGAATGGGTCAAGAAATAGGATGTGTTGGATAAGAATACAAGATTATTTGATTGACTCAATATTTTGGCATGACAATAATAGGTTTTGGATAAGATCTTTAGTGAAATTGATAGGTGATGGAGTTCATGATGATAAGTGACGTAATTACTATGTTGGATTAGTGACATGTAATAGGATTTCATCTTTTTTTATGCATTGAAGCTTAAGATCCTTTTCTATTGGTCAGTATAGAAAATACCTAAAGATTTCTTAATTGGATGAGTCTTTTGGATTATGATTTATTATATTACAATGATTTAGAATATGAAGGATTGGGATAGGAGGTCCAGATGCTATAAGGATTTATTCAATTGATGATGGGGATGATTATTTTTTATGTGGATGGGCTATTGATCAATTTTTAAGGATCCATTAGATGAAATATGGGTTTCCCAAGTGCCAAAGGTAAGAAAAGTATAACCAATGTGTATTTGTAGATGATTAGTAGTATAGCTTGTGGTAACTAGTTCTTGGTATTGAGGATTGATGCATAAGAAATTGAAGCTTGTGGGTTCTTGGTATTAAGGATAGATGGATGCATGACTAGAGTTTGTGGTGAGATTTGTTTAGGAAATATAGTCTATTGTTAGATATTATTCATCTTGATCCAAAATAATATCATTAGTATCATAAGGGTCATATTATAGGTGATCAAAAAGGCTAGAGTCATCCTAATCATTATCAAAGAAGGAATTTTTCAAGTTTGACTAAGGAAAATATTAAATTAAGACTTGAAAGATTAAAAATTTTGATTATGATGGATAATGGGATGGTTTGGATGTAGAGTTTAGTTTCAAATATGTTGGTGGATCTTATGATTTTAATGTAGAATATTTTTTTTCCTAGTGTTTATCAAGTGAATTGGTTGGGATTGGTGAATAATGGTTGGTATCTAAACCTTAGCCAAATTCAAAAAAAACAATCAAAGATATAGATTTTTTAGTTTTTCAAATTTTGAAAGATAAGCTAAGGAAAAGACAAAAAGGAAAATCATATGGCTCAAAAGAATGAGCTTGCTCTTTTTACTTATATCAAGAATGTTTAATATAACATCAACAAACATTGAAGACACACAAATAGTCCTAAAAAAATTCTTGGTAGGGATTTCAATCCTCGTGGACCCATAGATATGTTATATATGAAGTGATGTATTGCTAGGGAATGCAATGTCATGTACAACCTATGCACCCATTACCTTGGAGGTCAAATAATTACCAATTTATCTCTATCTCTCCACTCTAAACAGATATTGTAACTTCTAAAGCCTAATCAATATCTAACACACCATAAGGAAGGATAATCAGACCTGTCTTAAATTAGAATATATAGGATTCTAAGGGTATTATTGATATACTACAAGGGCATGCAAGGCATAATTTATGAAAATGTAAGTGAAATAATTCCAAAAAATATGAGAAGAGGGTGAGCCACCCTTCTCCTTCACTTTCCCAAGGTATAAAGGTTTTGGGGGCTTAGCTTAAATTATAATATTCCAAAATTTAAGTGACATGCATTTTGATCCACTCCCCACTCTTTATACTCTTCTAGAACACTACAATTGATGTCATCCCCTTAGTGATGAAATAGAAGGTAGGTATCCTAAAAAAACTTGTAAAGAAGTTGGTCTTTCCAAGGTCACTATTATAAACCATAGGATTAGAAGTCTCTTCTTTTCTCTTTTTCTTATGAGAGATAATTTTCAAAGTTCTAGTATTTGGCCAAGGAATAAATTTACATTCAAATAATTAGATAAAACATAAAATAGAACATTAAAAAATGTAAAATAGATGTACTGTTGGATTGTTCACAATTTTCTATAAATTTTATAAAAAATCATTAAATTTGAATTTCATATACAAAACTTATGATCATTCAAAGTTTTAAAATAAAGTATATATTTCAAATGATTATACCTAATTACTAGTACATGATCTATAAAAATGAATAGGTTCACTACATATGGATAAAAACCATATTTCCAATAGATAGAAGAAGTAAATATTTTAGTTAGTCACATCAAAGATACACCCATTTGAGTGTAAGGTATTTTGAAAAATTACAAAAGAGAGAGACAAGAACTTTGGCTCCTTTTGGCCTAGTTATTGGTCACTCTAGTATGATAAAGGTTTTGGAATTGGTTTTTAAAATAAAGGTTTAGGCACTTAAATTAGGTCATGTGTGACTAGGAGCCAAAGGACTATGTACACAAGGGTTTAAGGGAGGTTTGGTAAAGCTTCATGATCAAGGGCTAACCCTCTATAGAAAAAAATTATAATAAAATAAAACATATAAAAATAAAACCAAAATCTCATGGGTATATTGAGATCACATGTGTGACTATGTATATCTACACCCCAAAAATAAGATGTATATATGTAATGTAAATATGTATCCTAAAGGGTAAAATAACTATGTATATCTCACTTTTGATTGTGTATATCCTAGTTTTTTATGAGTATATAAATAATCACCATGTGTCTATTGATGGAACTACGTATATATGCCACAAATGTTTTATCATATTTTAGGGAATTTTTGTGTATATGTCATGATTTTCTATGGAAATATTATCTTTATGATTATACCTCATGTGGATTAGTTAATATCTTCTTATTTATATATTTCTCAAATCATGTGTATCTTGCATGTATATATACTATGTGTGAATTTTTATCTACCAAAATATTATGTATATCTAAATATGTATATACTTAACAAACACCCTTGATGTTGTGTATATATTAAACCCTAATTGACTATGTATATATTTAACCAAAAAGATCAATGTAAAAAATATAATGTATGTATGTTGAAAGACATGCAAAATAAATAATGAGTATATATCGAAAATCTAGTATAATTTCTATTGTATGAATGAATTGTACTATATATTTTGTACATTTATAAAAAAATCCCACCATTGAAACATCAAGTGCCTTGCTATAACACAAAACAATTTAACAACAAAAGTATAGGGTCTTATATGTAAAAAGATATTTCTTAGCCCTTTTAGATGTAATTGTGATATTTTTTCACACCAAGAGGCTCATTAAATAGGTCGATGTATTTAATTATCTAAAAGTACATTAAACATGCAAAATAAAAAATAACATTAAAACTTGCACATGCCATGATTAACAATAGTTTAGTGTGTTCACATTAGGTTCACTCGAATGAATGCATTGGAAAATTAAAACACAAAATATAATGAACTTGAAAGGGAAAATAAAAAATAAAGTAATAAGTCATATATATTAGACTTCAAAGTAAAACTCAAGATTGAGTGAATTGTGATGACTTTCTCATGCATGTATGTGGATGCAACTCGATAGCATAACACTATGTTGTTCTAATAATGAAACTTAATAGACTAAACCTACATAAATAATTGATATGATCCAAATAATGAAGGGAAATGTGGTATTTATATATTTTTAAAAAAATCAAATGAAGAGTATGGATGAGATCAAACATCAGGAGTTAATTGAACATATTACAAAGTAAACTTAGAGAGGTGGATAAGATAACTCAGCTAGTTATGAAAAGTTTCCATTTTGAAATCCTATGAAGATAATAATGAATTACTATTTAGATGCATGATTTAACTATTGAATCAATAATTATAATATTTATTTTTATTAAAATTTGGTGATTAGATCATGTTAATTAAATAAAAATATATTATTTAATTAATAGATTAACTATGGATATTTTAATAAATAATTTATAAATGATAAATGTGATAAATAATTAATAAAATATTAACGAATAATAATTAATAAATGATGATTACTGATAATTAATAGTTAATATTTATAGAAGAATATTTTTTGTTTATAGAAAGATCATATGAGTGGTATGTAATGGCCTATATCCCAAGGTAGATGTTGAAAATAATAACCCAACTCATATGGGGCCTATCCAAATTATTACCATTTCCAAATCCACTTCCTTCATGGATGGATATAATAACTAGTACCAAGATTCTCAAAGAATATTAATTACAATTTTTTTTCTAATTGCACCCTAATTGTTCAAGAACACTGGGTAAAAGTACAAAGTTGTGTCACACTTTTGGCCAACTTATCAGCACAAGTGAATTTTAGTATTTATAACTAAAAATCAATTTTGGTCAAACATATGATCTAGTAAGATTCATTCTAGATAAGTTAAATACTTCTACAACTTTTCCAAATAAAATTGTTGGCTAAATACATATGTAACATCACTTTGAGACCAAATTACTAAAAAAATACAATTATTTGAAAAAATTAACGTTTCAACAACTCCTGCTCATATAAATAATATTATTTTTAAAATGTAAACGTACCCTTTTTTAGATCCATAAGTGTAGTTTTAAAATATATATTTATTTTAATAGTTCAATTATTATTTTTATTTTATTTTTATTTTTTACTAAAATTAGATTATCAACACAAAAATATTCGTTGATTATCATGCCAAGAAAATACTAAAACTTAGTAAAAAAAGTAAAAAAATAATGATGCCCTAGATAAAAGAATAGCATAATTTTTTTTCTATTTTAGATAAATATTTAATATAAAAAAAATTGGCATCGACTCGAAACAACCATGTTTTAATTCATGCACATTTAAATATTTATTTAAAAATATATCCATGCCCTAAAGTTTACAGTTATAAATATACACAAAAAAATTGAAGGAAAAAAAAGAAAATTTACTTATATAAAGTTTGACGTCTCATGAAACATCATTTTTCATCATTTTATCACCAACTAAATTATAGTGATAATTTATAAAAAAAACCTATATTCAAATAATTTTTTCAAAAAAATTCAAACATAAAATATACTAAAAAATACACATTTTATTAATTTACATTATTTCAAAATTCAAAACATATATGCCACTTTCTAGTGATTGAAGTTTAAACATTAGATCAGTGTTGGTCGTTTCCTTTATAAAAGTGTAACACAACTTTGTATTTTTACCCCACTTTATAAGAGTGTTGGAGTGAAATGACAAAAATTGTGTTCCACCTTTTGGGAGATGGAACTAAAGGGGGATTAGGACTCCACCAATTTCACTTATTTTTCATTCAAGGAAACCTTAGAGATCTCAATCTAGGGATGGAATTAAGGAAAGAGACTTGTAATAAGGTGTCCTAGGGTTTGATTAAAGTTAAAAGGGGGTTCACCACCAAGGAAAGGCTTGGAAAAAAGGAAATGCAAATGATATGCAGATCTAATTATGCAACCTAAGATATGAAATTGAAAAATCAGAATAATGAACGGAGAAAGGACAAAGGGGCACGTAGAAAACTAAAGATGCTTGAAACAAGGTCTGCACTCCCAAATTTTGAATTTTAATGCACATTGGGACTCATACGCCAATAGGGGAAATTCAATCCTAATTTAGGGTTTTGGGCCGAAACTAGAATCTGGAACTGGCAAACTAGGATCTACAAAACATGCTTGAAATATGGTATACTGGGACTCATACGCTACAAGCAGAGATTTAGTCCCAATATTGGGTTTGATTTGAAATTTCAATATCTTCTAGTGATATTATGTAGCTTCTCTTCCTCTTGATCTCCAAGTCTGAGACACCGGATTCCAACCTGTAGGTGACTTTCTATGATCTTGCAATGTAGATGACAACTTTGATAACTTTTCTCCAATCTTTCTCTTTAATGGATCTTCAACCTAGATCTGTAAATCACACATCAAAAAGAGGGGAAAATGTTGTTTTGTTAGTGGATAGGGGTTTACCTTGGTCAAACCTCGTTTTGGTAATCAAACCTTGAAATGAATAGAAATAGAATGGAGGAGTGATGAATGAACAAATATGTTATGTTGCAACTCACTAAACACTTGGAATAAAGGCTATAAGGATGTATGAGATGGCTAGCATGAATGTAGATCTTGACTTGAATGCTTGCTTGAATCATAAGAACCTACATCACAAATGTTAGCTCAAAAACAAACATGATGCATGATCAATTTTACATGATGCTTGATTTTTCAATGTAGCTCCAAATGATTGATAATCAACTCTCGAATTCTCTTGAATTATCGTGTAAGTGCTCTTGATTGCTTATGAAGTTATAGGATTTCTTAGGATGAAACTATGTGAAATAACTTTGTATGTATACTTGTTTATACCAAATTTTCTGAAATTACAACACTTCAAGCTGGCATCAGATCTAGGAGAATAAAATATCGCCAAGAATTTGGATTTGAAATGGGTCCAAGCTAATTAGGACTCATACACCACTTGGGGTGTATGAGTCTCAGTAGGCTAAGCTTGGGATACAAATTTCAATAAATGTTATGTTCTATGCCAATTTCAAATCCAGGTCTCAAAACTTAGGTGGGGCCCATACACCCAAGGTGATGTATGAGTCCCAGATCACTATTTATGGGACATACAATATAAACACATTATTTTATGATTGGTCTTAAGATATGTGTCCGGATTATCCTCGAAAAGATGCATTAAACAAGGCTTGTGGATGCAAATAGCCAAATAAGGCATAAATAAGCCCAATTTTAGTAGGGAGAGACCAAACAAGTGTGAAAATATAAAGGGATGCTTTTTTCTACACTAAATTTATCCCCCACTTTAGTGAGAGGATGAACTTGCTTCAAACTCACACTAAAGTAGACAAACTCACATCAAGAGGGGTCTAAGTGTACCAATGCTAGTCAACAATGATCAAGAGGGTTGTGCAAGCCCCCAAGATCAAGATCCTGTGGAAAACCAATATAGGAAAAAAATAACACATATATAAATGATATAAGGAGCAACAAAAAGACACACGCATACACTTACAAAGACATAAAGAGAAAAGAAAAAGAAAAAAAAGAAGTGGATCAAGCTTTGACCGTTTGTCTCACACATTGTGGATAAGATCTAAGTTGTTTGTCCAAAAAAAATTACAAGTAGAACACGACGTCCACTATGCAAACCAAATACAAATTCACAAGGGCTAGTGGAATCTCAGGCCATCCACTATGTAATCCCACAATGAGACACATATGGCACACGTGATCGGTATGCACTCACACAGACAAGCAAGTGGCTATGGGAAATTCATGACTAAGTTCAACTCACATACGGTAAGTATACCAAAGTTATAACTCCTAATAAATTTGATAAGGTTCCACACAATGCAAACTACAGAGTCCATGAGGCAAGCAAAACTTTGTATGCTTGACACCCATGAACAAACAAGATGGCTCCATAGGCAAGCAAAGTGTGTAATGCAAGGTGGCCATATAACAGATATTGTAAATGAAAAAGTAGTGTAAAGTATGTTCAAATGAGTTTTTCTTAGTTCAGGTAAGGTCTTAACTTAGGGAACATCGTTCCTAATATCTCCAAGAGAGGACCAATCAAAAAATAGAAGATTCACAACTTAGGGGATACAATGTGTCGCATCAAGTCACTAAGAGGAATATAATATATTAAGAGAGATCACACTCTTGAAGGAAATCACATCCAATGTCACCAAAAAGAGAAAGACGCATTGCATGAAGTAAGAAGACTAGACCATGAAACATGAGTCGAAAAAGAATAATGCCAATGTATGCCCCCACTTTAAAGAAATTGCTAAACACCATGTTGCGAGCAATTACTTTAAAGTAGCAAATGATAAATGATAACAATAAAGAGGACATGAGAGCTTATTTGAAAATCCCTATGCTAAGTCATATGTTTTCAAATAAAGCTACATCAAGAAAAGGGGTTGCCCACAAAATAAAATTCTAAAATCACATAAGGGATCCATGGATTCGAGGTCAATATGTCTTTGCTACAATTTTTTTAGATAGCTCGAAACTGTCATCATTCCCCAAATACTCATGGAACAAGAAGAATGACACAAAGAGAGCGAAAGCAAAGAATTGTTTTTGGATCAACATGGAAGAGACCTAAATGGCTCGACACCTTGCGTCGTCCCCAAAAGGAAAACACAAGATAAATGAAAAGATAAAATGTTTATGTCATAGAGAAGAATGTAGATACAAATAAAGGAATTTCACAAAGAGAGAGATATGGTATGGGGAGATCACATTATGCACATGCAATCACACACATTACATTAAAAAAAGAAAACAATGGAAAAGACTAGTAAGGCATATCTGAACCAACCTATTAGCAGGTTGTTCACATCCCATTCTTGTTCATCGTATACGAAAGGCGGACAGCTAGCCAAAGGGACAATGAAAAGTGCAGTACTAGGGTCATCACCAAGTTCAACACTCATCTTAGAAGAATTATCATTTAAGCTCATCGAAGAGGAAAATAATGTATTCTCTTCATTATGCACTTCTTCGTCAATTTTAGAAACCTCATCATCGTCATCCAACTTAATCACAATGAGAGGTTGAATGATAATGTCCAAAGAAGGATGTAGCTCTTGTTTCAGTTGTGATATAGGATCTTTTAGTTGTGGAAAAGAGGGAGACTCATCATGTATTTCTTCAATCAGGTTTGTATGTTGATCTTCTTTGTTGTTTCCTTCATTTAACCTTCGTGCAAGAGAACGACATCTATGCCTACACTCTCTAGCATTTATGTTTCTTTTTGTATAATTTTCAAATTGTGTTTGTGTAGGAGCAGGTCTATCAACTATAGGTTTATTTTCTTCCCTAAGGGGGGGAATGGAAGGAACCAAGGGAGGTTGTTCAACCACTTTATCTTTAGCTTGGTAAACTTGTTAAAAAATATTATGAGGCATGATGGGATTGTTTTAGTTGTCTCTTGGTCTTTTGTAGGAGATAGGAAAAGTATTTTTCTTAGGTTGGTCTTGGTTGTCTAGAATTTCTTTAGGTTCAATCATAGTTTCTTCAAGGATAGGAAGCTCAATCCTAGGTTAAGGCATGTTTTGAAGGGATAGATTTTCCTTTCATTTTTCCTTAAACTTTTGATAGGATTTGAAAAAGAGGTCCTCACAAGGTTTAATAGGTTCCATAGGCTCAAGAAAAAAAAAATCTAATCAGAAATTCCCATGGGAAGACACAAGATTTAGGAAACTATGGTGCACAATAAAAATTTCATTATCAAAGGGAAAATTTAAAAATTTATGCACAACCAACGGGATGGCTTCCATGGAGTGTAGTCGTGGATAACCAAGCTTCACATGGAATTGATCTGACGTCGAGATGATGGAGAATGAGACATCTAGTTGTTTTGGTCTAATTTTTAAAGGAAGGGTGATCAATCCCATCATAGGACAAGCGAATCCATTATGCATTTTTATTCATGCTTTCAGTTGATCATATGTTTCTTGATAGAGTTCATGCACAAGTAATAATTCCTTAGTGATCACATTCTCTCCACAAATAGGATCAATTAATATCCCATTAGTGAGCTTGTCATTGATTTGTCTGGATCTGTAAAGAGGACCATCAGGTGCATTTCTAATTATATCTTTAGATGCTCGAAATCAATTTCAAGAGGCTTTTTAGTTCAACCCTTACAAGGTACAATTTCGATCAATCCCACCATATTATCCATAGGATTTTGTTCAGTAGTATCCATAGGACCTTGTTCGATAGTATCCATGTTGTCATCATCTGTTTCAACATTCATCACATCATTATTATTAGTTTCACTATATTTCACAAATGAAATTTTATGGTTTGGCATAGGGTTGGTAAATATTTACAAGTTTTGGTTACGAGGGGCAACAGACTTATTTCCTTGATCATTAACACCTCTAGTTTGAAGTCGACTGAAATCAATGAGGTCTTGCACAAGATGTTCAAGATGCTTGCAATGTTTCATTTCATATCCATTTTGTTGGTGAAAATGGCAATATGAATTCAATCTAAATTTCATAGGTAAATTCTTATTAGGATCAGGAGCTTTAACGGGAGGTAAGGTCATCACTTTCTATTCTAAAAGTTGTGGCATTGTGCTATGAAGGGTATTGGGCAAGGGAGTAAATTGTCTAGTCAGATCCCCAAATGTAAAAGGAGTTATCTTCTTTATAGCAGCCACTTAGCTATCGACATGTTGAGTTGGTTGAGGGGGATTTAGTTGAAGGAATCCTTTATTCTTTTTCCTAAAATTTTGATAATTTTTTTGGTTTGTGGATTTGGATTTTTTAGGACGAGTAGAGGTGGGTTTTGTTTCACAACTACTAACTTATTTTTGATAATCACGAAGGGTAGTACAAAAGTTTATGAAGGAAGGAAACTTCATCATGTCAAGCTTATCTTGTATCTTAGTGTGTAATTTTATAATGGACATTCATTGAAGGTGAGGGTCAGGAATCTTTGCATCGATTTGGGAATAAAGAGATTGGTAGTGTGAAATAAAGTCAGTAACCTTTTCACCATCCTTTGCTTGTATATCTCATCAAATTGACTAAGGTCATCTTAGGAGTCATGTGCACTTGGAAATGGTTAATAAAGGCCTCAATAAGTTCATTGCATGAAAAAATTGAATTTTTCAGTAACAAGGTAAACCATTCTAAAGCAGTATCTTTCAAGGACCTAGGGAAAATCTTATCCAAGAGCTTATCCTCGAGGAAAAAGTCACTACATAAGACAATATAAGTGGAAGAATGGTTAGAAGGATCTTCGGTCCCCCCATATTTCTCAAATCTAGGAATCTCTATAACTTGTGGTATCGACGTTATCAATATCTCCAAGGATAAGGGATTGCTTTTAACATAGTATATAGATTAGCCATTTTGATTTTGACTTATGGTGTCAATTTTCTTTTCAATGGATGACACATTTTGTAAGAGTTGGTTAAGGATGACATTATTGGTTGTATTTTGAGATGGAGGTGTATATGTGTTTGAGGGGGAAGTGAATGGAATTCTTACGGGAGGAATCATGGTAGGATATATGGCATGTGATGCCACAAAGGTACTAGGATTGCAAGAAAAAATACCCAAGGTAGGAAAGACATTACTAGTAGGTTGCATCGTTGTTGTAATTTGAGGGTCGATATAGGTAGGAATAGAGGCAATGGTTGTGGGAGGAGGAATTTGAGTTCCTCCTTGACTTTGGACATTGTTCGAAGGTTGAGCATAACCAGTAAGTTTACCAAAAATATGAGCTAGGTTACATGCAAGTTCTATTCATTCTCCACTTTCAATTATGTGATGTATGTTATCTATGGTAGGAATAGTAGTGATTGAAATGTTTTTAGTACTCAATTTTTGTTGTAGGTTTTCTAAGTCTTCATGGATTTGGATTATGTTTTCTTGAGGAATGCTAGTAACCATTGTTTCAACACTTATCACACTATTTGAAGGTAAAGAGTTGTTAAGGGTATGGTCCATACCTAGTGAACTAGTGTCAACACTAGGAGTGAAAGAGATAGATAACCCAAGATTCATGATGATTGTGCTATTGTGGGATGACATGAGTCTCAAACTACATCTCACTATAGTATTAGCAATAGGACACCAAGTTGTAAAGCTCATGCAAGGGACAATCAATGAATGCAAGATGCAATGAACACAATATAAATGATATACTTTAATTAAAATAAAATTAAACTAGATGCAATGAAATAAATGAAACATAAATTTTGTAAACTGAAATTAAAATCTTACAACAATACACAAAAGCACAAAAACAAGGTTTTTAATGTTGTAAAATGTAGATTTAGATCTAACACGGGGCTAAATCGCCCAGAGGGGCATATGAATCCTAGTTAGGATTTTTCAAGGATTCAAATTATGAAAAATAATCCACAAAAAATACCTACAAGTAAGGTAAAACCACCTGTATTGGGAGTAAATTTCCCAGATGGATGTATGAGTCCCAGATTATGGTTTTGACACTAATTTCAACAAATTATGACTGAATATTAGGTTTACTAATTTGAATGATGTATAGACATTGTTCAGTTATAGATTTCAAATGAAATGCAATCATGAAAGATGAAAAAAGGCAACCTATATGCACTTTCAGTAATCCAACAATCAGAAACCCTAGATGCAAATTAAGTAGTGCAAGACCTAATGCAAAGTTAATGTAAGCTAGATCTAGGACTATGATGCACTCCAAATAAGAAATAAAGTGTTCTAAAGGCTAGGTTCACCAAAATGAAATGACGAAAAATGGTGTTCCACCTTTTGGGAGATGGGACTAAAGGGGGATTAGGACTCCGCCAATTTCACTTTTGTTTCATTCAAGGAAACCTTAGTGATCTCAATCTAGGGGTGGAATTAGGGAAAAAGATCTGAAATAAGGTTTCCTAGGGTGGGATTAAATTCAAAAGGGGGTTCACCACCAAGCAAAAGTTTGGAAAGAAGGAAATGCAAATGATATGCAAATCTAACTGTGCAACCTAAGATATGAAATTGAAAATCAAAATAATAAATTGAGAAAGGACAACAAAGCACCTGAAAAACTGAATATGCTTGAAACAAGGTGTGCACTCCTGAAAATTTGACTTTTAATGTGAATTGGGACTTATACGCTAGTAGGGGTGATTTAGTCCTAGTTTAGGGTTTTAGGATGAAATCAAAATCTGGAATTGGCAAACCAAGATCTACAAAAATTGCTTGAAATCTAGTACACTGAGAATCATACACCACAAGTGGCGATTTAGTCCTAGTATTGAGGTTGACCTAAAATTTTGAAATCCTCCAATGATCTTCTATAGCTTCTCTCCCTCCTGATCTTTGAGTTTGGGACACTGAATTCCAACTTGTAGGTGACTTTCTGTGATCTTGCAATGTAGATGATAACTTTGACAACTTTGCAACTTTGACAACTTTTCTCCAATATTTCTTTTAATGGATCTTCAACCTAGATCTACAAAGAACACATCAAAGAGGGGAATTTTTTTTTGGTGAGTGGATAGGGATTTTCCTTGGTCAACCCCCATTTTGTTAATCAAACCTTGAAATGAATATAAATAGAATGGAGGAATGATGAATGAATAAATATTCTATGTTGCAACTCACCAAACCCTTGGAATAAAGGCTGCAATCTTGTATGAGATGGCTGGCATGAATTTATATCTTGACTCTTGATTGTATGATATGGATCTTGACTTGAATTTTTTCTTGAATCATAGGAACCTACATCACAAATGTTAGCTCAAAAGAAAACATGTTGCATGATGACTTTGACATGATGCTTGATTCTTGAATGTAGCTCCAAATTCTTGATAGTCAGCTCTTGAATGCTCTTGTGTAAGTGCTCTTGATTTCTTAGGATGAAACTATGTGAAATAACCTTGTATTTATACTTGTTTATGCCAAATTTAATGAAATTGCAACACTACAAGCCAACATCAGATCTAGGAGAATAAAATCCCGCCAAGAATTTGGATTTGAAATAGGTCCAAGCTAAGTAGGACTCATATGCCATTTGGGGCGTATGATTCCCAGTAGGCTAAGCTTGAGACACAAATTTTAAGAAATATTAATTTATATGCCAATTTTAGATCCAAGATCCAAAACTTAGGTGGGAACCATACACCCAAGGTTGTGTATGAGTCCTCGATCACTAAAATTGGGCCATACAGTCCAAAAAAATTAATTTATTATTTGTCTTAAGATATGTTTTAGGATTATCCTCAGAAAGATGCACTAAATAAGGGTCGTGGATATAAAATAGAGCCAAATAAGGAATAAAAAGCCCAATTTTAGTAGGGAGGGCCCAAACAAGTGTGAAAATGTAAAGGGATACATTTTTCTACACTACATGGAGAAAAATAAAATATACATGGGATTTTAAGGTAAATGAAACCTTAATCCTAACACTCTCTTAATTAAAATTATACATTACGCATACAACTATAAGATATATAAATGTGATCAAGTATACTACTAATCAAGGGACATGACCTTACTACACTGAGAGAAGTTATCCATGGGCACATGATTCATCAACCAATATATTATAAATTTCAAATTATCAACATTCTCTAATAAGACCTTACCATTCTTAAATAATTCTTTCAAAAAGTGATACCAAACATAAAATAAAATTAACATTATACATAATTCTTAGCCAAACAAATAACACTTTAACTATCACATCCAATTTTAAAAATCTTACAATCAAAACCAATACTTATATAAATTATCTATAACCAAATTGCCTCATTAGGGTCATGTCTAGTATTTGTAGAATATTATTCAATGCTAGAAAAATCCATGGGATTATTTTTACTCGTGTAGCTCAATACACCTCTAAATAAATAAAATAGTTAGCCATTAGTGGACCTACAACTAGATACAATTCACTTGTCTAATTTACAACAACAAATACCTATATATCCAATGACTTATGCACATTATTAATACCATGATAACATAAAAATTAATTGTAAGTTCCATGCGAATATTTAGATACCCTCTTAATAAAAAAATATTTTTTATATCAAGGCTAGACATAAATTTCTTAAAACACCCATTTGTTGGGAAATATTCAATCTCATGTAGGAGGTGAATATTAGATCACACCCCAAAATCACCTAAAAAATAAAAGATAACTTTTCACAATAGAGTATGGAAAAATAAAATCCTACTTGATATCTGAAAGGAAAAGAAGAGGTGCAGAATAAACTTTCCTAATGCTAAAACCTCAAAAGAGAATTGAAAAAACCATCATTTAAAACTTTCTTACGTTTACGATGCACAAAAATAGTATAACAAGAAAGAAAAAAATAAAACATACACAAATATAACACCAAATATACATGGGAAAACCCTTTCGGGAGAAAAACCCACCACACCAAGAGAAGTCACTTTGTATTATAGTAAACATATTACATAAAATTTTTACAAACCTCACTTTCTGATAGTTAGCTCACAACAATAGACTTCAATTCGAATGCACTCCCCATTCCAATGCTCTTACAACATACAAAGAAATCGCACAGCCTCTATGCACACTTTTTTTTTTTGTCGGTTCAAACTCTCATACTTCTAAACCAACCAATCGAGTGTATTAATTATACACTTTCTCACAAATCCGATCACTTCCTATCCAATTCACCTGCAATCATGCATCAATTCATCCTTCATTTAATTCTTCTTCCTAGAATCGGATCCTATCACCCGCCGAATCGGGTCTAGTAGTTAATGCATTCACCGCTTAAAGCAATCAACCAATCAATTGTTGATTTACAATAGCGATGTAAAATCAATGACTCTGATCGCACCATGTGTCATAATGTTACTCATCCATCGCTTTGACCATTGAGTTAGACATTCCAACCGAGCACCGAGCTCCTTCCACTTCGCCACCGCAAGCTAATCGATCGATCCTCATGGTAGTGTGGTGTATCGCACTACCACCCAGCTCTATCAAGGTCTTTGTGGTTTGGCGGTATACACACCGCACCACCATGACCAAGTGATGGTACCACCATGGTATGGCGGTAGGCACTCAACCACCAGTCTGCCACCTTCACCGCGCCACCGCCAAGCCTTGGGCAATCCTCTGTGGTAGGGAGGTAAGAGTGTCAACCGATCGCTCAGTCCATCGCATCACTGCCAGGGAAGGAGAGTGACTCTGCGATATGAAGGTAACATCACCCAACCATGGACCAAATGAAAGAGTCTTACGGTAAAGCAAGAAATCGTGCAAGTGCGCCTCCAAGAGATGCCCCCATCGATAGAACGATAAAAGCCGAAAATGAAGGAAATCCACCAAGTCTTAAACAAAGGTTCCAAGCCAGAAGTTGAGACACCTATTTCCAACAATATGATATGAAATATATTGATTAATTGAATGCAAAATGTACATGAGATGGCTTTATTATAAAGACAAGGTTGAGAGATAGGATTAGAAAAGGTCGTGACATGTTTCTCAATCTTATATTATGAGACAACTACCTCAACAATTAATGACCTAGGACACTAGAATTAAATTCAACATAAGTTAAGATAAGATCTCATCAAGACAACTAATCTACATTTGTAAATATGCCTAGGACTTACGTAAACTTAAGTATGTGAATATGATCTACTAGTGAACTAGTTAGGTAAAACATCATATTCACACCAACACCCCATCTTAAGTACAAATTAGGAAGGAATAAAACCAATGCAAAAGATGCAAGAATGCAAAGATGGGTCCCAACTACAAGGCCATATTACGTACCTATTTATAAATAATTGTTCAAAAATGGAGAAAATGAGAAAACCCTAGTGGGATAAAAATCCTCTCCAAAAGAGAGAATGCATGAAAAATATCATACATACAAGTGATGAAATAAGTGATGAATGGAGGACTCATCAATACCCCCAAAGGACTAAATTTATCACAAAGATACAATTGATAACCCCTTCATAAGAGGGAAAGAGAGAGACTATGAAGCGCCCACAAATGTATAATCTCCTACAAAAATGGAAATTTTATGAAGAAAAAACATGATCCAGTGTCTACAAATAACTTGTCTCCATTTCACAAGAAACAAAACCAAGTATAAATGAAAGAGTGGCTCCCATTTCAGATAGGAATCGATATGAAGAAACATGAAGATGTAAATTATGATTTATTTGAAGTCTACTTATGTGTCTCCTTGTCCATGTTAGATGATGATGCCACAATAAAATTAGGTAAATTCCCAATCAAAGAAGAAGCTGACAAACTAGGACTATGTGGAAATTGATCTTGAACAAATATCTAATGTTAGAGATAGTTTGACAACAATAATACAATGAATGTCATAAAAGAGGAGAGATAAACCCTCAAATGTTTCCTCCAAATTTGAAATGTGAGACTCTACAAACAAGTCTTTAATAACTATCAAAAAATCATCCCACAAATATATAATGTAAAAGATAATGATTTATTTACTAAAAAGAATCACTAGAAGCTTTCAAATAAGTGACTTTGAACTCTGAAGAAGCAATAAAAGCTATATGGTCTTGTTGAATAGAAATGGTGGGAGTCTCAATCAATGAATCTACATAAGGAATTAATAAATTTGAAGGTACAACAATTGTCTCTAATGGAGAAGAAGGAGAATCTGAAGAAAAATCGTCCTTATCTTTTCAAGATTCCAAGTACTCCAAAGAATCAAACTCCTGAATGGTTGAGTATTAAGATCTTATATATCTCAAAAAAATAGTCCAAAGAGCATGAGGACACTCAAAATGAACAAGAGAATTCAAAATGTCATCAATAAAATGCATAGAAATAACTCCTAAGATATGATCCCTTTTGCAATTCCAAGAAAATTTCTTAATATTAATACCTTGAGAGGGAAAAAAATCATACAAATATGGCAACAAATTAAGCTAATAGAGATTTTTTATGATGTCATTTCTCCATTTTTTATAGTTTCCCCTTTTCAAGATGATCAAAGAACCTTGAATGAAATGAAAAACCCATAATAAACTATGAGAAAACTCCAAAATTACAAAGAGATTGACTTTCAAAAATGATTAGAAACCCCAAAACATGATGAGTATTGTAAATGAAGCCTTCAAAAAATGATAGAACCTCAATAAGAGTTAGGATGTGCAAGTAATTAGTCATAATACAAAATTTGCGAATATTGAATAAAATATACCTAGGGATGAAACTATAAAAATTGAATGTCCACAATGATGGAGCATCTCAATTTACCTTTTTGATGCCACAAAAATGAAGAAAAAAGAGATCTAGGAAAAAAATTATGAGCTTGAAGGTCCAAATAAGAGATATGAATTCAAATAGTAATAAAAATCACGTGCAAAAAATATAGAAAAGTGATGTACACTGCTAAAAAGTTCTCAAAACTAGATTTTCGATAATATCTCATTTCTTAAAAATGGACTCTTGGATCAAAAGATATAATCCCCCCCAAAATCTACTTAATTAGGGTCTTAGGGGCAAAAAACAAGCCCCATGGGGGCTAGTCAACAATCCTTCACATAACCATGAGTTGAAGAGTGGGTTTTTAAAAAATATCACTAGTAAAGTGGTAGGTGGGTGGTGGTTTGTAGAGGCACCACCTGCTAGAAACTAAGCACCTAGGTGCTAGAAATATGGTTGCACATAAGGAACTATTGGGCTTCAGCCAAAAGCAATTTTTTTTAATTTAAAAATATAAAAAAATGTCAATCATATGACCAATGATGCACGGATGACAAAAAGTTTGTGCACTATGAAAAATATACCTTCTAATCTAAAGAATACTCTTATGTGACTTGTCAACAAGATTTCAACTACTATTGATGCTTGTTGATCATATGAACCATACAAATTTTTATGGATTGTACTATAAGGGTGAAAAATGGTGACATGGGTAATAAAAAACATTTTAGGTTTTAGGGAAAAAAGTCTTTAATTTTGATGATGTGACACTTGATATTAGGGATTTTGGGCCTTTTAGAAGCAGTGACAATGTCTGTTTTGGTCCAAAATGCTCCAAAATATCAAATGGGCCTACTATATTAGTTCCAAGATAGGGTTATGACACCTTCAGAAGAGTTAATACGAGTCTGAGATCATTGTCATTTGCATCTTTTTTATCCTCTGTATCATTAATATTCCTTAGTAATCTTACCGTTAGTTTTAATATGCATTCATGAAGGAGGTAGAGTTGGTAGTGGTGGTTAGAAAGCTATTTTTAGCAAATTTCTCAAATTATGCTTGATAATTGAGTAGTGGAGCATCTTATATGATAGTGCATCCAATATGAGTTAAGTGATGATTTTGGATGCCTACCTTGGTATATGGTCCATTATTCTAAGAAGTTATAAGTCAAAGATGTTATCTTTTATCGGCATGGATTTCCTTTTCACTATTCATGACACATTGAGAGTTACAAATTTATTATTTTTAGAAGACCCTATTCATTGTTGATGTGATTTTCTTTTTATTATGTTTCAAAATTTCAATATATAAGAGAATAAAAGTACACATATTCACAAAAGGGATGGGTGGATATGAAATCATACCCCAAAATCCTATAGGAGCAGATCTCAAATAAAAAAAATATAAACATAAAGGTTTTTAAGTGAAAAGAATGGTATCAATACGTGGAGGCAATGGGTCCCTATTACTCGGCCTACGGGAAAAACATCAACGAGGTTCATAGTGATATTGGGCGGTCCCACCCCTCATCATATATTTCTTTGTCTTCATCATGGGAAAAATAAATAGCCAATACCAAATGAGGAACCTTGTTGGAATCAAACCATTTGGAACTATCACCAAATGACCACCTATGATTAGTTCCAATAGGCCACTTAAATACACCTCTAGAAAGCCACCCAAGAGTAGATCCCTAAGGGGGAGATGAGGGACCGAGCATCACAAAATAGGTGATGATTCAATCTTGTAACCTCAATCCCTTTGGTGAGTTAAGGGAGAAGCCTAGGGCCGAGCAACTTGATTAGCACGTGATAAGAGATGCCTACCTCTTTGGCACCCATGAGAAAGCAAGTGACTCTTGGAAGAGGAAGTTGATGAAGGAACTTTAGTGATAGCACAAGGGGAATTTCCCTAATGATCAAGTAATTCCTAAAGGTGATCCACCTCTAGGGAAACATTATTGGCTTGCACCTAGATCTATAACAATACATTCTAATAGGTAGTAGGTTTAGAAAAAGAGTGAAACATGCTAGTCAATAGTACAATGAGCAAAAATAGGAAAATTTATTCTTTCCCAATGCTGATAGAGAATCTCCATCCTGAAAGTATGCCAAATTTTTTTTTAATGGGGAATGTAAACCAATCCCCCAAATGAACCATATTCTAGGAAAAATGCTTCGATTGAAAGGGTTGAAATAAATCAAGAATCCAATTCTAGAGTTGTTGAGCTCAAGGAAAAAACAAGAAGAGGTGTTAAAAACACTACAACTATCCATAGAAAGGGAAATGAGGGTTTTGAATTCCTATTTGAATCAACCATGACCCTACTAAAAATCCTTGGAAAAGAATACAAAAGGAAAAGTGGACTAATTTAGGCTCCAAAATAGTAGACCAAACAATGAGAAGTTTGTGTTGCCATATCGAGACTGATGTTTCCAAATGTCATATTTGGTTTAAACTAGGAAACAAGGGTAAATGTGGAGAAATCCTATGATAGCTAAGACACAACTATTGACTCTTCTGAAGGTGTCATAACCCTATCTTGGAAGATTTCTACAAACTTGCCCTTTCTAGGCTCAAACTAGTAAACAAGGTCCTAATTGGTGTTTATTTAAACCAAACTCACTCCTAGGTCTTTTTAGGCTTATAAAAAATTTAATGTACTTTAGAGGACCTCTCCAAACCTTGAAATGCTATGGTGAACACAAAACAAATGAATCCAGACACTAAAACCTCAACACCTTAGGGTTTTGATAGTTTTGTTGTCAATGCTTACAAATAGATCTACACAACTCACTCATACATTTGAATTAGGACGTTTTGTTTGGTGGGAACCTAGTAAAAAACCTAATGAAGGGTTTCACCAAGTATCAATAATTTTCAACGGTGGAAACAAAAGATGAATTTTTTTCTCTGATTGGAAACCCTAAATCAACAATAGGGTAGACAATAGTAATTTTGCCATATCTTTTTGAAAACCTCATGAAATTTAATAAAACAAAAATAATTTGAACCTTAAAACACAACACTATCATTCCATCAATTTATATATCTGTCATTGTTTCATACAAGGTTGCACAAAACTATTTTCAGACTGAAACTACAAAAAAATGTCAAAAATTATGAAGAAATAGGGGTATTTTCATCAAAAAGCTTCTTCAACCATTTATTGGAGAACTCTTCTTCATTTTTTTAATGTGAATGATGATAAATAATATTTATATTCAAAATTACATGCTTTTCATCAAAACCTAAAGTCCCAATGCCCCTTTTTAGCACTTAAACTTGCAAAATATACACTTTTGCACAACCTAAACTAAAAGAAACATGTAGAGTGACCTTACTAGGCTATTCATGGTCTTATAAGACCTTATTAGACTCAAAAAACCAAAAAAAAGAGCTAAGGAATAGACCCCAACCTTGCAACAAGCCAAAAATACCCTAGAAATTCAAGTTGGCATTTTGGCAAGAAAACCAATATTTAAATTCCTAGGTATATTTAAGCTACCCAAACCATTGAACATGATCCCAATAGACCTCTTAAGACTTGCACCAACTCAAAAAAGACTCCTAACATTAGAATAAAGCTTAAAAGAATCATGAGAGTGATGCTCCTACATCATACTCCCAAGGAAAAGAAAAAGAAACTTAGGTTCCACTTGAGAGGAGGTCTACAATAGTCATTCCATGCTTAAGAATATCTGAATCTATCATCCATGTGGCATCCTTATTTGGGAGTCCTTTTCACTTGACCAAATATTGGAAGTATTTCTTTCCTTTGGTCTTCTTGCTCTCTTTTGTGTTAAGAATGCACTCTAACTATGTTGGTTTGGTGGGTGGTAAATTCTTTATCCAATTAGCATCTAATATCTTCTCTAGACCCACTCCTTCATCAGAAATGGCATCCCATTTGTAAGGGTATAAGTCAACAAAACTAAAAATTGGTGAGAATCCTACTCCACTATTCTTCTCTTCAAAACTTCCTTTTGCTTGTATTTTTCCACACTAGCTTGGAGTTGCTCTTTCGCTTGTTGATGAGTATCTTGCATTTAAATTGCATATTGTTCACCCTCAACACTTTTCATAGGAAATTTTGGCATGCAAGGTTGTGCTCCCTTAAAAAATAAATCACCTTGTATAATACAATCTAACCACCTCTCCCTATTAGTGCAAATAGGTTGCTTGCAAACCTCATAAACGTATTTGAAATCCTCACCATCCTTATACACCTCCTTGAGTGCTTCAATACCAACACTTGTAAACTGAATTTCTTGCACCATTAATGCTCTTTTGCTCACACCATTAGCCACCTTATTTATCTGCCCCTTCTTGTGTGCGATTGTAAAAGTGTAGCTTTGTAGGCACTCAACCCATGCACTGATACATTTTGACTCAAATTTTGTCAAAAAGTTCATCAGAATTTCGACGACCTTTCGTCGGAATTATTTCATCAATTTTTTGATAAAATTTGAAACATCAAAATTTCGAGCCAGCATCGTCGGTTGGGTCAAAATTTTGACATTTCAAATTTCGTCGAAAATCAATGAAATAATTCCGATGAAGTTCATTGAAATTTTGACAACCTTTCGTCAAAATTTGAGACAAAATGTATCAGTGCCACTTAATGTGCCTTGTAATTGACAACATTTTACACCTCTTGGATGACACTCTACTTGTGTTCATTCTCTAACTCACTCTCATTAGTTTTTGTCATACCAACCTGGTTACTTCTAGTATCAAAATCACTTTCATTTGCAACTTTCATCTTCTTGTCCATTGGTAGTTTTAGCTATTTTAATTTTCTATCTTCTATCTTTAGCTTAGTTTGAAAATGTTACCTGCTTTGAATTTCCTTTTGTGATCAGGAATTGGTCATTTAGCTCTGCAATTTCCTTCATATCAATCCTATTTCTTTTAGAATCCAAATTCTTATCATTTTTAACCTTCCAAAAAAGTTTGTTTGTATCACTTTTGTTGACATGATCCTCTTCTTTAGATATCTTACATTCTTCATTTTGTTCATAACCCTTCAACATGTCTTGAATCTCCCATGGAAACTCATCAATTCTTGTTTTTGTTATGACAATACTAGGTATGATCACATCACAACCTATCTATTCCCCTTCCATTATCTCTAGAAACTATTTTTCACCCACTAAAATCACACTTGATCCAACCTTTTGTTCTTTATGTTCCTCTTTCAAAGGTGTTAAGGTATAGGTAACTCCATCCTTCTCTGAAACATAGGCATTCTTCCTACCATCATGCATTTTTTCCTATCATATTTCCAATGCCTACCAAATAACACATGACATACATCCATAGGGATGATATCACATAACACCTTGTATTTACACTTTCCAAATTGAATCTCTACCCAACATTGTTCATTGACTAGTACTTTTTGCACTCCTTATTCAACCATGAGACTTTATATGGTGTGGGATGAGATAATCTCTTCAAATTTAGTTTCTCTATCATCTCCACAACAACTAAATTACCAGTACTATCATAATTTATAACAACTTTGCAATACTTACCTTGGTACTTTCAAATAGTCCTAAATAATGACTTCCTTTGTGGTGGCTCCTTCTTTATTGGAACCTTGATCAATGTTCTGAACTCATCAGCAATGATTCTCCTATCTTTGGTTCTTCTGGTTGTGGTGAGGAGTTAACAGTTTCTTCATCTCCTCCTTGAGAAACTTTAGTCCTTTCATTCGTAAAGGTGGTAGTTGTTTTCTCTTATAAACACTCCCATGCTTGATGACCTGCAAACTTGTTGCACTTGTAGAATTTTCCTGTGAAGCAATTGAATCCTCCTCTTTGTCCAAATCTACCCTTAAATTTAAGCCTTCTTCCTTTAACACCTTCTCTTGAACTTGGTTCTTGTTCTTGAGAGGTGCTTGACTCACATTGACTTTCTTGTGACTGTACTCTACCAACATATGGACCTCTACCTCTATAAGTCCTTCCTCTACCTAGATATTCTACTATTCTTTCTTCCTATTCAACTTCTCCTCAGCCTTTAAGGCCAACTAATAACACTCTTCAAGTGTCCTAGGGCTTGTAAGTCTCAAATCATCTTGTAAGCTATACTTCAATCCATTAAGGTATCTTGCAACCTTGTCTATATCATCCTCCACATGTCTTGATCTTATACTCAACTTATAAAACTCCTCAGTGTACTCTTTCACTCCCATACACTTTTATTTCAAGTTCTACAACTTCCTATACAACTAAGCCATGTAGTCATTGGGCATGAATTTTCCCTTCAACTTGGCAACCATCGTATCCCAAGAATTAATCCTAGATTTTCCTTTCTTTTTCATATATTTATGAACATAATCCCACCATAGGGATGCATGACCTTTTAGCTTGGTCTTAGCCAGCTTTACTTGCTACTCTTCAGGTACCTCCTCAAACTCAAAGTAATTGTCCAACCTCCCTATCTAATCAAGGATTTCTTCACCATTCAAAATACCTGCATATATTAGAAGTTCCATCTTCGCCTTGGTTCCTTCACCCTTAACTTCCTTCAACAATATTCCCATCCTCAAATCATCAACATCCCTCTCTTCTTGAGGTTCTTCATCTACCACTTCTTCTTAGTCACTCATATCCCTATAACCACTCCTCTTCTTTAGTTAGCTTCCACTACAAAGAGTCTTTCATCCAAACTGACTCTAATATCCCTCATTTCTCTAGCAAGGGCTTCTCCCAATTGTGTTGCTATTCTCTCAACCACCTTTTCAACGTTCCTTAGATGCAACTTTCACTTTTTGGATTATTAACTCTTATATTATTTTTCTTGCTTAACTTGGCTTTGATACCAAAAATGATGCAAAGGATAAACAAGATACAAATGACAATGATTTCATACTCCTATTGACTCTCTTGAATGTATCATAACCCTATCTTGGAAGATTTCTGCAAACTTTCCTTTTTTAGGCTCAACCCCTTAAACAAGGTCCTAATTGGTGTTTATTGAAACCACACTCACTCATAGGCCTTTTCAGGCTTATCAAACCTTCAATGTACTCTAGAGGACCTCACCAAACCTTACAGCGCTATGGTGAACATAAAACAAATGAATCTTGCACTAAACCCTCAACACCTTGGGGTTTTGACAATTTTGTTGTCAATGCATACAAACAGATCTACACAACTCACTCATACGATTGAATTAGGACTTTTCATATGGTTCAAACCTGGCCAGAAACTGTTTCACCAAGTGTCAATAACTTTCAACGATAGAAATAAAAGATGAATTTTTTTCTCTCGCTAGAAACCCTAGATCAACAATAGGGCAGTCAATAGTAATTTTTCCATATCTGGCTCAAAACCTCATGAAATTTAATGAAACCAAAAGAATTAGAACCTGAAAACATAACATTATCATTCCACGCATTTACAAATCTGGTATGGAATTGTACAAGGCCATATAAAACTATTTTTAGACTAAAACTATAGAAAATTATCAAAATTTCTGAAGAAACTGGGGTATTTTCATCAAAAAGCTCCTTCAACCATTTCTTGGAGAACTCTTCTTCATTTCTTCAATGTGAATGATGATCAAGAATAGTTACATTAAAAATTACACACTTTTTATCAAAACCTAAAGTCCTAATGTCCCTTTTTAGCACTTAAACTTGCAAAATATACACTTTTACACAACCTAAACTAAAAGA
Source organism: Sequoiadendron giganteum (assembly GCA_007115665.2). Taxonomy (NCBI): domain Eukaryota; kingdom Viridiplantae; phylum Streptophyta; class Pinopsida; order Cupressales; family Cupressaceae; genus Sequoiadendron; species Sequoiadendron giganteum. Next base: position 697,051,511 of record CM021101.1, read on the forward strand.
AACATGCAAAGTGACCTTACCAAGTCATTCATGGTCTTATAAGACCTTATTAGACTTAGAAAATCAAAAACAAGAACTGGGGAACAAACCCCAACCTTGCAACAAGCTAAAAACACCCTAGAAATTAAAGTTGGCATTTTGGTGGCAAAACCAATATTTGAATTCCTAGGTCTATTTAAGATACCCAAACCATTTGGACATGATCTGAATGGACCTCCTAAGACCTGTACCAACTCAACTAGGACTCCTAACATCAAAATAAAGCATAAAAATATCATGAGAGTGATGCTCTTGCATCAATTAATTACATTTTTTTTTAAATTACATCCAAGGACAATTTCCAAGAGTGTTGGAGATACATAATATACATCTATAGGATTGTAAAGTAAATGACACCTTAACCCTAACACTAAAATCACCTAGATCTAAGCTTATACATTCAAATTTTTATTGAATTATACATGGTTTTAGAGTTAAGTTTGTGTCTATAGTTGGTTCATATCCTTTGAGGAATTGGGATTTCAAATCATAGCTCTAGTGGAGAGATCATCTTTTTGTGCACTCGTTGTGGGCTTATCATTGCGTAATAATATAAAGACAACTCTTCACTTGCTAATTACTGCATGATAATATAAAATTTAGAAAGTAAAACATAGTAAAATCCTAAACCTAAACAACGATTGGAATTCAATGAAATAATCTATGATTGTCAAGGTATTAAGAATTAACTGTAACTAATATATATTAAATAAATATAATTTTTGATAATTAAACATCCACCATTTTAGTCTTTCACGCTCATGTAATTACTATAATAGTTGGTTACTACCCACACATTTAACATTCCTTTTAATGAACTTTTCATCTAAAATTTTCTTGATTATTGACAAATTAAATATTTATTTAATTATTCGTTAATGATAATCTACATGTAGAAGAAGCAGATTATGATGGCTATTGGTAGCTTAACATAGATTATATATGTATAGATAAATTTAGAAAAAAAAAAATTGAAGTTTAATGATATCTTTTGGGTGTTATTGCTTATAAGAGTGTCCCTTAGATCACTCTTGAGTGAAGTTTCCAGGAACATCTCTATGAGCGTAATCAACTTTATTGTTAAAACTGGTAATATCTACATTTTGTTTCAAGGAAAAGTATGCCCTACGGGTATGAAATCAATTACTGAGTTCAATTTTGAGGGCCATATGTGAGTTATTTCCTATATTTGTCTTCATATATAGCATTTCAATGTGTATTGAATGTATTAGGTAGTATTCACCGTAGCTTGATAACATTGTACTGTCATGTATAACTTATCCTCAATGGTATGATGATCCCTGAAATGCATTGCCTTAAAGCAATTTGTGGATCTAGTGCTATCGGTACAAACCATACCTATTATTGTACTGATGTTTGATTGCAAGGTTACAGTAATTATTGTATCCTGGCCATTATAGTCCTCAAGTGCAATTATGTATGTCGATTATATCATTCGGTTTGATATCTTGACTCTATAATTTGAAGTATGGTGTTGATTCTGCCATTTTTTTTTAAGGAGGATGTTATATTATTAATGAGTTTGTTTTGTTATTTAATATGGGAGTACAAATTTATACTGATGTCTGTTCAGCTGAACGTCAAAGACTCAGAGATCTCTATTCTGTCAAAGTCGTCAGGAACATGATCTTGGCCTATTTCTTATATCATTACTCCAATGTCATTCGAAGAAAATAACATCACCCTTATGAATTGTACTTGAGCAATTGTACCACAACCCTGTAATATTAACTCCATTATTTTGACTGGATAGATTGATTGAATGCATGAATAATAAAGTTAAAAATTCAATAAAGTTAGAAATTTGTATCAGGTAAGGTTTAAGTTCTCCATTCCAGACTGTATAGTGCTTCTGTATTTCATTTTGATCTTTTCAGCTTATTGTGACTTTAGAAGCTGCTATGTACATTGGTTTTGATCTGGGTCTTTGTTGAGCTGTGGTTGTTTATACAGCTCATTGTAATGGTTCTTGTACTGTTTCTTACTGCAGTTTTTTAACTGCACTTTATTCTTTGTGTTTGCATTTCTTCAATAAATAAAAAATACTAAAGAATACGTGATAGATTGATTGAATGCATGGATAATAGAATTGTAAATTCTAAAGAATATTTTATATTCGTTATAAAAATACCTGGGTTCATGACGTAACCCTACCCTTGGGTAACTGCTATGAGTCTTGTCTGTGGGTCGCCACTATGTGTGTTGCTATGTGAAGGGTGTTGTAATGGTTGCTTTGTAAATAGTTATTTTTTAAGGGTGTTTTAGGGTTAGTCAATGGGCAAATGCTATAAATAGCATCTTGTTTTTGCTGGCGTGGAAGTTCAGTATTTCGATTGTTGTTAATATGTTTAATCAGTGTATAAATTATATGTAAGGAAATGTACATGGTAGGTGGGAGTTTTAAAATTGTTTATTGTCTTTGTATATTATTATGATGTCACAAGATGTTGTTTCATTCGAGTATGGTATATACCATTGATCATGAAGGATCTGTTAAACCTTTGAAACCCCTTAGCAGGTAATGTTATGTAGCTTATTAATTGTTTGCAAATGTTAATTTATTAGTTTAAGGTTTGGAAATAAGTGCTAGGTATCTAATGAGGTATGTAGTTTATTAATTGTTTGCAAATGTTAATTTATTAGATTAAGGTTTGGAAATAAGTGTTAGATATCTAATGAGGTAGGAGTTCAAGATTAAAGTATGATTTGGAATTCTATTGTTGTAATTGCATTAAGTATTTAATAAATAATAGTAGGTTTTAATTGGATTTTGTTGTTATGATGTTTATTTATAATTGTTATTATCTTGTTAGGAAGTACTTTAAAACATAAGATTTGTGTGTTAGGTGTGATGAACAAAATCTCAAGATTTATGCTTATAAAAATTACAAAATCAAGAATTTGTGCTATGAGTTTAATTTTAATTAATGAAATCTATTAAAAAATAATAACTAAATTATATATATTATCACATCGAGTTAGTTTACCAAAAAAATCAAATTATTCAATAAAAATGATGTTTTCACAATTCTGACTTATGTAAATAATACTTTCAAATAAATCTTAAAGTACACTTTTCTAAATATATAAATCTAGTTTCAAAAAATATGATTATATTATTAGTTTCATTATTGTTTATATTTTCTTTTTCTTTTTAATCAAAAGTAAGTCATCAACACCAAAATCTAAGATTGATTATCTTATAAAGGAAAAAAACTATTTATATTAGAAAAATGTGATGCACCAAAGAAAAGAATATATGTCGAAATGATAAAAAATAAAAAATGAAAAAATGAAAGAAAAAAATTACTATATAAAAATGACAGTCCACTCAACCTCAATTTTATTACCAATTAAATTAAATTGTAAATTTACAAAAAAAAGTATTTATTTAAAAAAAATTGTGAAAAATATAAATGTGAAATAGACTAAAAGATCTATATTTAATTGTTTAAATCATTTCAAGATTCTAAATATATATGTCATTTTCTAGTGATTTAGATTAGAAAGTTAGATCAATATTTTATTTTATGGAAGTGTGACACAAATATTTTCACCTATATATTTGTTCTCCATTTCTTGGAAAAGTTATAATATGTGATTGAAATCTCTTCTGTGCTCAGAATTCTATATTATATATTTCTAAGCCTTTATGAAATGAAGGAACATTTTTAACAAATGGAAGATAAATAATGCATCATTTCTCATCCCTTGTGTGAGTTTCCACCTCCCCTTGATGGAGATGATAAAATAGGATATTCATCTACTCAAAGAAAGTGATGAAATAGATAAGATAACGTGGGATTTCTATGTTTATACATCTTTTCTATTTTGTACAATTTTGAATGTTGAGGAATCCATGATGTAGTCTAGGATGATAACATAATAGTGTTATAATCTTCTACACTTTCCTTGCTCTATTTCTTTGTCTTTCTTCTACAACCATCCCTACATTTAAATTCACATTTCTATTCATATTTATTTATTTTTCTATCACCATACAAATTTATTAATTCTTTAATATCTATTTATATAAAATGTTCCTTATTAAGGATATTTTGGTACAACAAAATTTTACTTTTGGGATATTAGACTTTTTCCATTTGTGTGATATTTAAATTCGTATGTTAGCTTATTTTGAACCAAAAGATATTGTGATGCTTAGATAATTCTATAATAGATATTATTCTTTACAAATTTAAAAATTTCTCCCTACTTGCTACACACAACAAGTGGTACAACTCTTACAAATTTCTTGGAGGTGAAAACAAGCTTCTTGAATGTTATCAAATTCATATAAATCTTAGAGTTTTAATCAAATGCACATACAAGTGAAAAAATATCACCTTATTTCCTACTTGGATTTCTAGAAATACCCTTAGTGTAATTCTATGAATCCAAAGATTTTTTAATATTCTATATTTTTAATAAGAATTATGATTCTACATTCTACAATGAAATGCAATATAGTAGAACAAGATACATGATTAGAAAAATTTTAACCATATTCTTATAATGCTATTCATGGTCTTTCTTAGGAAGTATATGTTCCTTCACAACAATCAATAATTTGTAATAGTGTTTCCAAGTTATCCAACTAGCTAATTCTCAATATTAATTATTGGGAATACATGCTTAAAACACCCAAATAAGCTAATTAGTGCTATATATGTGCTCAATTAACAATTACATACATGTGACACAACATTTTAGAAACATTCCATACTATTCCCCATATTACCCAGCTTATTAATTTCCTTCATCCAAATATGGAGATTGCATGCTTACAACACACAAATAAGACATGTTGATGATGTACACGATGTCAAACAATAATTATACATCTAATCCAACATCCACAAAAATCCAATAGTGTTTCTCATGTTATCCATCTATGCTTTGAACATCACTTATGCAAATGGAGAAAGACCACACTTTTATGTATTTCTTAATCACATCAATAACTATAACATATGAAAATAAATTCCTACAAACCATCTATGTTATTCTTTCATAATTTCTTATTTATATAAGATACTTCCTTACAACTACCATTTACACTATTCATGCTACTAACACCAATGAATATGTACCCTTATTATTGTGAATGTTAAAATATGTATTTTCCATACATTTTATTTCTTTTCCTTTTTACACATAAGTGAAATTTCTTACTCATACTCACCCATCAATGAGTTAAATATCCTCCATTATTCTTAAATAAATTAGATTTAGTCTAATACAAACTTGATCTACAAAATAAACTTAACATGTCATCATATTCTCATACAAACATGACAATTAAAATATCTTCTCTTATTCAAATTAAGCAAGTATTATATCCAATCGTCATAAGGAAAACCCTTATTATAATTTTATGGTGTAGACTCAAGAAAAAAATTCTATTTGGTTCTTTGTTAATATACTTCAAGCTTATATCTAACATTGTTTCATACCATTATTCTCTAATTTTGTAATGAGAACAATAATTTTTAACTTTACATATATGCTCAAATTAGATTTTTCATTACCTTCCTCAAGTGTTCTTTTCTCCTTCTCTAGCCTTGACTTATGTGGGTAGTATCTTATTTTTCCATCCAAAATAAGAGACTTGTACTCTTTAGGTATGGTGTTTGTTTTCACATCAAACAATAATGGTTATTCTTGCACAAACTATGCATGGAACTTGTTTACAATAGCATTCTATATTTCCATTCCTTTTCCAATTTGAACAAAAGATGAAATTATTACATTAGTGAAGTTGGTGAAATATCCCCATTTCTTCTTTTATTCCCTTCTTCAAGTGGAGTTTTATTTTCCTCTTTTCTAGACTGCATTGCTTGTTCTTTGGAGGCATTCTAAAATTTGTATTACTGTTGATTTGGTTCAAACATTAAGTATCAACTTAAATGATTTTTTGGATGCTATAACAACTACAACATACGCTAGATGTGAATAAACCCATGGTGCCATTATTCTATTGTATAGCCCTATTTCATATTATTTTACATAATTATAAATCATTTTATATATTTATCTGTTGTGTTTTATCTGATTTGTGCATAATGAGGATGAATTTGTTCTTTCTTTGATCACCATGATTCCATATCCATATTCTCGAAATGGTGGTCTTCCTTCACTACAATGAGTTGGTGTATTCCTTGGTATTTTTACCAAGTCTTATTCCATGATATCTCATCCATTCAAACAATATTTAAAGCACATCCTTCATTTTCTTACAAACTTACAAATGAAATGATTAGTTTCAATATTATTAATTAGATATGTTCATGAATTCTCTTACACACCTTTTTCATAGTTTCTCTTTCTTCTTGAGAAGTCGTTGGTGGATACTTTTATTTGTAGACTTCTATTTTTATTCAATATTTGATAGAAGTACATCTTTCTCATTTATTTAATTTTTGTAAATTTATAATCCTCTCATTCAAATGGTAGATTTCTTCCTAAAGTGTTCTATTTTCTTCCAAAATAATGTGTTACTTTTGAAATAATGTGTTACTTTCTTAGGTATCTTCAAGATTCTTCATTTTTTCATCATTTTTTATATTTTACAACTTACACATCTTGATATTAATTAAAAAAATAATACATGCAAAGCCTATATGTTACCAAAATACTCCATAAAGTCTCAAGACCTAAGTATATAAAATTTGCATTGTCAATAATTTGTGTTATGCTAATTAATTAATAGTTAAATGAAAACCATTAATGAGTAAATTATTATTTTTTCTACTTAGAAAATAAATTTATACAACATTAAATAATATTTGATCTAGGAAAAATCTAATGTGGGATCAAAAACCTAGTTGGTAGAGGTAATTACTCTTCTAATTGAATATATTATAAAAATGAAATATTATGAAAAATGAAATAGTATGGGAAATATTTATTAAAGTGGGGATTTCCTTTCATTTCCATGTTATGTAGGGGCATGATATGATTCCCACTAACCAACTTTTTTAGTCCTAAAACAAGAGGAAGGTGGAAATGGGGGGTTAATATTCACAATAGATCTAAATATTTGAATAGTCGAGCCATTAGGGTTAGCTGCAAAGGAAAAAAGGTCCAAAGGATGAGAAAAAATAAATACATTGAGTTCATTGATGCTTTCCTTGAAGATGGAGACTAGTTATTTTGGAACCAAAATGGATACAATAGAATAGTGCTTTCTCTAATCCCTTGAATGTGATAAGCTATCAAATTATAAGGTAATTTAATTTAGTTTAGGAAGATTAAATTTATTTTTCATGGTTCCCATTTCCCTTGTTAGACCATTTGAGGCATCAATGGCTTGTGACTTTTCCTTTCTTTCTTCTTTCTTCTTTAGAGCAGTGCATAAATAATGACACCAATCCCCCTCCAAGGTCTCATTCTTTGCTTAAACCAATATAACCTTAGCATCATCCATGTGCTTCCTCCTTCTAGGGTCATTAAAATCTCCTAAAACATTATGGTGGAGCCTAATGTGGCTAAAAGTAATAATAACTTGGATAAATGAAAAAATATAATTCTTAGAACCTTGATAACATTGAGGAGGGTAACAATCATTTTCCCCCAACCCTTTATCCTAATGAAGCTAAGACAACTATTCTTAAGAAGACCAAATCCAAGACTATCATGAATAAAAATCCTAGTCACCATTCGCTTGAGCACATAAACCTATCTCTAAGAGGGGACTAGGTTGACCAATTTAAGGAGGCCCATTCCAAAGATGAACATCCCAAACACAAGAATATCAGGATAAATTTTGTGAAGGAAAAAAATTCAATTGAAAGATCCTTTGTCCCCAATTTTTTAAAAATGACTATCATGACTTGGAAAACTATTTGAAGGTCATTGGGGGTAACACAACTTTTGCAAGACTAGTGAACATTTGTATTACTAAGGACACAAATATTTAAATATGGAAGATGGGATCCCTCATATGAATAAGATTATGGATGAAGGGACTACTACAACCTAGAAGATGGTGGAATAGATTAGCAAAAATTTTGATTCTTTCCCTTTATTTAACTGCAACACCTTGAAGAGTGACAGTTTGTTGGACAACAATTTTGTACATGGGTCTTAGGCTCTAAAGACTTTGTGTTTGAAACTAACTCTTAGGCCTCTGAGGATGAGGATACATTCTAGGATAATTTTAGTGAGGAGTATGGTAGTGTTCTTGATGACCCTATTCCCCCTACTAAAATACATAATTCTAAGGAGAGGATGTTGATGTTACTAGAGACCATGCTTGTGTCCACTATATCATGAATTGGAATGAATTTCAACACAACCTAGCCAAGATTAAAATTAAGGTCAATAGTATGAAGGATGCTAATTTTATTATGGCTAACATAATAGAAAAAATAATGCAGTATTCTCTCATTGGGATTGTGGTTCTATAAGCCAAATTAAATAAAAGGGAAAGCGTGCAAGACAATTATAAGAGTAAGAACAAAAAGAAAAAGAAAAAGGTTGATGCAAAGAAGTAGAAAGAGGGCATGAATCCTTAGGAGAAAAAAATAAAATGCTTATGCAAGGACTAGAAGAACCTCAATAATCCTAGTATGAGGTGTAATGTCTACTACTATGTTGTTGTCCTCCAACTATCCTGAGGAAGCTCTTGTTTGGTTTCTTATGTTTTTTAACCTTTCTAGTAGATTTTTGACTTCTCTTTAAATAGCTCTTAAGACTATTGTTTTATTAAAATACTCTAAAAATATGATGTTTAGTAGATTCTTGTTTGGTTCTTAGTTAGTTAGCTATTTTTTTTGGTTGATGTTCCCTCTTGTTTGATGCTTTTTGTAAGGGATTGAGACACTAGTTTCACATGTTTATAATATCAAAAACATATAATTTATCTTCCTTATATCAAGAAGGTACAACATATGATTGTCCTCTCTTCTATGCTTCAACCCAAACTCATATTCCATATATAGATATTTCCAAACCCTTATATAATAAGAGGCATGTGTGACCTTTCACCTCCCTTTCTAAAATTCAATAGACATAGTACACATAATGTGTCCCCTCTTATGTCACTTTTTACCTCCCTTTAATATAAATGAAAGAATAACATGTAATTATCCTCTAATAAAGTGAAAAAATAAATAAGACAAATTCATATACCCACATTCATACATCCCTTCTATTTTACACAATCAAAATCATATACCCACAATCATACATCCCTTCTATTTTGCACAATCAAAGACACTAACAAACCCAGACTATAATCTTAAGATGATAATACAACTACATTTTAGTCCTATGCATTTTTATTTCTTTATATATTTATTGTGCAACTAATCCTATATCTAAATTCACTTTTTTATTCTTATTTCTCTAATTTATTCGTAGCTAAAAATTATTAATCACTTTGGAGTCTTTTAGAATAAGGTGGTAAAGAAATTACTCGATCATGTATGGGGTACAATATGTTGTATAATATCTCCTATAGGTGATAGGTCATATAAATTTAATTGCAAGGATTCACTATTAATATCAAACATTTGGATATGGTTATAAGTTTACATTAATAACTGTATGATACTATTATATTTGTATTTTATTTTTTAACTATGAAAAGATGTCACAATTTTTGAGGACTAATATTGGATACAAATCTTTAAATTCTTATATTTATGTTTAGATATTAATTTATACCTAGATATTTTAGTGTAGAGGGGAAAATAATCATTAATTGATTATTAATTCTTTAATTTCAATTAATTTAATTACAATTTATTATATTTTAATTAAGAAATAATTTAATATATTAATGATTAATAAAAAATGAAATGTAGATTACTACCAATAGTATGAATATTAATAGGAATTTAATAACTTTAAAATGGATAAGAAGGGAACTAATTGACTAGTAAAATAAACCTATAAAATGAGTATTCATCCAAATTTAAGTTATAATAGACTTTAATCATATCTCATATCTTCTCAAATATTGAAACATTGAACAAGATAACTTAATATAAAAGTAAAAGTGTTGAATTATGCTTGTTAATTGAGTTAGAGATTTTTAATAAGTTAACTTAATAGAATCTTGGTTAGGACAATGGTTCATAACCAATATGCATATCTTTATCACACATACAAGTGGAATAATAAAACATCTATAACATAAATTTGTTAGATTCATATAAAAGTAACATGAAGAGTCAAATCCCACATAAAATAATTTTTAGTGCTATGTAAGTTTGTCTAATGTATGAGTTGAACTATTTGGCATAAAGTGTATTGGCTTAAATGTGTGCATAGTCAAGTATGACATTGTATGTTAAAATTGATCCATCTTTAGTTGACTTGTTCATTTTTATATTTTTAAGTCTAAAAAAAAAGCTTTTAATCCAATTTTGGGACATGATCTATTGTATTATTACCAAGTTTCATTAATAAGACCTTTGGGTGAAAATTATTAAACTATTTATAATTGTCTATAATAAACATTTAAACCAAATATTTTATCTATTGTAGAAAGATAATAAAACTAAAATTAAAATAGAAAAAATAAAAAAACCTCCATCCCCACCACCACAAAATAATTTAATTCAAGAGGTGAATTGAATCCTAAAAGTAACTGAATCCAATGAATATTTATTCTTTGAATTAATCAGAGATGCATAATAACTTAACTTGGTATATTCTAAGAACATTGGACTTTAAAGTTTATCAAAGAGTGAAAAAGATGAAAAATTGGTATATTCTAATTAGATATCAAAGCCACGGCATGGTAGATAATCTTCGTATGTTGAGAGGGTATACCATTAAAACAATAATTTGAAAATTGTTGAACGAAAATTCCATGAGGAATACATCTCTATTGCTTACAAAGAAAATTCCAAGATAGCATCATAGCTACAAATTTTTAAAAAAATTTCATGGACCCCCTTCCCTATGTGGATTACATACATAGTATGAGGATTGTAAAGTAAAAAGATTTAAGTAAGAGCTAAGAGTAGTGTTGATATATGAATTTAACATGAAAAATATCACAACACTTATTGATGGTCAAGAATTAGTCTAAAGGAAATAAAAATTCTCCTTTTAAAGAATAATCAATATGAAATAGATAAATTTGGATGAAAGTCATCTCCTTAGAATAAATTTTAAAAATAAAATTTTCTATCAAAAAATAAAACTATCTATATCTATATATAATAAAATATAATCCTATTGGAAACACACCCTAGTGACCAAGAACCCCTACTTCTAGTGCTAATGTTACCTCTATTCAATCTTGATATAGTAGATTATAGAAGTATGGTAGACATAGCTTTTCTTAGGATTGCTTTAGTCTAATAAAAGTGCAAGGAATAAATACATAAATTTACATTGTCATAGGAAATCAACCAAGAGATATGTAACTATCCTTAATATAACTAATTAATAAATCAATGGGATAGCTATTCTAATTTGAATTGTGGTACTTTAAATTATTTTATTTTACCTAGAAAAATGTATTTTAAAACTAAAAGTATTTTAAGAGTCAATATTGAATTAGACACATAAAAAGGACAACCAATTTCGGAGGCCATAATAAAAATACAAGTTGAAGTAGGATCAATTCCAATAGTGTTAAATGTGTCCATATTGCCTCTTGGTTCTAATGATGTGTTAATAGGCATGGACTAGATATCAAGGAATTTGGCTAGAATAGATTTCCAAGAAAAATCAATTTCTTGGATGAGGACAATAATTCCATAGTTCTATAGATTAAAAGAAAAAGAGATGTAAAAAAGTATCCACCTTAAAATTAAAAAGATCCAAAAAGAAGGGATATTATTTATTATTAGTTCAACAAAACCTCATAATGTTGTATATAAAATACTAACCTAAATTACTCATTTTAAGATAGATCATAGATATATTCATTGAGGAACTTCCTAGAATGACCCCTAAAAGAGAATTTAACTTTTTTGCTAATTTGACATCTAGATCCACACTTATTTTAGGAAACCCTATAGAATTATTACTATAAATTTATAGGAAATAAACATATACATTAACAAATTATTAGAGAAAGACATGATTGGACACAATTTATCCTTAGGGATACTTTGACACTCTTTGTAAAGGAGGATACAACCCTCTAACTATGTATAAACTATCAAATGTTGATAAATTCCATTATAGAGTAAATATTTACTACCACAAATAGAGGACCTATTTGAACACTTGAGAGGGTTCAAAAGGAATAAATTCAATTTACCTCCTTAATAAGGACTTAAAGATCCTCTCTAAACTCTTTCCTCAACATAGCACAAATAATTACATTGATCTAGGAGCGGCATCTTCTACTACTTCATAGACTCCAATTATTGCTCCTCCTAGATTTATCTCTTTCTTAGAAATAGTTGATGTTATTTATGTGGTCCTTTTACTACTTATCTTTATTTTCCTCGCATCACATTCTCTCCTACTACGATCCCTAAGAATATGTATAAGATTTAAATATTGTATATTGAAGCATACATGAGTTTCCTATAGACCTCAAGTACGCTTTCAATTTAGTAACTAAAGATAACAATGTATAATTTTGATTTCAACTGGGACTCAAATTATACCTTTACTATCTCTTTGAATACTTAGATAGAATTTTCATTAGTATATTAGCATACATGATTTTTTTCATAATGGTGAACTTCATAAACATATATCTAAGTATTATATAAGGGTATGTGCAGGATAATTATGGAAAAAAGAGGTCCTTAAGTGGCAATAAAAATTCAGAAAAATCAGAGTTAGGCAATTTGATGTAAAAATTTGAATAAGTTTTCTATATTATTTCAAAAATATGTAAGAATAGAATTTGTAGAAAATTGAATGTAGTTTCTAAACTACTAAATATATTTTTATTTTTTTTAAATCTATTTGGTGAAAATTTGAAATTTCAATGCAGTAGTACTTAGATTTCAGGGAAAAAATAAGAAGTAGGTGTCTCTCTGACCACCCTAACCATAATAAAATGATAATATTTTTTAATAATATTTTATATATAAGTAGAGGACTCATGTCCCAATGTGATGCATATTTTTTTGTATTTTTTTTCCAAGTAAATTATAAATTATGAATTTTTTATTACAACTTTTAAAAAATATAAAAACTCGTATGTCTGACCACCTTAACTTGGTCAAAACTTCATGAAATTATTTTTTTTTTTTAATCCTATAGTATGCAAAGCATAGAATGTGATGCATGTTTTGGATTCAAAAAATGTGATACAATTTGAAAGATATAGATGTTTTTCAATCAGCCTATCAATCAGGACTTTAGTCGTAATTCAAATAGAAAATGAATAATAATTATTTATTAAATTCAAAGTAAAGAATAATTTATATTGGTAGAAAGCTGAGAATCTCTTTTAAAAACCCTTTTCGTTTCATCAATTTAGGGTAAAAAAAAATTAGTCAGCCACATGGGTGAAGTCTAGAAAAGCAAGGTAAGTTGTTAAACATGTTTTTTGTGTTGACTTCTTAGGATTGGCATGTCCTAGCCAAATTCCGAAGCAAACCCGAGGCTAATCCCTAGGTAGTAGGTTTTTGTGTCAGACATATCGGATATTCGATTTTTTTTATATATAATTTAAATAAATCTAATATAGTTTTTAATATATGATTTAAAATTTTGAAATTATCAAATCGGATATCCGATTTATTTTATATATAATTTAAAAAAATCTAATATAGTTTTTAATATATGATTTAAAAAAATGCAATAAATAATTTATAGTTTATTTTAATATATCTAGTTGAGAATATACAATATAGTTTATAATTCAATTAATTTATGATAATCTCTTACGGAATTATGTATAATATATAATATATTATACTATTATTTATAATATTTAAATATTGTTTATATATTCTAGTTAATGTATAAATATTTATATATGTATATTAAGTTAATATATAAATATTATATAACTAATTAATATTACTAATATATTAAATATTTAAATATTCTCTCTTTCTCTCTCTCTCTCCTCTTCCTCTATCCCTTCCCCATTAATTCTCTCTCTCTCTCTCTCTCTCTCTCTCTCTCTCTCTATCTCTTTATCCATTTCCCTCTCTCTTTCCCACTCTCTATCTCTCCCTCTCTCCCTCTATCTCCCCTTCTTCCCCTCTCCCTTCTTTGTCTCTGTCTCTCTTTGTCTATGTCTC